>JAZKJV010001307.1:0-554470 GCA_037367405.1 Ottelia alismoides
TGAGATTGTTGTTTTATTCTTGAGAGTTTTTTTTGTGTTGGTAGGAGGTCAAATTAATAGTTCCTTGCATGTTTGAAATTAACATCACTATGAAGCCATGTCGACCCGGAGTTCCCCCTTCGTCCCTGTTGGAGTATTTGGTTGTGCGTCATATGAGTTGTGGAAGGGTAAATGGATCCTGGAGAAGATCCATTTACCTCATTCATATGTTTAGTCCCACATCTACCAGTGGTGGGACTTGGAGGCTTTGTGGAGGCTATATAAGAAGCGGGATGAAACCACGGGAGAAGCCCTCAAAGGGGCGTATGTTCTGTTGCTTTTTCTCACAATGGATACAGGAGGTCTGGGGCTCCTTCTATAGCCTCCACAGAGCCTCCAAGTCCCACCACTGGTAGATGTGGGACTAAACATATGGACGAGGTAAATGAATCTTCTCCAGGATCCATTTACCCTCCCACAACTCATGGCGCACAACCAAATACTCCAACAGTCCCAACCACCACCAACAAAATTGCTGCATTTCATCGCTTATAGCACGCGTAATAATTCGGTTTCTCGATGGCTCTATCGTATTCGACATTGGGTATGTCCAAATTTCTCATGTTCCCGCAATTTGTCTGACGCAACTGTGGAAGCGACACGTAATCATCTCTGCAAACTCAGCAAAATATCACTACTGCATTTAGATTTTCAATTTGTATGTGTTGAAGAATGGTCTTTTTTGGGTTGTGTTTAGTCTCACATCTTCGAGTGGTGACTTTTGGTCACATTGGTGTAAAGAGCTCCACACCCATTGTAACCTTTGAGAAAGATGCATAGAAAATCAACCCTTTGAGGCGGTTCTCCCGTGGTTTCATCCCGCTCCTCACGGAGTAAGGTTTCACGTAAAATCAAAGTCTTCATTTTATCTTGTTCTTGCTTTGATCCGTTCTGCATTACATATCAACAGTATGTAAAAGCATATGGTGGTTACATGTTTATGCTCAAGTTATGGCAAACAGAAGCCAAGGGAAGCATCTTATTATGTAGAAGAATGCCGAACGAGATGCTCAGTTACAGGCAATATGATCCGACTGTGATTGCCACCGCAATCGAGTACCTAAGAGCACTGCTTGGGAGGCCTTTTGCAGCTTCAGAAGCTGTCACTCATGTTTCAGAATCTATAACCTCCAGCTCCTCCATGAACTCCTTAATCTTTTCGATGCGTTCGTGATGTGTTGCTGCATCCATTCCTATAGACATTTGCAAAAGGAAGATGAATCGCGAACTCATGAGACTGAAGAAGAATTTATGAAGCAAGCGACGGATACCAAAATTTTAAATACTGGTTTCTCGCAATGAAACAATCGGAGGTGTACGCAATCCTTACTTCAAAGTCCCAATTGTCATACAGGTCGGAATCACTTTCGTCTGCCCAGACAAGCGTAAGTAGTCAGTTGCTCCGAGGAATCGTTCTGTAAATGGAAAACGATTCGATTGCGACTTTCACATCACCTTCAGAAACATCAGTCGGACAAAAAAATGCGATCAGGATTGTATGATGCTATAAACACATGAACAGATAGCAGGAACAGATTTCTTCTCAATTTATTATTTACTCCTTCAGGAAAATCGAACTTGGCTTACTGACAATGTCTGAATCTTACTGTTGTTGCAACTAGTATTTCCTTCCTTTCATACTCAGCTTCATATGTATTGAAAATCGCCAAATCGGAAGTGATCTCAACATAGCAACAGATGAATAACAAAAGAGCACATTGACTAAAACGGGTTCTCAATAGTAAGATACAACTTGATCTTCCCATAAGATTTAGATAAAGTATATTTCGTTTTTCCAAGTTTAAAAGTCACTGGTTTTTATTTTTATTCTGAGAAAATGGTAATTTTGGGGGCATGAAATATGAACTAAGGCATACCTTTGTTAAAAAAAAACAAAAACAAAATACTAACTCAAATTAAATAACAAAATGCAACTTCAAATTAAATCATATGAACTGCATCAGGATCCTCCTCTTAAGCAGCAGAGTCATCCCGATATATTCTTATACCTGATTTTACTCCACGGTTATACAAATTTGATCGTTAATCCCGAAATTAGTGCTGGGCAACATGCCTAGGAGTAAGAGAAGATGCTACGGGCGGGAAACATGTACGAGACAAAATGCCAGACTAGAAACCAACCGCACAGGGGCTGATGTCAAATTGGAAGGCAAAATTGTGATTCAAGAGAGTCTTGAACCAAACCAGAGACAGGGGGTGATATGGGTGAAAGATAGCTGCGAGATCCGGTTGAAAAGAAGAATGACACACAATCATGACACAGATGATGACAAAGAAAAAAAAAAGAGGACTCAAAACTAAAAAGACTCAAGGACGTGAAGACTCAAAGAAATATGAACATAACTAATCCAAATGCCACAACCAGACACAAAACAAACTTCAGTTTCAACTACTCGATATAATGAAGACTGTAAGAGAGCGGACGATTATTTTCTCGATTTTAGAGTTAGGTGATATCAAGCGGTTGATTAATCAGGCTCACGGGTGCAGTATCCTAGAGTGATTGCATCCAAGTCGATTTACCACATTTTTTCCCCAAAACCTGGTTTTTGCAGCCCAGGTAGCTGCCTTTTATTTCATCAAACCAAGATAGAACAAAAGGATCCCTTCAAGGGGAATTACAAGATACTTGTCATCTAAAACAGGGGTAAAGAAAACACAATATGTTCCTCTTTCAAGGTATTCGTTCAGTATCTGAGCTTTGAAGAATTCAAAATTGCTCTGTTATCTTCTTCTCAGCAATTGTTTAACTTCTTTCTGCTTTTGTTTGCATCCTTCCATAGTGGCTTTTCCAGACTTCACAATTAGAAGCAAGAGTAGACCTCTTTTCAAGTGTGCCCGTTTGTGTTTCCACGTCCAAACTTTATGCCAAAAGGGAGATGAATGAAGTTCTTCAAAGTTTCTGTGCACACATCCAATGGATGCATGCACATCCTTACTTCTTTGCCAAGGAATAGTCCAGGCTTCAAGTACCCAAAAGGAGCTTCTTTTTGTAATATGCAGCATAAATCCAATCTTCATAATGCGCCTTTGTGCTTCAAGATTTCAGAATCCACTTTCCAAACTCCATATAGGGCAGGAAGTGAAAGATCATCATAGCCTTTTCAAATTACCCAAAAAGAACAACCAAAAAGATTAAGGCTTTTCTCAGCAAAACAGAGTTTAGCTATTACAAAATAAAAAAGGTACTTAACTTCTGTGCACACATCCAATGGATGCGTGCACTTCCTTAGGATTTCGCCAAGGATTTTTCCAGACTTTAAGTACCCACAGCCCAAAAAGATATGTATAAATCCAGTCCTCATAATTTCAGATAGCAGGAGTGCACAGAGGAGTTCAATGTCCACACTTCATTTCAATCTTCATGTCCCTTTCATACATCACAAAAAGAGTCATCAAAAGGATTAAGAATTTCTCAGAAATATCAAAATAGGTAAAGAAAAAGATGGGGGGTACTTAACTTCTGTGCACACATCCAATGGATGCGTGCACTTCCTTAGTTCTTCGCCAAGGATTTATCCAGGCATTAAGTACCCCCTAATCAAAGCAGCTTCTTAGGTCCTTTTCCTTTTAGTGCCTCTTTCCAGAGCTCTCTTCTCTTTCAGCCAATCAAAAAACCAGTTTTGACTCTTCAGAAATCCCAGTCGATTTACCACATGTATTTGAGCACACGACACTTCGTCTATGGTCGGAGGTAAGTGTTTGCAGCAATAACAGGGTCCAAGAATCGACCCAAGTGCTTAGGGCACAACTCCAAGGATGGGGGCTCTATTCCTTATGGGTGCATGCCTCACTCGATCTAGAAAGTACATGTGTTCAACGTGAGAGTCTCTCTTCTCAAGACAATGATTCCAATAACGTTTATTCTAAGGTCAAACAGAGTTAAATAGTCTTGATTTTATTTTTTGGTTGTCACTTTTTTGGTATTTTTTATGCAAACGCCTAACAAAGTTTAAATTCGTTTAGTATCCTAGGTGATCAAAATCTGAGGGAGAAGTCGGGAAAGCAATGCCAGTCGAGAAACGATAATGGATGTAAAGTCAGAAGTGCTCTCCTTGCTTCCCAGCACTCTCCATGTGGGATGCTAGACAGGAATTGAAACTATATTATATGGATGCAACGATGAAATAGTCCTAAACATGAATTGCTATTACGTAAAGCACCAGTTAATTTGTCTAAGCCCAAGCATAATGAACCATAGGAACATGAGAACGATTAGGTTGGGGGCAAAGTTACTCGATCATGCAATTCTAAAATTAAGTAGTCAGTCACACACAACAAATAAAAACCACGAAATAAAGAAATAAAGAAAATAAGTTAGAAAACAAATGAAAATAAAATCGATAAAAACCACGAAATCACAAAAATCTGAAAATTGACAAGGGAGTTTATGCTCATGGATGTACAAGTGTCTGAGTTCTACTACACAGGCAAGATCTCGATAGAGATCCGCTGTAAATAATAGATAGTATAAATAATATTATACAAATGAAGATGCAAAAATAAATCCTAAGGGGTCGTTCGGTTCATGGGTTAAACTCCCCTTTGGGATTTTACCCCCCTTAACCCACGCATTCTCTTTTCTATGTGAGCCTCACTTTTTATTTTTTAAAAAAAAATAAATTAATTAATTAATTTTTCATCATCAGTTCCATCAAAAAGTAATAAATATATCATCATATCATGTAAAAAATATAAACAACTCCACTTCTACTCACTTTTCCAAACTTCAATACAGTCACATCATAATAATTACTCACTTTTTCAAACTTCTATACAATCATATCACCACAAACCTACTTCAAACCCACCCCCAGTTTAACCATTTATCCAAACACCAAAACACAAAAACGAATTATCCCCTACCAGTTTAACCCGCCTTCACCCGCGTACCAAACACACTCTAAGGTGCCGTTCGGCACATGGGGTGAGGGGTTTACCCACCTTACCCCATATTTTCTCCCTCCATGTGGGTCCAACTTTTTATCTTTTTAAAAAAAATTAAATAAATCAATTCTCCATCATCAATTCCATCAAAAAATAATATACTATACCATCATATCATATAAAAATTATAAAATACTCCACTTCTACTCACTTTTTCACACTCCAATACAATCGCATCACAATAACTACTTACTTTTTCAAACTCCAATATAATAATATCATAATAAATCCACTTCTAACCCACCCCCAGTTTAACCCTCTATCCAAACACCAAAACCAAAAAATGGGTTACCCGGTACCAGGTTAACCCACCTAAACCCACATGCCAAACACACCCTAAGTGATATACTCGATCCCAAAACACTCTAGATTGTGGCTCATCTTCTTTTTGTGCTCCAACAATTAGCTTTCCATGAAAGCCAACCTCCAGTCTTGTGCAACTGCTCAGGCTCCGAAGATCCTGCTCCACTCCACCGAGGCTTGCACAAAGGATACATCAATACTAGAATTCTAACATGTAGGTTAATATGCAAATAAGACAAATGCTTGAAATGAAATAAACACACAAAGAATGAGATCAACACAAGGTCAAAAAGTCGATTACAAAGATGTGCTCTCCGGCAATGGTGTCATTTGAGGAGCTGCTAAAGATTGGGGTGTCTAATATTTGGTCTTGGAGGGCATGTGGTGTCTGAAAAATTAGATTGTATCGGGCGCTCTCACAGCTCATAACGCTCGATCAAAGCACGTCACATGAAATTTATTATACCCTACAAATAAATGTGTATAGAAAGCAAGTGTAGGGGTTGAACCACAGAAAGCTACGAGGATAGATTCAACAATTGACAGGGGTTGAACCACAGAAAGCTACGAGGATAGATGCAACAATTGACATTCAAGCAAACTATCAACCAATGCTTTGTGTTTTATAGGGATTTTCTATTTTTTGTGGGTTTTTAATGGTTTTAAATTTTTATGTGTTTTATGTTTTTCAATTTATAATTTTTATTTATTTTTTTATATTTTTTTATGATTTTTTATTTTTTTTATAAAGATATAATAAATAAATAAATAAATATATATATATATCTATATATAATAATAAGTATGATATAGATACTATACAGATATACATAAATAAATTCAGAAAATACATATAAGAATAATCCTTTTTATTTTTTAAATATTTTAAAATATATTTAAAGTATAATAATACTAATATTAATAAAAATATAAGTTGTAATATGTGCATATAGTCTATATAGGATTTTCTATTTATAAATATAGCTATAAGTACACAAAATTTTAAAATAAAATATTTTTTATATTTTTACTATTTTTCTCTATTTTTTGTGATTTTTCTTGTCATTTTTGGTAATGTTTATATATTTTAATTGATTATATATAACAAAACAAGGAATATAATAATAGGTCGAATGTTCTAGGGTTTTCAAGTGGGTAGATAGTATGAAATTCCACAAAAACTATTTTTATTATATGTCATATAATATAAATAAAAATATATAATAGGAAAATTATTTTTTAGATTTTAAAGAATACTCGCTAATTTTTATAGGGTTGGGAGGTTTTTTAATTTTTAGTGTCTTTCTTTTAAATTTTTTTGTGATTTTTGGTATTTAAGTAAAAGAAATAATAATATTTTAGTATTATTTTTGCAATTTTTAAGTTGTTTTTATATTTTTTAGAATTTTTAAGTCAAATAGGGAACAAATGCAATATTTTTATTTAAAAAATAGGAAAATATAATAAAATATCTTGAGAAAAATATGTGGTATGAATAAAGTCTCAAGGTATGTAGATTAATTTTCCTAGAGTTTTTTGGCTCAAAAACTATTTTTAAGAATAATAATGCAAGTAATAAAATTAATTGCACTCGTTAAGGACTATATTGTAATTTCTAGGAAGTTGTGGGTCCTAAAATTAACAAATAATAGAAGTCCAAGGGCCCCTATGCAAATATTACACGTATTTAACAAATAAACAAAAATGGTAGGTGTATAAATACAAATATCCAAAACTTCAGAAACTAATATGCAGATTTGCCAAAAATATTACATACGTGTTTAAAGTTTTGGGAATAAAAAGAAATATAATAAGCTGTAAGGGTATAAGTGCAAAATACCTAGCACCCTCGTGTGCGCAAGCGCGTGAGGTGACAAGAATTAGACTTATCTGCAAATAGAGGAAAGTTTGGGGTTTAATATGCAAAATATCCAAATAAAATTACACTAGAGCAAATATTAACAAGATTAAAAAGAAAATGCAAAATGTGGAGGGGTTGAGATGCAAAATACCCCTACTCTACACACTAATGGATGGATGGGATCATATCACTCAATGTGAACAACGTTGAGGATGGCCGATACCGCTTCCCGCTAGAGTGGCCTAGATTAGAAGAGGAACGAACGATGGCTTATGGCCTTGATAGGACGATTGTTATGCTTCTTAGAGTCGTCTTCTTCATCCAACAGTGGCAAGAGAGGTTGGAAGAACATCGGATGAACATGGGCTTGGGGGACTTCAGTCTTCGCTCCTGGGTGACTCTGGCCTCCTCCTACCTTGGTAATGGTTGGAATAGGTTCTTGGGAGGTAGCCGCATTTGCAGATGGTCACAAAGTGGTCCAGGTTTTAGCGATGGGGTCCTAGAGATAAGAGAAGAATGGAGGGACCCGAAGCTCTTGTGTCAGGATGAATCGAGTCGTAGAGGGCTCAATTGAGCAAGAGACCAGCACGGAAAGAACAAGGGGTTGAGGGAAAATTGCCTCGGCTCATTATGGGGTGAAATGGAGGGTGAGTGTGTCGAGGCAATCGAATGGAGGCCAGGTTGCCCGATCTCGATCACATCAAGAAGAGTGGAATGATCAGGGAGATGGAGAATTGGACGGGAAGGTGATGGAGGTGTTGTGGAGTCGAAACAGGTGGGAATGCATAGTGAACACGATGGCATGAGCACTAGTGCTCTAGCATACTTTCTTTTTAGGATTTAATTATTTAATACAAAATCAAATGGAATAAAACAACCAATCCAAGCTACTAACTATTCTAAGAATCGACAAATACGAGATGAAAGAGCTCACCTGTCGTAGAATAATCGGGAGCAAAAGTCACGCGAAAGAGCTCTGGCGAGGTGTGGAACTTCTCCGTTGTCCCTCCTCTTCATTGTGGATCGAAGGCGGATGCCTCCCTGACACAAGTGTCGCACCAATAGTGGATTCAAGGGGCTAAGAAGTACTCAAGATGGATCGATGAATGAATCGGAAGGCTTGAGTTCGATTTTAGTAGAGGCGAAGGGAAGGAGTTTCATTAGGGTTTTTGGTCGAATCAATGCGAGTTTGACCAACAAAGTGTCTAGGTGGATGTCAAATCATTGAGGGTCAAAATTTGTGAAGGAATCAAAATGTCTTGATAAGTGAGTCAGGTGAGAAAATCCGAGGAAGATGGGCCTAAACCTGGTTTGACAGAGGTCGGAGCCGAGGTCAGAGAGTTGACCCAAGGACAAATGAGGACAAGACCTGATTGGTCCACATAGGAGCGAATAAGGACAAAACAAAAATAAAAAGAACGAAATGAAATAGAGATCAATTTTTTTAAATAAAACTCAGACCATAATTTTTTTTATTATTCTATGTAGTATTTTATTTTGTTTTTTATTTTTTTACAACTTGATTTATTAGATATTAATTTTTACAAATATAATTATATGTATTTTTACCTATATATAGGGTATTTTATTTTTATTTTTTATTTTACTAATTTATGTACATATTTTATATATATAACTTATTTAATTATACATTTAACTTATTTTATTTTATTGAATTTATTTATTTACTTAAATAAATAGTTATATACATTATATAGGTATATTTCATCTATGTAGTTTAATGTTTTATTTATTTTATGAATTTTTGATAGTTTTATTCTACTTTTTACTTTTTATATGTGTTTTGAATAACATTTACAAATAGATAAAAATATAAGTTAGGAAAAATATGAAGAATAAATATATTGATTATTTTATGCACGTATATTGCAAACATTGTGCATTATTTTTGAATGAAATCAATTTTGTATTTTTATGTACAATATTCATATTGAGGGTTTTATTATTTGAGGTGTAAATAATGAAGAATAAAATAGGACCCAAAAGGCTATTTATTGTCAAATCAAATGAGGGTTTTTGAGTGTTTTTATGCAATTGCCCTGCCCTATCTCCCCCTACTTTATTCCTTGTCGACCAGGTCATCGTGATGATTAGATCTCAGGGCATAGGGTTGCTCAGTGTCTTTGACAATTCATTCTTTTTTCTTTCCTTTATACTTTTATTTTGGCACTAAAATATAGTATTTTGTACAGTATTTCAATGTCAATTATTGAATGTTAATTTCTACAAATTAATGTTATATACATGTATTTAACTAGGGATTGAAGGCCAAAATGAAGGACTAAAGTTGATGAAATGGAGATTCATATGCCAAGGCCTCGAAGGACTATATGGATGCCTTGAAATCAAGCGAGGGTACCATTAAAACCAAATTAGAGGATATTGGAAAGACCATTGTAAATTTATATGAGCACCTCTTTATTGACTCATTTCTTTAAAAGAAGTCATCTCAATTCCCTTCCATATGGTAGCTCAATACAATCACTTGGACTTACTCATAAGACCATTTGGATTGAAAGAAATTGAGGATACAATCCGCTCGTTTAAGAGGAAAATCCTCTGGGCCAGACAGAATCATTATCGAATTTATTAAAAAGTCATGGCAAACCCTAAACAAAGACTTCTATGATCTATTCGACGCCCTAATTGATGAAAAATCTATTAGATAATTTCCGACAGTTAAACAATGCTTGGTGGCTCCCATCTATAAGAAGGAAGATCCAAAAAACATAGATAATTATTGCCCAATCACTTTGATAAACCTACCTATGCGTATTATTTCCAAAGCCATTGCAAACCCTTGATCTCCCTTTCTATTGGACACAATCCCTCTATCCCAATTCACATTCCTCTGAAGATGATCAACTTTGAATGCCTTTATTATAGCATCCACCATTATACATGAATGATCTAGAATCGGGCCAAAGGTGATTATTCTCAAAAATGACTTTTGTAAAGCCTTCGATACCCTTCGTTGGACTTATATTTTTGGGGTACTAAAGGATGAAATTTACCCTTCATTGTTTATCTCTTAGATAAAGGCTGATGCAGCGTGACCCCAAATTATGGGGCCACATTTAGTCAATTAAATAATTATCATTTTTATTTACGTTTTTAGCGGTCGTAGTGGTCTAATTTAATAATTGAGATCGCCTGTGATCTTTATCTCTCTCCTCTCTATTTTCTCTTCTTCCCCCACGCGATCTCCGCGGTTCTCCTCCCTCAACCTCTCGTATTCCCGGCGAGTTCTCTTCTCAACCCTTCCACTTTCTCTTCTCAACCCATCTCGTTCTTCTACCAAAAAGCCACCAAAAATATATTATTTTTTCGCCGTGCGGATTTTCCGTTTGCATCAATTGGTATCAGAGCATGGATTTCGAATCGTACCTACGATTCGACGATCCGATCGACTATTGGTGTGCGAAGTTCGGTCTCCGCCGTCCATCTCGTGGTTCGCGTCGCTCAAAAAAGTTCTATCAATGTCTTATCGCACGCATTAAGGTGCACGAATGGTTGGGCGCACAAATCGATGACAACTCCGACGCCAACGACCAAAATCAGATCTATGCCACCGCCGTTCAAGTCGATTTCGAAGCCGAAAACAAAGGTATTTTCAGCCCAAAGGACGATCTATTTGATACAACTATTGTGCAAGAAGAAAAGGGGGATCAAGGACCCATCTTCGACGAAGATCCCGCGGACGAGAAGTGCGAAAACCGCCATTTTTTTGCAATTGAAGCTGCTGTCCGGGGTGTTACAGACCAGTCCCCGCCGCCGAAAACGGCCCCAACAACGGCTCCAGCACCAGTGCCGCACGACCTGGGCAGTCCCGCATCCTCGGGACCCCTTCCCGCACCCCCGGCAACCCCACCAACCCCACCCGCGGCACCTGCACTCCCTCCCACAACCCCGGCATTGCCCCACCACAGCCCCGCCAAAACCCCGCCTCCCGCGACCCCTCTCCCTCGGCCCCAAAGGCCCCCGCAGCACCCCAATCCCCGGCCCCTCCCTCCCTCTCACCCCCGATTCCTCCTCTCCAGCCGAATCCGCCCCCTCCTCTTTCTCCTCTCCCCGCCTCTACGGCGCCGTCGCCTCGGTTTCCCTTCCTTCATCCCCTCACCACTGCTCATCCCCGCAAGCCCACTCGCCGGTCGACCACGCCGCCTACCATCCCAGGCGCCAGCACGGCACCCCACCATCGCCTTACCCGCTCCAGCGCCAGCCCTCCTCCCCGAGCTCGCCAACCTCCACGCGCAACCGACCACCGGGCCCCGACTCGGTGCCGCCGCCAGCCGCTGGAGATGCCCCGCAACCCTCCCCGCGCCTAAGAAGAGAACCCTAACGGGTTTTGCGAGGTCTACGGGATTTCAATCCCGTGGATTGAGGGATTGGGATTTTAGTGGGAGAAATTGCAGAAGTTTTTTTCCAAAACCTTCTATTTACAAAAGGATCCAGAACCATATGGGAAGGATAAGATCTCAACTTTAATTCAACTTGATGCAAACGGCAAATCAGCGTCGCGCGGGAAATAATTTGAGCGGTGGAAAATATTTGGAAGAAGAAATTAGAGGGGTTGAGAAGAAGAAGAACTCGTCGGAAACGAGGGGTTGAAGAAGAAGAACCGTGAAGATCACGTGGGGAAGGAGAAGGAGATAGAGAGGGAGATAAAATCTCGAAATTTTCATTAACCAATTCACTGTCTAAAAACAAGGACCTACCCTCTCTTTATATAGGAGAGAGGGTATACAAAAATAGTAAAATTGACAACCACTTATCTAATTGGACTCTAACAAATCCTAATTGGCCTCTAACTAACTTAATTAGACTCTAATTATTTAATTGACCAACAATTGTAATTAAAATCTACGAAATCAACGTTGAGATCACAGGCGATCTCAATTATTAAATTAGACCACTACGACCGCTAAAAACGTAAATAAAAATGATAATTATTTAATTGACTAAATGTGGCCCCATAATTTGGGGTCACGCTGCATCAACTCTCCACCGCTTTAAAAATTCAGCTCCTGACGAATTGCGTGAACTGTAGGCTTGGAGGATGATTCCGTGCATTCCGTCGTCTTCTGGAAGAATTGATGCGGAGCGAACGGCGGAGTCCATGTGCGGGCGGGAAAGGTGCGGCCGTTGTGATTGAAGAACATGTGCGGTGCGTACGGCGGCGGCGTCTCGACTGTTGACTCCTTCCCATGATGCTCAAAAGTGGTGTGGCATGGAGAAGATGGTCCTTGGAGAAGCCATAATAAAGCAATGGCACAAAGAGAGGAGAAGGGGAGATGTGTCCACAAAGTAGAGCCATGGGGTCCTTATATAGGAAAAAAAATCAATGCCCTAGTCCTATTTAGATAAGGAGGATCCCCATAATTTTGGTTCTCAGCCCTCTTTTTTAAAAATTTTCGCCACCAGGGGTAGGGATGCAAATTTCGTACTCCTTTGGCCTCTTTCCTTCCCATATGGTTCTGGATCCTTTTGTAAA
This sequence comes from Ottelia alismoides, assembly GCA_037367405.1. Lineage (NCBI taxonomy): Eukaryota > Viridiplantae > Streptophyta > Magnoliopsida > Alismatales > Hydrocharitaceae > Ottelia > Ottelia alismoides. The sequence continues at coordinate 12,687 of JAZKJV010001307.1, forward strand.
TAGAAGGTTTTGGAAAAAAACTTCTGCAATTTCTCCCACTAAAATCCCAATCCCTCAATCCACGGGATTGAAATCCTGTAGACCTCGCAAAACCCGTTAGGGTTCTCTTCTTAGGCGCGGGGAGGGTTGCGGGGCATCTCCAGCGGCTGGCGGCGGCACCGAGTCGGGGCCCGGTGGTCGGTTGCGCGTGGAGGTTTGCGAGCTCGGGGAGGAGGGCTGGCGCTGGAGCGGGTAAGGCGATGGTGGGGTGCCGTGCCGGCGCCTGGGATGGTAGGCGGCGTGGTCGACCGGCGAGTGGGCTAGCGGGGGTGAGCAGCGGTGAGGGGATGAAGGAAGGGAAACCGAGGCGGCGACGCCGTAGAGGCGGGGAGAGGAGAAAGAGGAGGGGGCGGATTCGGCTGGAGAGGAGGAATCGGGGGTGAGAGGGAGGGAGGGGCCGGGGATTGGGGTGCTGCGGGGGCCTTTGGGGCCGAGGGAGAGGGGTCGCGGGAGGCGGGGTTTTGGCGGGGCTGTGGTGGGGCAATGCCGGGGCTGTGGGAGGGAGTGCAGGTGCCGCGGGTGGGGTTGGTGGGGTTGCCGGGGGTGCGGGAAGGGGTCCCGAGGATGCGGGACTGCCCAGGTCGTGCGGCACTGGTGCTGGAGCCGTTGTTGGGGCCGTTTTCGGCGGCAGGGACTGGTCTGTAACACCCCGGACAGCAGCTTCAATTGCAAAAAAATGGCGGTTTTCGCACTCCTCGTCCGCGGGATCTTCGTCGAAGATGGGTCCTTGATCCCCCTTTTCTTCTTGCGCAATAGTTGTATCAAATAGATCGTCCTTTGGGCTGAAAATACCTTTGTTTTCGGCTTCGAAATCGACTTGAACGGCGGTGGCATAGATCTGATTTTGGTCGTTGGCGTCGGAGTTGTCGTCGATTTGTGCGCCCAACCATTCGTGCACCTTAATGCGTGCGATAAGACGTTGATAGAACTTTTTTGAGCGACGCGAACCACGAGATGGACGGCGGAGACCGAACTTCGCACACCAATAGTCGATCGGATCGTCGAATCGTAGGTACGATTCGAAATCCATGCTCTGATACCAATTGATGCAAACGGTAAATCGGCGTCGCGCGGGAAATAATTTGAGCGGTGGAAAATATTTGGAAGAAGAAATTAGAGGGGTTGAGAAGAAGAAGAACTCGTCGGAAACGAGGGGTTGAAGAAGAAGAACCGTGAAGATCACGTGGGGAAGGAGAAGGAGATAGAGAGGGAGATAAAATCTCGAAATTTTCATTAACCAATTCACTGTCTAAAAACAAGGACCTACCCTCTCTTTATATAGGAGAGAGGGTATACAAAAATAGTAAAATTGACAACCACTTATCTAATTGGACTCTAACAAATCCTAATTGGCCTCTAACTAACTTAATTAGACTCTAATTATTTAATTGACCAACAATTGTAATTAAAATCTACGAAATCAACGTTGAGATCACAGGCGATCTCAATTATTAAATTAGACCACTACGACCGCTAAAAACGTAAATAAAAATGATAATTATTTAATTGACTAAATGTGGCCCCATAATTTGGGGTCACGCTGCATCAAAGGCTCTCCTTGAAACCATGAGAATACTGTTCAAAGTGAATGACTGCTCTTTAGGTTGGCTTAAACCGGAGAGGGGAGTCCTTCAAGGTGATATGATATCCCCCCTTCTTTCCATTCACTCTCTTATAGTTCTAAATGCCATGTTGAACAAGCTAACCCTAAATGGAAAAATGATCGGTTTTCACAAAAAAAAGACTCGATCATTACAAATATCCAATTTGCAAATGATGTGCTTATTTTCCTACACTATAATGACAACTACCGAAAAGAGATTTTATCCACTCTTAATATCTTCAGCAAACTATCTGGGTTAGAAATAAATATGTCAAATCAGAACTCTTTTCAATCAATATCCCTTATTCATATATATATATATATATATATTGTATTCAAGATATTTTACGATGGGAAAGGTGTCTCTTTCCCTTAGCATAATTGGATTTTAATATTTCCCTCGCTCGTTTAACAAAAATGGAGTGGAAGCCGGCCATAGTAAAATTCGTTGATAAACTTCAAGGGCGGAAAGATAAGCTACTCCCACTCCATGCTATATAACCATTTGAATTCTTATTTTATTCCCATAATAATTCACGTCATGTCATGTCTTCATAAAAAATAGATAAAATCTGCCATTGCTTTTTGCGGTAGATTACACTCAAAACAAGTACCAAGTGAATGTAGCCTAGGCGAAAATGACAGGACCAAAAGACAACAATGGGTTGGGTATCATAAATCTTCAAGTCTTCGATAACTATATGCTATCAAAATCCGTGATCAACATCGTAAATTACAAAAAAAATACCTCGCCTCTCAATTTTTTTGAGTGCAACCTCATTTGCGGGGCGACCAATTTGCATCTCGACGAAAGGATTGGCTTCAAAATCGCCAATCTAGAAAGCACACATCAGAAGTTGTATTCATACCCGATCTCTACTACGCAAACATCTAAATACAAGTCATTAGTACTCACTTTGATATGATCCATTACTGGAATACTCTTCATTGGGTTCAAGCTTCCAAGAGATCCTTACATACGTTCAGGATAAAACGACCACGGTTGCAAAGGGATTGAGAACTTGGGGGGCTAGATTCAACTAGTTTAAAAGCCTTCTAAATCAGCTACCTTAGCGACTCATCCCCCACACTACACAACTAAAGGCAGAGCTTGATATTGTACATTGTTCCTTGAATGGGAACGACTTCCACCTCTTTTCCTGCTTGGTTTGATATTTAAAAGCTTTATTATTAATGGCGACATCAAATCGCTCTTTCACAAAAAACAAGAGGAAACTTCCTGTAAGTATAAATATATACATTGTCCTATACATTGACAAAAAAATTTTGGTCATTACCATCACTAAGTCTCCACTTCAAGACACGATTTTAGTATGTAAAACAAGGTTACCTCTTCGAGAGGCAACTTCCATGGTAATATCAAAAGCACCATCAACTCCTCCCCAAAAGTAGATCCTCATGGCTTCCCTCTGTTTCCACCCTCACAACTTCCCTCAAATGCCCCTTCCTCCTTGCTCATCCCTTCCATCGTGTATGATGGTGATACACCCTTCCCTTCTCAAGACGATGTGCCCATGTGTTCTAGTCTACTTTTCCTCATCTATTAGAACCAAGCCTTAAGGTGTTGAGTTTTTCTACTTTTGTTTTATATATATAATGCATTTTGTTGCATTATAATTTATAAGTGATTTATCCAGATATCACAATTCCATATTTTGTTCCATTTAGATTTTGTTATCAATTTTCACAGTGAATCATTTTTCCTATGAATTATGTATATTTATTTCTCAAAACAATAAAAAAGTATTTTGTTTCTCTCGTGCAAGCGGTGGCCATGAGAAATCAGAAAATTAAGAGATGATATTTGCCGGATTGGTTGATAAGACTATATTATTGTTTCGAATTGATCTATCAAAAGTTGTTGAGTTGCTCTACCTTGTTCGCTATCCAATTCCAATTTCCATAATGAAGATTCTTTTTAGGTTTCTTAAGGAGTAAAATGTAGATATTCTTGTTTATTTGCATGTTGGTTAGCATATATAAAGTTAGCTTTGTGTTTATTATGCTAAATGTGGTACATTTTCATGTCAATAAGGTTAGCTAATTATCATGTATTTTATTTATCTTTTGTAGTTGTTCGTTAGCTTTGTGTTTGATGATTAGTAACTTGTGACTTTATTTATTAGTAACTTCAACTTGTGAGTTTCGTTAGCTTTGTCTTTGTTGATTAATAACATGTTCTTCACTTGCTTCTTTTTTTTTTGTTATAACTGCTTCTTTTTAAATCTCATATAAATATGTAAATTGCAAAATCTATCATGTATATAAGAGTAGATGTATTAAAAACTGATTTATTTATTTATTTATAATTAAAATTTTCAAAACCAATAATGTCCGACTAAATTTGATTCGTCTCCTGACTGTCGGTTAATCCTTAATGAGTGACCTGATCGATCAAATACCAACTACCGACTTCTGCAACCTTGGTTAGAAGATGTGAGATTTAGGATGTCGAGTTGGCTAAGAGAGGGTGAGGAAGGCTTAAAAAGTGTCGGAACGAAACTATACGAAGAGATCTTAGTATTTTGGATCTAAGCTTGAAAATGGCCTAAGATAGACCTGAATGGAGGCAAAGAATCCATATTGCCGACACTACTTAATGTGGGACAAGGCTTTGTTATTTTTGTTGAATCTAAGCATGAAAGTTCAGGTTATTTACTACACTATAAAAGAAAGAGGTTGTGAGTGTGATTTTGACGCCATCCTTGGTCAATATAAAGACAGGTAATGATTTCCAAGGTTGACGCACCACATACTTGATTGACTCAATGCACAAATCAAGATCATCCGTAACTTGGTAGGAATTTCATATATCCAAGGTTTCTTAATGATGTAATGCCGATCAAGGTTTCTTTCTTGCATGCTGACATTTTCGATAACTATGAAGGCATGGTCAATCTCGAGGTGAGGGCACAAAGATTGTGTACGTTACAGAAAACCTTAGAGCACAATATAATCACACACTATCGTTGAAATAATGTCATATGGAGAGATTGTCCAAAAAATAAACGAAACAGACCTAGCCCTGTGTAATGACATGAAATTAAATAATCAATTAAAGCAACAAAGGTCCATAGGGAGAAGAGAATTGGGAGATTTTTCTTATCAATTCGGATATGAAAGAAATAAAGAAAATAATTTCGAACGAAAAACAAAACCAAGACATCAAAAGAAAAGATTTAAAAGGAATAAAGTTAAAAAAAGAGGTAACGGAGAAAAGGAAGATACCAGCTTGTTATAACTGCAAAGAAAGGGCATTACGCAAACAATTGCTTCAAAAAGAAGTAAGAAAAGGTGAATGAAATCCAAAATTTAAAAGAAAGAATTCAAGAAATAGAACTAGAATAATCAGAGGAGTCGGAAGAATGCTCTTTCTAAGACTGAGTTGACAATGAAGGCACCTCAGTAAACACCATAACATCCCAGGATAGGTTTATCTTAGAAGTATTGGACAACATAGATAAACTTGTTGAAAGAAAGAAATAATTGCAAAAATATCTAGAATTAGATCAACAAACTGACAAAGGAAAAAGGATAAAAAATGACGACCTCTCGTTTGCAACTATAATCAAAAGACTTAAAAGAGAAAAACACAATAAAAAACCAACGACCACTGAAGAATTAAGGAAAGAACAAAATGAAACAAAAATAGAATTGGACATGTTAAAGAGGAGAATCGAAGTCCTAGAGTTAATCCTACAACAAAAGGAAACCTTAGAAGAAGAGGATAATGACGATATCTCCATACTTTGAAGGAGAAACCTCGGGAGAAAAAGAAGAAGAATTTATAAACATTGTAAGAAGAATAGAAAGGCAAAGATGGAGGTGTAGCATCTCGTTGAAGATAGGTTACAACTCTTTATTTAAACATGTGGCCCTGATCGACTCAGGAGCATATGTTAATTGTGTAAAAAAAGGATTAATCCCAACTAAATACTTTGAAAAGACATCACATGTAGTAAGCTCCGCATCAGGATACGGTCTAGACATCTAATACAAGCTCTCTAACGCGCATATCTGTGTCCAAGGTGTTTGCATAAAAGGATCTTTCGTATTAATTAAAGGACTAAATGAAGAAATAATGATGGGAACCCTATTTCTTAACATGATAAGGCCATTCGTTGTTGAGGAAGATTGGATTAAATGTACAATAAAAGGAAAGATTTATTTCTTAAATTCATCTAAAGAAGGAACTAACACTCTTAGAAAATATGAAGGCAGTAATAGAAATAATACAAGGTCCAATTCGTGAATGAACTCGCCGAAGAAATTCAATTAGGAAATATATAAAATAATAATAAATTCAAAAGAAGCGTAAGAACAAATTAAGAAATTTGAGGAAGAAATAACCAAGCATATTTGCTCTGAAATACCAACATCATTCTGATATAAAAAAAACATGCAGTAAGCTTACCTTATATTAAAAAATTTTCAGAACAAAATACTCCCACTAAAGTAAGACCAATACAAATGAACAAAGATTATTAGAAATATGTAAAAAAGAGATTGAACAATTAGAGGAAAAAGACTTAACAAGAAAAAGCTCGTCCCCTTCGAGCTGTGCGGCTTTTTATGCAGAAAATACCGCTGAAATAGAAAGAGGAGTGTCGCGATTAGTGACTAAATACAAATCACTAAATAAAGTACTACAATAGATTAGATATCCAATACCAAAAAGACAAGATCTTATTAAAAGAATATATAAGGAAAAAGTATTCTCTAAGTTTGACATGAAATCCGGATTTTGACAAGTACAAATAAAAGAGGAAGATAGATACAAAATATCATTCACTATACAAATCATCATTCACTACCCCAATCGGACACTATGAATGGAATGTTATGCCATTTGGACTAAAGAATGCCCCATCAGAATTTCAAAAAATAATGAATGAAATATTTAATAGTTACTCAACCTTTAGCATCATATACATAGATGATGTTAAATATTCTCGAACAATTACGATCAATATTAGAAACATCTAAACATGTTCCTTAGGGTAATCTAAAAAATAGGTTGGTAGTTTCAGGAACAAAAATGAAACTCTTTCAAACACAAATACGATTTCTCGGATACAAGATTGATAAAGGGACAATCATGCTTGGTGAGCTAGTAATAAAGTTCGTTAGAAATTTCCTGATGAAATAAAAGAAAAGAAACAACTTCAAAGGTTTTTAGGTTACCTAAACTATGTCTCTGAATTTTTACAAAAACCTGGTCGAAGACAGGAATCTACTCTCCGATAGACTGAAGAAAAACGCAGATCATGGACATACAATCATACGGAGGTTGTCAAAAGAATCAAAGAAAAGGTAAAGACACTCCCATGCCTAAATATTTGCAGCTCACATTCTCATAAGATTGTAGAAACAAACGCAACAGACCTTAATTATGGAGGCATCCTAAAGTAAAGAAATGGAAACAAAGAAGAACGTGTAAAATACATATCAGGAGCTTGGAACGAAACAAGAAAGAAATACTCCACCATAAAAAAAGAGATGCTAGCAATAGTTCTCGTAAAATCAAAATTTCAAGGGAATTACTCAACGATAAGTTCACGTTAAGAGTTGACTGCAAATCTGCCAAGTACGTAAGAAAAGGATGTAAAGAACCTTGCCTCTAAACAAATCTTCACTAGATGGTAAGCAATATTAGTTGTATATGATTTTTATATAGAATATATCAAAGGAGAAAATAATTGCCTTCCTAACTTTCTCTCTCGAGAATTCTTGTAGGGAAAAGATGATGATCGCTAGCAGCTGCAGTACAAGCAAAGAAAAAATCTAACCCGTGATTGAAGAAAACAAAAGCACTCCATATATCTAAAAATATATTATGATATGGTTACAATACTAGAAAAACTGGACGTAAGACCGATGGTCTCTCTGGAAGAGGTATTAAAACAATACCTCCCTCAAGAATATCATCATATTCTGATCTCTATAGGAAAAAGTTAGGCATATTATGAACGAATTCTTATAGAAACGTAAAGTACCATTGTAAACCACCGGTATAAATCATATCGAAAGGATTTTACATCCTATTCTCAAATGAAGATTAAAAGGATTATTCTGATGAACGAATGGAGTACTGAATGTAATCCTTATGTGACTAGAAAATTAACAAGAATAGGAAACTACCCAATTTCTTATAACTATTTGGATTACAAAAAATCTTGTAGACACATCTTATTTGTCCATGATAAATTCATGACGCATAGTTGGTTCATAAAGTTCCAACTACAAATAGAGCCCACGAACAGCTTCACGCACAATTTCTAGTGTTATTTCGGAGCCACTCGTGAAATCCTCCATCAAGAACTGCAAAAATTCATTCCGTTGGGAACTAACAAACTCGAAGAAGACAATATAATATTAAAAGCATGCATGTCATATGGATTCCGTGGATAATGCAACGATCATGGAAAATTCACAAGGAAGAGCAGCCATCCACCTTATGCAGAAACATATTCATTAAATGGTAGGTTAAATTCTGATATAATGAGATATTGAAAGGGAAGACAATCCCGAAGATGATAATGAATACAAAGCCATCCATCACAAAGGAAAATAGCTTTGGAAGGCTGAAAGGAGAAATAACTAAAAAATCTCAAAGAAAAGCATCCGTCTATCAGTGATGAAAATTTTCAGCTAATGATTTTTGCTGAAATACAAAAGGTCCTTTATCCAAAAAACACAGAGATTGATTATGCCGATGACAATGAAGATTGTTATGTTGTAGATAGTGGGAGCTCATATATATACGAACTCATACAAGAATGCAATCACGGATCACCATAATGAAATCATTGTAAGAAGTTATTAGCGGTCAACAACTAAGGGATTAAAGCAACAAGACCAAAATTGCTACATGAAGAAAGATTCCATCCTATATTTTGATTTAACGTAAAGAAGACTTGAGAAGACAAAGAAATTTTCCTTGAGAGATTCCTTATGAGTCTCCCGTGACTTGCTCTCTACCCTCACAACCCCTCTATAAAAGGGATGGTGAGTAGGAAGAGGAAGCAAGCAAAATTTGGAGAAGCTCTCTCTCTCTCTCTCTCGCTAGTCTTTCCTTCCAGTATATAGCGTAAGATCCAAAGTCTCTGCGTAGTCAATGTAAGTGTCTATGTAATGTTAATCGTTATGCTTATGTACTGCGTCTATGCAATCTTTATGCTTTTATGTAATGTTATGCTTATGTATTGTTATATATATATACACATATACGTACAAAATGAGTATTCAGATACGAATGTTTACGGATATAAAGTGATATCATTGTCTTTATCTTATTTAAAATGTGGATTCCTCGTTTCACTTGCAACCCCCACCCCAAAATTTATCCCTCTCAGCTGTAGCCCTTGGATCTAAAAGATCCAACGGCTGGCCCCATTTCCCTGGTTCCCTCCACTATCACGTTCTGCTACTCCAGGCATCGACCCACACCAGTGGATGAAAACGGTCGAATACGAATACGAATATAGGAGTTATCATATCCTCATCCTTTTTAAAATCCGGATACGAATACGAATATCACACGAATCTGTAAAATGTAAAATCATATCCTCAAAATACGAATACGAATGCAAAACGAATATTGGTAATTCGGATACGGATATTTGACAAACGAATACGAATTAATATACGAATGTTATACACGTCCAAATTTACTTAAAAGCTATAATCATTTTAGGTTCATGATTGTATAAAAAGTATATTAAATATTTTAGTAATGAATATGTACATAAAAATAAATAAATATAAAGATATAACTAAATAATAAAAGAAAGCTTTCCAAACTTACTTATTTGTATACCATGTAAGTATTGGTATCATCCACAATTTGAACATTCGTTATTCAAATTCGTATTCGTATTCGTATCCTTCAAAAAACGAATATCCATATTCGTATCCTCAAAATTTTCAACATCCGTTTTCACATTCGTATTCGTCAAAGTTGAGGATATTATATTCGTATTCGTATTCGGCGAATGTTGGACATTCACATTCATATTCGCATTTGTATTCGCCAGATACAAGAAAATAACATCCATATCCTCTATTTCACGAATGTGGATACGAACGAATACGAATATATTTTTATTATTTTTCATCCTACACACCACACATATCTCTCTCTCGTCCATATCAAAGCCCCCTCCTCTTACAAACCCTAACCTTCGGAAACTCGCGCCGCCTCTCTTCCTCTATTCTCCCACTCTATCGAGATCCGCATTTCCGATCTTTCGCTTCAATATGGCAGATGTCGCGGCTTCCCGTTCGGAACTCGCCGTGCCCGACGTCAAGCTTTTCAATCGCTGGACCTACGACGATGTCGAGGTACTCATTTTTTACCTCATTCAAGGTTGTTACTTGTGTGCAACTTGCGGTTTTGGATGGAATTAAATCCGACCCACTTCGGTTTTCGTAAGATTTGGCGAAATGGTCAGGTGGGTTTTGCGAAAGTTGGTATTTTGTAGGCGATTCTATGTGAATTACATGTTTCCCGGAAGTCTCGCCTCTTTAAATGAAATGGGATACGACCCAGTAAGCATTTCGGGAGATTTGGCGAAATGATGACATAGGTTTTGAGAAAGTCAGGATTTCAAAGGGGAAATCGTGCGATTCTTGACAGAATCGGATCGGACCTGTTTTATGCTTTTTACTAAATTCCACGAACTGGTCGGATGTGTGTTAGGAAAGTTTTTACTTTCAGGGGGATTCTGCGGTAATCCCATGTTGGTTGTTTGTATTCTCAATGGTATTTTGTGGTATGATATAATGTGACTTAGCTGTACAATCTCATGAACTGTTGTAGCTTGTTTTTTTGGAATTTCAGATAATCAAGTTTTTTGAACTCAATCTTTATTCTGATCGAATTGAATATATCGTCAATCTTGTTTTGTCATAGGGATAAAGAAGATCTGCGAGGAGTATTTTATGATGTGTTGTTCGACATGTTTATTATCATCATTCATTCGACAAACATCACATTGACTTTTTTTACTACTAAGCCTATTCGTTGGGGGTTCGGGTAACCCTGCTATTAAATCAAACTTGAAACTTGCTAGAGTTTCCCTCAAATGAAATAAACGTAGATACTGAAAAAGGTTCAAAGTAAGGCTGACAAGGTCCAGAAACTGTAACTTCAAATCTTTTGTTTCCAGCCTCCTGTGTTGAGGTTTTTTACTCTGCAAGATTCTTTCCTTTCAATAAGAACACAAAACTTCAGAATATGACAACTATCAGGACTAGTTACAGTTTATATTAGTATGCTACAACAGGTCCCAGGATCATCTATCAGATCAGTCATCATTAGGTAATCCGAAAATTAAGCAATAGTCGCTTTCCCCATAGGTTTACGTATATCATTATAACCGGATTTCGTCATTTCCTGCCATCACCTTTTGTAATAATCATCAGGAAAAATCCAACCCATTGGTAGAATACACAGATAGGCAACAATGGTGTTCCCTTTTTCCACTATAAGTAGGGTCGGCTACATGGATTCTTGTTCAAATTCATGTTGAAATATTCGGCTATTTTTTACGCTGGATATTGTCTACCTAATGTGACCCCCACAAAGGAGGATTTGTACCTTGGTCTTTTGGGTGGTAGGCATTACATTACCAACAGACATCTAGGCAAAAAATTGAAATAAAAACATTGCTTAATAAAGACTTAGCTTTATGTATGCATATCACGTTGATATGCACATTTCCATGATCCAAAGTTGAGCTTGCAATATGCTACCATTTCTAGCAAACCCCAACTCAAGTCTTCACGCCATTTGTAGTCTCTTGGACCAAAATTCATGAAGTAACTATTCATTGATAAAAAGATTTATAAGACGCACACATAACTTAGATGATGCGCACACATCCAAGGATGTGTGTACTTTGCCTATTTGCCCATGATATTGATCCGGAAGCCATAGTCGCCCATAAGTAGCACTGCCCAGCTGGGACTAAATCCACTTCTAATTGGCTCAACACTTTAGCCTTTAAGGATTCATTTGGTTGCAGGGTTGGACAGGGTTGGGTTGGACTGGGTACTATTCACAAGGGTACCCCTTCTTCACAGTTTACTATTCACCCAGCCCAATTTAACCCAACCCAACCCTGCCCAACCCTGCAACCAAACGAACCCTAAATCTCATAAACAACCACCAAAAGCTTTAATAAAAGAATGAGAGCATCCCATCAGGTATTCCCATTTACTGTGAAGATCCCCCAGGAGCCACAGGAGAAGCATTATCATTTAAACCCTAAAACATTGCATTGACTTGACCATATTGCACATTGTTATATGTAAATTAATACATATCATAATGTTTATTATATGTAAATTAATACACCTGATATTTAAGTAGACATGTAACTAATCTCTCTAAACAGGGTTTATGCTTAGGGTTAGTCCTATGCATTATTGTTCAGAGGATGATCATAAAAAAGATTATGGATTTCATGCTTGCATGGTGGCCATGAACAGCATGTAGACGTCCTTCGCGTGTAGCCAGTTTCTGACGTGGATACTAACAAGCCTTGCATCTCTTTAAGAACTCGTTTATACTTTAACTGGTCTTGGAGTGAGTCGGAAATTTTATTCAATTCCCCCTTTAGATATGTGCAAGTTATGTGTGGGATGCATGTTATGCGATATGGACAAATTAGCTGCGTTATGAAGTTCTAAATAGGTGATGTAAATCATTCAAGTGCAAGTTAATGCGATCTTCTGAATGGCTTATTTAGATGAACATACGGACAAATTAGCTGCCTCGGATGCTTGTAAACTCATAAAAAATATCAGCCCAGTCAATAATTGCTAGGAAGTTTATAAAAGCAAGGATGTGTAGATGTCTATGTTATGTTGTTACTATTTTTTATTATGCTGGACTTGGCAATGGTGCATACATCTTTCTGGTAATTGTGACACATTGTGAAGAGCCAACCCTATCCTTTTAAAAATAAAATCTGCATAGACTTTTTTGACAGAATTGCTACTGTACAATGCTGTCACTACCCCACATATCATTCAGAGTATGGCCTTATATTTGATTTTGTTTTAAGGAGATTCTGTTTTTTTAATTGCAGCTGAGTGATATATCGCTTGCGGATTATATTGCGGTAAATCAGTTGAAGCACGCCACTTATGTGCCTCACACTGCTGGGAGGTACTCTGTGAAGAGATTTAGGAAGGCCCAGTGTCCCATTGTTGAGAGACTGACAAACTCTTTGATGATGCACGGGCGCAACAATGGGAAGAAGCTGATGGCTGTGAGGATCGTGAAGCATGCGATGGAGATCATCCACCTTCTCACCGACCAGAACCCGATTCAAGTGATTGTTGATGCTGTTATTAACAGGTAACTTCGTTTACTTACAAATAGTGCTCTTATAAACTTTATTTTGTAGATGCTTTGATTGATTAATCTGAATGACATCATGATTTAACATTTGAATCATATCTTTTCCAAGATTATAACTGTGGTATTTTTATGTAAAGAGATACTTTACCCAACTTCAGACAATGTCATTCTAGGGTAAATTGGGCTGATTTTCTTCTTGTTAAATCATGCATAACTCATCAATAGCAGAGGTTTCTGTTGCATTTCTTTCATAATTTATGCCCTTTAAGATGGAATCGATAGGTAGATTTTTCTAAGGAGAATCAAACATCCACTGCCGTTAGATCTAAATGAACATCTTTTTTTTCGTCCCCTATATTTAGAGTAAAAACTATCGTTTGTTTAATTTGAATTTGAGACATGTAGAGGACCTTTTAGAAGTAAAGCCATATAATTTGAGGTCAACTGTACTTAACTTATTCATGCTCTTTGTCTATTAGGGAATCATGTATACATTGCTTTTTTCTTAATCTTTCAAATTGTTGAATCGATGTTAACTATGAAACTCCATTTCACTTTCTTTAAATTTAGAATTAGAATCATGAGGACATTGAAGAGAAATGAGTCATCAAATTCCTTATCAATTGGAAAGACATATTTCGGGATTTCGTAGTTATGCATCTTAATAGTTGTTTGTTTTGTCTATACTCGGAACTGATGTTTGCTTACACCTTCATCATATATTGGAAATCAACTTTATACTTTATGCAAAATATTTCTTTCTATCAAGCAACATCGATTCTTTGTTTACTATGCATCATAAGGCTGAACTGTTTGCCCCTACCTTCAGGTTTTTAAATTATGTTATTAGGCTCATGTGTATTCAAGTGATTTCTTGCATGATATGTGGGCATTGTAATCAAGCTATACTGAAGAAGTGGCAATATTTTGGTGAATTATGTATGCTGTTCCTTTTTAAATATTCTGGTTTGCTTCGTCTGTACGTTGGTGGGACTTGGCGTCTTTTTTTATAAACTTGGTGGTCTAAACAAGAAAGATACAAACACCAATTTATGTGCTGGATTATAAAGTTGTAGCCGATCATGTTTGTCTGTGAAAGGTTCTTCCGGTGCCTTTGTTGGCTGAGTATATTATTGGCTTTTGATTTATTGGCACATAGATATGTCCTTTCAACACTTCTGTTGTCCTGTGACTGGTGCCTGCATAAATTTGAGTCAACCCTTTTGTTTTATTTCACAATTCTGTCTTGGCTGAGTTACTCTGGGTTTCATCATCATCAGTTTATATCGTACACACTTAAATTGTGGCAGCCTATTTTTTGTGATCTTGTTATTATAGATCTATCAATTTGTATGCATCCATTTTTTGTGATGTTTATATCATTATATCTTTTGTAGCAATTAACTTTCAAACTCATGCCATTGTCATTCCAGTGGACCAAGGGAAGATGCAACCAGGATTGGTTCTGCCGGTGTGGTGCGTCGTCAAGCTGTCGACATCTCTCCCTTGAGAAGAGTCAACCAGGCTATATATCTACTTACCACTGGTGCAAGGGAAAGTGCGTTCAGAAACATCAAAACCATTGCGGAGTGCCTTGCTGATGAGCTCATCAATGCTGCCAAGGGATCTTCCAACAGCTATGCTATCAAGAAGAAGGATGAAATCGAGCGCGTTGCCAAGGCTAACCGTTGAGCGATGCATTTTATTTATTTTTTCTATTTTTCTCTCTATATCATGTTTTGAACTATCTGAGGAATGTTGGAGTGCTGTTTGAGCATGGATTTTGTTTGTTAGGATGAATTTTAAACGTTGGTTTTCTGTCCCCTTATCTAAATTCTTATCTTTACTTACATGAAAGGACTAAGATTTTTGCCCAGTTGGGTTGCAAAGAACCGCTAGCCCAAAGAAATATACAATGATAATAATTGATGTAAAATAGACATTTAATGATGTAGGTTTGTCGTTCTATTGGAAATTTTTTGAAGGTAATTTGTTCTTCATTCATTTTAAAGTGCTTGTTTATGTGAACATACCATGTTTTTGTTGAATGAACCTCTACTTAATGAGACCTTTTTTTTATAACAAAATTTAACGGTTTGTTAATATTTCCATAAAACTTTTGATAATAGATTATACAATAATATTGATGCTTGACCCTTTCCATCAACGAATAAAAAGAGTATGCATCAAGAGTATTATTGTTGAATGTAGAAGTTAGGCGATCATCGAGTGTTGTTGCTAAACGTGTATGAGGTTTCGGTTGACCCGGCCCAAGACCAACCCATTAGTTTCGAGTCGAGCTAGCCCACAATGTTAAATGGGCTTGGGCATGCACCTTGCATGACTCATAAGGCCTGACCTAATGCTCAACTCCAACCGTAGCACATTGTCTCCGTACACATGAAAGCAATAAGGATATGCCAAGTTCCTCCTTGACATTTGTTGTTGTTTGTGGCGTATCATTCTCATTGTGTTTATTGTTGCATGATTACCACAATATGTGACTTTCATTTTCGAGACGACTTCGATCATCACAAGAGAAATTTATAAGATCTTCTCACATTCATGCTAATTGTTCCTTTGTATATTGAAAATCTTGTGTGATTCATTTCTTGAGTTTCTGGACATTGATCCTTTGTATATTGCATAAGAAGTTGTTTTATTGTGCTAAGCAATTTGTTGGTTTTGCATTACTTTTCTATAGAAGTGAGATCTTATCTTTATCAACAAGCAGTCATAATTATAATGTATTTTTCTTTCTTTCGTTCACCATGGGAAAATGGAAAATGTTTAATTAATTTGCGAAAGGCCCAAAAACTATGAAATTTAAGTTTTTTAATGGAATAGATGCGAATTTGGATATTGTATTTCATCGTAGAGTTTTTTTCATTTATCATAGTTTATATATCCAAACTAGATTCTAGAAAAAGTAAAATATTTAAATCATAATGTTCTTTATATAAATGAATTTATATTGGCTTTAAAGTATTAAATACTATTAAATTTTAAATAAAATGAATTGAATTTGATTATTCGAAAATCAAAATGAAATGTATTTGAATTCAATTTAACAAATCCGTTTAAATTTTGATTAAACTTTGGATTTGAGACTTTTAGAATGAACGGAGTCTAAACCCTTCTAAGTTTGAAGGTATTTAATTCGATTAGCAATGTTAGATATATGTATCTTCATATCCATATTCAACTTATCATCTTTGTGTACAAATATTATGGATTTTGGAATATATCTTTATGTAATTGGAAAAAAATTGGAATTGAATATTCATCGTATACACGAATATATATCAAATAAAGATTGGATATGAATATCCATCTGATAAAAGCTGACTATGAATAAGATCGAATAAATAATCAATATGTATAAGGATCTAATTGTTTTTGAGTATGTGATATAGATGAACAAAATGATAAAGCCTTCTCCCACTTTAAATAAGATCGACTACAGATTCTTACGCAAATCCATATTGAGAGATCCGACTATTTTACGCTAGACGTCATCTATCTAACACAACCCTCAGAATGGGGTAAATATGATATAGATGAAGATCATATCAAAATATAAAATGAAATTTTATTATTGAAAATTTACACATTTATTCAATATTGCAATATGTCTCGAAGGTGAATAAAGATGCCTTGACATATAGTCACCGAAATTTAAAAAGTGAGGGAATTTATCTATAAGAGGGTATATGTGTTTGTCATATTTTGTTAATTGCGTTCTGTTTTATATTATATTACATTACACGCTATATTACATAAGTATATATTGTGCGCATATAATTAGATTTGAATCCATAAATTTCAGTTGTTACCATATCCAAATGTGTATTCAAAGTTTATATACAATACATATCAGGCTAATATTCAAAAACGAATATCACTATTATATAATTGTGTGGATATAGAAACCGGATACCTTAGATATATTATGATCCGATTTCATATTTAAATGTAGGACACAATGACACCATTTGCCCCTACTTGTTAGGAGAATAAGCATTGGAATAAGGGTACAATTTCTCGCTTGGTGTGATTTCCAATGATACAGTTATTTCTATCCACATCCTATTATTTCACTTTATTTCACCCTTATTCCTATTTTTATTCCACCTTATTCTCTTTATTCATATCTTTCCAACGAACAGAGAATAGACAAGTATTCTCCTTCCCTATCATTATTCCTACTTATTCTCGAACCGAACGCTCCCTTAGCATCGGTGATTTAGATTCTACTCATATGAGTTCTAGAGGGCTCACCTTAGCGGTTTAAATTATAGCTAAGTGAGGGTATCACATTGATGGAGAAAACGAATGCGGATATATTCTTGTCTGTTAGTATGTATATTTGTTTTTAAAAGGATAGTCATTTAGGTTTGACACATATAGATGTCGATATTCAAAATTTATATTCGACGAATATGTATAAGAATTTGGATGTTATCGCCAATATTTTTACAAATACAAATATGAACATCGATATGTAAACATTTGTAGATATGAATATTCTTTTTCCTTTTTTGTATTATATGCAAATCTATAAACGTATGTTAATTTTCGGGAAATCCCTTGATTATTATCAATCTGTAAAGAAACTATACCCTTTTATTTAATTAGATGATTAAAAACATGAAAAATTAGCGGTGTCAAAGAATCTATAATTATCACAATTTTCATGTGCTCTATGTTACATAAAGTTCATTTCTAACATCATACGTTTTAGGATATCAAACAAGTTAGGAATGTTTAAGATTCATGGATAATTTACATTTCTTTGTGAAATATTCGTATAAGATCACCAATATTTGTTTTGCATCTCTATCTGTATTTTGAGGATATGATTATTCGATTTATGATGGAATCTAAATTTATATCTGTAACAGACAATTTTCATCCCAACTAAGGATACATTATAACTTACAAATAGTGTGTCATAAATAGTGTAATTTCCATATTGATATTTGTAACATGTATTGCGACTATCAAGGGCCATTATCTCTGTGGACGACGGATCTCCCTTGCTTCTTATATTAACAACGGTGTCGATGAAGCCAATCAACTTATCTTACAATGTCAAATTTAGGGTTTCCTCCCCATAATGAGTAAGCGGAAGAAAGCATTTATGCTAGTATCCATGTGTTCTAATTGTTTTGAGTGTTCTTGAGCTAGTCTGGTTGGATCTAGCTGGAGATGGTCACGATTGATTGCGAAGGATCATAGGCACTTCCAATTGATCATGTTTGTTTGTGGAATATTGTGGATGTTTGTTAGAGGATTGTGGATGTTTGCGATTTGCTAATGATTCAAAGCTGTCAAGGCTTAAGACACAGAGAAAGTAAATTTGGCATCGATGTACCTATTATGTGATTCTCAGTTGTGAGCCATGTGTCCCATGCTACTTAAGGCAGAGCATAAACTAGTGATGCTTTCAGCTATTGGACTCTCACCATCTAGGGGTGCAACATTTCACTGCATCGCCTAGCAGCACAATGCTTGTGTTGCTCTCCCACAACCCTATTTTTACGGTTTCGGTTGCTCCCATTTCGCTCACAGCTACTATGAGAATAGCTTTTCCTTTCTTTTCCTCTGGCTGCTAAGATGCTTCAATTTGTCATGTTGTCTCTTGCTTGCCCATGGATTCAATAGCAGTTTGATCGGTTGACCTATTTGGGAATCTCTGGATCTATGCTCATTTTTCAACTCTAGTATAAGTGATGCATGTGAGGATGGAAAATTAGACTTCTCTTTACAGGAGGATCTCCTCAAGGAGTTATAGAATCAATTTCAACACGATACTGATCACTCATGAAGCGCTTAGACACCTTAGAAAAATCAGAATGATTCATGGGTATACATGTGATTTTCTTCTTCTCCTTGAAAACAAGAGGACATTCAAGGCATGATTAGTTTTGTAAAGTTGGGGCGAAGATGATGTAGGAGAGCATGAGCATGCAAAGGCGCATTAATAGGCGATGAGGCGCACTAAGGAAGACAAGCATCCCTTGCATACACATGTCGATGGGTGACGAGGCATAATGATGCAAATCCTAATGGAGGATCAAGAACAACTATTGATGATTGCAGGGGATCATCAATCCAAGCTAAGTTCGCCACACGCTAGCTTAATCATCTGAGATAACCAAACCATGCTTATACTAGCACCATTTCCGGATAGGGGACCAATGGCTCCTACATCTCCCTATCTAGGGCATGTAGAAAGACAACAATTCAAAGCACATGGTTTCGATTGTTCTTTATGGCATACAAACAAAAGTGGTGGGTCACTCCTAAATGCCTCTATAATTCCATCATGGCCCATAGTCTAAATCACTGAATGGGACCCAAATGATGAGTCCAAAGCGGAAAACCGAACCGCTTTGTCACGCATCAAACCGACCCCGCCCAACGCTCAACCCATTGTTACATTGCTTGTGAATAAGTCATGGTGGATTATGTCAGTTATGTGGGTTTTCAGAAATTTAGCAGTACCCAAATTAACAATGACCTTACTAATGACATCTTGATTATTGCCAGTAACAGTTCCAAGTACAAAACCCAAGTTTTTTTAGTAGCCTAATTCTCTCCGGAATGACTGTCTTCTTTAAGCCATTCCCATCTCTGATCATCCTCAGTTGATCTCTCCATACTTCACAGACGAGATCCGCGGCGAAAACTACACCTCTTGCTCATATGCAGTGGAATTATTTAGAGCTTAAACTGTATATTTATTCCCTTCACCTTGCTCAGTTCATGCTCCGATCAGGCAGCCGTGACGCCAGTCGTGAATTGCACAGGGACGGAACAGGGGGAGACTGAGTACTCGCCTGACTTGAGCACCTCGGAGCAGCATTTTTCGCGGTGTTCGTCGCTGAGGATCTGTTGGAACCGGCATTCCGCGCTACAGAAGGCTTTCTCCCCCCTGCAACAAAGTGTTCAAACTCAAAATTTCAGAAATACCAGAACTGTTGTAATATTGCACATCAGCTGAGAATTTGATTTGGTTTGTGGGTTCTATGATCTTTCCAATCATTCTATGTGGAACTTAAAATATGACCAACTGTGAGAAAGAAGCTATAGACACATGAATTAGAAGGTGTTTCCCATGAGACCAGATTCGAAGATGTATTGTTCTTGCTGGGAAGAAAAAAATACGTCTCCCCTGAAAAAATCAGCAGCAACTTTCTAAAAAAGTACGTCTCTTTCTCTCTCTATCTTCTTTCTTTCAAGTTAACAACGTGATTTCTAAATCACATATAACTGATATTTAAATCTCATAGAAGCAAAATGAAAAAAAAATCAAATACCAAGGAAACAACAAAGGCCAATGATCGAAACGATCGAGATTACCTGTACATGAAGATATCGATTCCATGAAGGCTCTTCCCACACAAGCAGCAGTTTCTCAAGAACCCATCCATCGGCAACATCGCCGGTGGCGGCGGCGGCGACTGGAAGAACACCACCCTCCCTCCACATCCACCTCCACCTCCGGCAACCTCATCTCCTCCACCTCCCAAGTACACCCTCCTCCTCACATAACCGTTCCCCTCGTGCAAAACCACACAAGTATAGCTCTCCGACCTCTCCAAGAACCCCGAGGCAACACCCACCGCCGCCGAGACGATCGGAAACGGCAGCGACTCCCTAGCGCCCATCGCCGCCACGATCCCCAGCCCCACAGCGCCGTCGCCGAAGCTCCTCCTAGGCGACCCCGTGCGAGCCATCGGCATAAAGGCGCCGGCTTTGTCGTTAAAATCGCGGTTTCTCGAGATGGGTAATCGGAAAACGTGCTCCCCTTCGAGCTCCGATGTGCTCTGCTCGCAACCTGTGCTCGGAGAGGGAAGAAAGGTGGCACCTTTTCGCTTTTGTTTTGGCGAAGTTGGTGCCTCTGTTTGGAAGAGCAGAGCACTAGAAATGGGAAGGGGAGAGCTGCTTCCAGATGGGTTCCTCCTCACTGTGCATACATTCCCCATTAAATAGCAAAGTTATTATCACTTGGTGGGAGGGGGAGGTATATTTTTTATCACATGTGAGATGTGCTTGCCATTTTTTTCCGAGTTACATTTTCTTGATTTCTCTCGACATAAATTGCATGGGTTTTTGGGATCTGAACTATAATTATCTGTGTGGAGTAATCCAAAGAGGGAACCAGAAGAAATGTACAAAGGTCCGGAAGCATGTAGAGCTCGCTTGGACGACGTCCGTGTATAGTGATAATTAATAGGCAGCAGAGGCTATATGCTAGCCGTTGGATCTGATTTGGACGGACAAGATGTACAACACCCTCCTGTTGTGATGTCTCTGCACTTCTGTACGTGCCATTTTAACGTTTAACTTCTGTGGAATGCATGTGAAATATGCAATTTTACAGGGGCATGCACGCAATAATGTTTCGTTTGATTTGCATGGACTTTCTCTCCACCAATGCTACCCCTTTGGGGAAACAAATTATTCCATTATTTCCTGCTTTGAAATTATTAAATAAAGAGCACTGTTCCCCACTTGGGTATATGTGGAAATATTGAATCTCCTCCCTCTGTTAATTTTATTTACTTGGATACGTATTTTTCATCACACTTTTACCTGCAATGGAAATAAAAGCTTGTGTGTACAAAAGATCAAGTCATGCGAATGGTACCTCCTCCAAATCTGAAAATGACACAATCTTCGTCAGTTAGAAGATGTCATGCATATTGGGATCACGTTTGATATGATTTCGAATTTCTCGAGATTTTATTTCTACTTGATTGAACAAAGCTATTTTTTTTTCTACTGATAGGGCACGCTTCCGGGTACATGATTAGGGACGCTGTACCGGCGGTGATACACACCGCATGGTAAAGGCGTCCAGAAGGGGCACGACCTCAGCACTGCGAGTGCGCGTCAGAAGCACCAGTCCCCGCTCCATTCGTGCACGACGCTTGCGCTGCACCTGAGGTGCAGCGATCATCAGAGTCATAGGTTACGTGGCATGTCCTGATTGGGTGGTGTAAAGTGGGGAGCATGCCTCCAGTTGGGAAACAGGTCTTCCAGTGGTGCGCCTCACGTGATGGATCTGATTTCTATAACAACCCCTCCTCTCTCTTTTTAATAGAGATTTTTTATACCATGGCCCCTTGAATCTTTTCCAATCACAACACAATCCATGTAGTTCCTGTAGGATTCGTTTGGTTGCAGGGTTGGAGAGAGTTGGGTTGAGTTGGGTTGAGGTACTATTCACCGGGTACCTCCTCCTCACAGTTTACTATTCACCCAGCTCAACCCAACCCAACCCAAACCTGCCCAACCCTGCAACCAAACGAACCCGTAGGGTTCGTTTGGTTGCAGGGTTGAGCAGGGTTGGGTTCGATTGGGTACTATTCACAGGGGTACTCCCTCCTCACAGTTTACTATTCACCCAGCCCTGTGAATAGTACCCAACCCTGCAACCAAACGAACCCGTAGTGTCTATCGAGTTGAACGAGCCGAGTTGGCCTCAACTCGGATCGGATTGGAACTCGATATGAAACCTAAGGCTCGAACTCAAGATCGATAAGGGTCGAGCCCTGGATCACCAACTCGAACTCGAACTCGTCGAGTTCGAACAAACTCACGAGCCTCTTATCGAGTCACGAGTTTCTGAGTTGGCTCACGAGCCTCTTATTGAGTCGTGAGTTTCTGAGCTGGCTCACGAGCCTCAAAATGAGCTGGCTCATAAACCTCTTAACGAGTCATTGTTCCATTTTATACATTAAATTATACGAATGCCATGTGTAACTTTAATTTTTTATACTCTTTTCTGTAACTTTTTGAGCAAGCAAAATGTGAACTTCTATTTTATATCAAACTCAATGCGGAAGTCTCGGTATATATGTTTTCAACTTTTTATTAAAAGGGGAAACGAGTTATCGAGTCGAATTTCCGAGTTGAACAACACCAACTCAGACTCGACTCGATAAGCTAACGAGCCATAAAACCCAACTCGGACTCGTTAAGGTTTCAAGTCCGTCTCATGAGCCCTTAACAAGCCGAACCTGAGTTGAGCTCATCGAGCTCGAGCTTTCCTGACAGCCCCAAATAACACACGTGCCCTTGTTCAAGGGCAGTGGTGTACTGGTAAGGCTAAGTACAGACGACTCCCAAGAGGGATCTCTTTGTTACATGCAAATCTGGGGAGGGTAATAATATAAATTTATAATTAAAAATAGTGTAATAAAGGTGAGGGAGGTGTTTTTACTTGTGGGAAGGTGAGGGCTACTTAATAGTTTAGGCTGCTCAGCAGATATAAATATTTATTTCCCTGGGATTAAGATTAGAAAAAAAAAAGAAGAGATGTGAGAAGGGCAGAGATATGGGCATTGAAGGAGGAGCGAAGAGAGTCTCGTGAGATACTTGGAGCCCTGTCCTGTGATATAAATATGGGTGCTGATATGTTGGACAGCTTTTGGTGCAGAGCAGAGGGGAAGTTAAGGGTGACGTAGAGATTGCGTTAATGGAGATTTGGGTCTCTGCTGCTGCACTGCACTGCAGCCAAAAGGATCACACTCCTCGCGGTGATGCGGTTGAGCTTCCCAAATCTGCCCACACTGCTTTTCTCTTCTTTCTTTTTTTTTTTGCCTGCAAGAAATGCCAATATGATCTTATTATAATATATATAATAAATAAAACTATATGCCTTTCAACCATATCCACTTCATTGTCATAATCTCGAGTAGTTTCAAGCCTCATATTTCGATGATTTTTTTATTTTTTTTGGAAAATACCGTCGTGTACTTTCATCAATATATTTTTTTAATATGTCATTCCAATTTCGTCAGAAATAGATACGCATATGCCCTCTATCTAGAAGGTGTAATTTTAAAGGTCTTAAAATTGATGTAATCGATGTATTTCTGGATGGAGGATATGAGTCTTTTCCTGACGAAATTGCAATGACACATTGGAGAAATATAGTGATGAAAATACATGACGGTATTTTCTAAAAAAATCGTCGAAATATGGGGCAGGGCAACCTGCAGCCCCATTAAACCCTTCATAGTTTCCATGTGTTATTTTCGTGATAACACTAGAGAGAGAGAGGCTTTTCTGGTGAGATAGTTATGTGACAACACTCCGAAAAAAGCGGTGATTTTGTTTAACATGTTATCATCTCAATACCATTGCAAGTAGAATTGTTAATCAAGTGTTCGTATTCGATTAGGGTTTATCCAAAACTAGTTTGAAAATGTCCATTCGTTTCAAAATAACTGAACACAAACTTCAAATTTTAATTAGATAGTCTAATGAATAGCGATCAGATCCTTTGCTATGTTGATGATCACAGCAAAGGATGTTCCATGTCATGGATGAAAAGAAATTGTGGTTTCAGATGAAAGCATATTCTCACCTCTCCCTTCTTCCTCCCTCTCCTGCTCAGCGAGCATTGTTAGGACATTCATTTGTATATTTTCATACATTCCAACATTCATTGTAGGATTATGTTCTATTATTGATGTCTTAGAAATTAGCATTACACACGACATATGTTGTGTTATTTATTAACACGTTTGGTTTGATGTTGATCGTGAAAGAATTGGATATTGAAAACATAAGAGTGGTTTCAGTAGTTCAAAGCAAACATGAAGATTGCAACGAATGAAACTTCCACACTTGCAAGTCAAGTTGAGCAAGGTTTTTTCGTTCCAAATAGTGCCCTAAATGAACGGATTATACCTACATGTCAGAACATTAAGGGATTTCTTTGATGTTAATGAAGATCCAGAGTTAACAAATGATGATGTTGCATATCAGAATGCATCAAATGATAGTTCACATGGTATACCAATTAATCGAAGATTTTGTGATAATATTTCCAATCAGTAGGAGGTAATTTGGATTTTACGCTTTATATATGTTCGTTATAATCCCTCGGAACTTCGTATTGAAATCTCTATTCAAAGTAGTACGCCTTCTCGTGCGAAACATATTGGGGACACTCCAATATTACAACTCCTAGATATAGTCGCTCTTCATAGATGAGGAGGACAACTATCCCATATGAAAACATAGGGGATGTCGTGACCATCGCCTCCAACTATATCATCGTATATTCCTTTTGAACTGAATAAAGAGGATAATAACGCCCATCCCATACGACTAGATTAGAGGAGATGGTCATCAGAGGGATAATAGTCTTTCATGTCCCCTCCGAGCAAATGAGACACGACTGCAAGAAACAGTCGAGCGGCCATCCTCTTTAAGCAAAAGGGATGATAGTCACTGCAGAGAATACGATGAACGCATGTTGTCTATTGCACGTTTCTTTGTAATGTCTGATATTTAAGAGGTAACATACATCGAGAGGAAGAGTACTAGCACCACATATTTTACCCTCTTTTACCCTAACTTCGATAGCTAGGCGCAAACAAAATAGTTCATTGAACTTAGCTGAGATCCTTAACCTCAAAAATTTGTGGTTTTGCTCCTCAAACCGCATTAAATTAGGTATCTTATGCCTTAAAAGACTGGTCAGGTCACAAGATCTCAGTAGGGCTGTCAGAAAATTCTCAAGTTCAATATTCGTTCAGATTCGGCTCGCTAAAAGTTCGATTCAGATTCGATTCGAAAATAAACGAATCGAACCTAAACACGAGTTTGGGCTCGATTAAATAAACAAACCGACATTCAAAAACATAGGTTTGCTCAAGTTCAGTTCGTTAAAAGTTCGATTATATACACACATACATACGTATTGCATATATAAGGGAAAAAAAGACATTCTATCATAACATAAGGGTTATTCCCTTACTTTTCCAAACCCGTCCAGTCATCTACTTCGTAAGTCCATATTCTCTATTCATGAAACCCCCACAAAACATAAGGGTTATTCTTAAACGAACCTTTAACGAACTGAACCGAATCTTTACAACCTTATCCGAGCCAAATCGAACCTGATTATAGTTTTCATTTTATCGAGCTGAATTGAACCCGAGCCTGAAGTATGCTAAACGAACCGAATCGAGGCTGGGTTAGTTCGCTCAGGTTCGACTCGTTTACACCCCTAGATCTCAGTTATGAGATGCTATCTACTTTATACATGGGATGTGGGACTAAACTAAACAACAAGGAACGGACTTGAAACCTAACAATTAATCACATGTTCCAAAGAAAGTTGCACGTAAAAGCATATCTACTCCTTTATTTGATGTCTACTTCATGCATGACTACAATGTCTTTTTCTCGTTCCCGAGTCAGAATGTAATAATGGTTGCTTGCTGCTAATCCAGATCCAAATGCCAGATGCATGTGATGGCTTTGTGGAGAAGCAAAGACCACCCAAAGATCTTGTGGATTGTTCTCAAATGCTTCAAGATCCAAGGAAGGACCCATACCTGATCATAGTTTTACAGACAGAAGCCAAACCTCCACACCTGTTGAAAGATTCCATGCTCCCTTGGCCTTTCTTCCGAGGCCATTTCTATACCAGAGAGAATACACATACATAAAGTTTGAGAGCTGCAATAGACAAATAGCTGTTCATGTCTGGTTTCTCTCCCAGTGTCCTTCATGTTTCCATTGTAACCTAACTTCCCAAATGCATGATTCGGACGATCAAGCAAGAATCCAAATACACGAATTTACAAGGTTCACCCATATCAAGCTACGTCCTTGGGAGGCGACAGCCGGTTTCACTAACCGTAGGAAGTTTATATACTACTCCCAGTACAAATAGATCCTGGGTACAGTGAGACCCTCGTGTTGGTAGAATATGATGCGACGAGAGGGTGCACAAGACGGTTACTCAACTTGGTTCAACGGAACTAATGGTTAGGATTTGAGGCATATATACTAAGTTGGCGAAATAATGAATAGTGCTAAATGGTGCTTGAAGAGGTGGACCCTGTTGGCCATTTGCCTTCCACTTGTTGCCTACACACATGTGGATATAGGGTTAACCACCAAGGTGACCACCATGTGAGTACATCTCCTCTAGGCATTGATACAAAGAGGGATGAGGACCACCTCAACTGGAAGCTTTGTCCCTAATCAATGCAAATGCCAAATCCTAATATCTCCATCTGGTTGGAGCATGAGAGATAAGAGACAAGTTGCATGGAAGAAGAGCAACTAGGATTTGTCAACAATTTTGATAGTTACTATGGAATAAGCAGCTGCAGGGAGAGACAAGCGATTATCTTCGCTTCGGAGGCGAGGGGAAGATATAAAGACATGACAAGCTTCTAAGTACTAAAACACCATTAGTTGTACTCATGGTTCGAAAAAACTAGACTCGAGGCGGTCGAGGCGTACGCCTCGAGGCGAGGAGGTCCCATTTAGCCTCGAGGTGTGCGCCTCGGTATAGCCAAGTGAGGCGTGCGCCTCAAGTGGTCGAGGTGGTCGAGGAGTTTTCCGAGCATTTTGACTTTTTGAAGCATTTTTTATGATTTTGATGGTTTACTTGATAGTTTGAGAAGCTCATAAATATATGTTTGTTTAGGATAATGATTATATAAGATAAATGCCTAAATCTGATGTTTCTTTCGTGCCTATAATATCATATTTATTATTAATTATGTCCAAATATTTCGGCAAACCCTTATTATTTTACTCTTAATGAATGAATTTAAATATCAAATCCAACAATACTTGTAAAATTAACGAGCTTTGCAATATATCAAGTACAACGAAATGGATATGTTTCATGATTTCTCATACTGCAATATATTATATATTAGATGCATAACATAAATTTCTTGATTATATTTAATCGTACTTTTAATTAGAACAATATTTCTAAGATTTGCTCAAAATAAATAGGATTCACGGGTTCTCGTGCGGCTATATATTATATGGTCGACACATAACATAAATATCTTCAACATATATTAAATCGTACTTTTAATTACAACAATATTTCAAAGATAGATATGTATTGTTTAATTCTTCCACAACATTCATTGACAATGAATTATTCCTTTTTGATTGAATGAAAATGTGTAGAAAGGGATATGATGTTGTTATATCTTCTATTTTATGGTTCTTATCTATATTATTTCATCAAATCTTAAAGTGTTAAGTATTATATGTTGGGCAGATGACATAACTACATTTACATATATATATATAATTATAGTTTTATGCATTATTCTCTATAAACTGAGGCTTACGCCTCGAGGCTACGCCTCGCCTCGATTCCGATGAAAACGTCCCGTTCCGCCTTTCGTTTTTTCTAACCTTGGTTGTACTGAGATAATCCCTTATTACACAAGTTTCTGCCTCTCTTACCCCTCAACCAAAGGCCGTGATGATCTTCGATTTTTCAATCTCAATCTTTACATTTTCACCCCTTCAACTTACTTGTTTTCTTGCCTAGACTTCTAGCTCTACCAGAAGATGCCAAAACAAGCACAAGCAGAAAACAACCGAGAAGCCAAAACACGCATCAACAAACAGATTTACAGTAATTCAACAATATGTCTACTCTACGTGCTCACACCAGACTCTCTTTCTGAACTATCGTGAACCCCCGCAATCTGTCGTCGGGTATCACGGATTCCCACTCTCCTCTCACAATCACAAACTCCACAGAACAATGCCCATCTGAATAAAACCAAAAGGATGCAAATGGACGAGCACAACTCCCATCCATAACTGGTTCAATCCATTACGGAGAAATGTGGTCGGGGACCTGCACTTTTAGAAGAAAGATACAAAGAACCAACAACTGGACGTCCACCCACTCGGGACAATGCTGTCCACCACATCTTATTCTGCATATGGGTGCGTTGATAATCATCGAGATTAGACCACATATTCCCCCCAAATCATTCCCCGAATAGCACAGGTCCTAATCACACCTCACCTTCAGAAAGCGAAATAGATAGATAATATAAGGGTGCTGTTCAACGACACACCACCCAGTTGGTAACCCGCAGTTAAATCTGTTTTCATGGCATCAACAACCCCACTTGATTAGCTTGATCCATTCATTGAACCTGAGATTGGATATTTCTATTTCCATCTCAATCATTGTAGTTCTTCGAAACTCGTACATTGAGGAGTTTCTCTCTGGATCGATTCGCTTGTTTCACACAATTCTTCTGCTCGAGTGCGCGATAAAAGGCAGAACTACAGTGTGTCGTCATAAAACCACCTACAACGATAGAAAGATCGGATTCGGAAGCGATCAAGCAAGCGAAACCAGGGAAGGGTGACGACGACACGCGGCAACAGATGTGGACCGCGACACTGTGGAAGATGAAGGAGAAGTGGACGTGTAAATGAGGGAAGAATCTAATTAATGGAGGGGGACAGTGACTGATGCAAGAGGGGATGGATCGGATGCTCCTTTCCCCTTCGCCCCTCGGAATTGGAAATCGAATTATTAGAAAGGGAATGGCCTTTCGGATCATAGTCCCCACACAGAGGACCACCGTGATAACGACTCTCATATCTCTATATCACCCCTTCCCACAAGTTAAATAGCCCTTTTAAACACTGCTCATGAAAATAATAGCCGAAGTTTATCCCTCGCTCTTATTCGATTGACCTATATATAATAGCTGACTCAACTATGATATGACCGTTTTATTCTGAGATATTCCAAGATACAATATTCTTACCTAACGACGTATTCTTCTTGATCCACATTCCAGATCAAATCCGATGTTTGTTCGCTCACTTGGAATCGCTTAACATTACACGGTCCGTTAACAACAACAATAACAAAACCTTTTCTCACAATAAGTAGGGTTGGCTACATAGATTCTTTGCCTCCATTCAGATCTATCTTGGGTCATTCTCGAGCTTAGATCCAAAAAAACTAAGATCCCTTCGTATAGTCTCATTCCAACACTTCTTGGACCTTCCTCGACCTCTCTTCAGCAGCATCCCAAAACTCGCATCTCTTCAGCAGCATCCTTTACTGTTATAATTCATTAGCAATTCTCGCAAGATTGGCATTAGTATATTTTTTGTCTACCACTTGTTTACTTATTCTACATTAGTTAGTGTGTGTTAAACTTGGGATATTTACATCACGACTCCTATAAACTTTGCCAATTATGCACCAACATTTGTATTCTTCGTACTTAAACAATCCCTGAACACTTCAAAACTCTTACACGAGTAAGTTTGTAGGGTTATAGGGGAAAAATGAATAATGCAGGGACTATTTTGTAATTGGCCAAGCTTGTAAGGATTTTAGTGTAAAAATCTCAAAGAACTTGTTCTTTCCAATCTTCAACTTTGTTATTCCTACAACTCCTAACTAAGCTTGTCCGAATTTCATCAAAGTAGGGATAAAGGGTACGCGATGTAACGTCTCGAGCATGGATCTGAGTGGATATCAGGGATAACTAATCCTTACAGCTAATAGAGTTCGGACTCAATTGGACCCATTGACTACTTCCGAAAATGGTTAAGCCTCAGTCACTAAGTAATAATCCCTCAATTTTATAATTTACTCATTTTTTATTATTAAATGTGAGACTATATTAGCGGTAAAGTTGAAGGAGAGTTGTGGTAGTGAGAGACAATACCTAAATTAGATGGTTACAATCGAAAAAGCTGACAGGTTTTCATTGATTCTACAACTCAAACTTAGCTTTGTATAAAGGTTTCAAGTCTTTTAGGTCAGCACTCCAATCTGGTACTTTTATGTTGGAGTGCATAAATATTGCACAAGGACCCCTTATTTTTGGTACTGACATTTTCAACAAATCACGGGCAACATTGCACAAATCATGGGCGGAGGGAAGGGGGGCGTGTAGGGGCCATGGCCCCCCTCCCAAACTATAAAATGTGGATTTAGTTATATCCTTTATATTTGTTCCACCTACCTTTCCTGCATGAAGGAGAAACGGCTCCTCCTCTGAAATTCCAACCTTTTCTTTTTTATTATTATATATTTCTTGATGTTAGGATTTCCTTCCTTAGTGGAAGTGTTTTTGCTAGGGTGGAGCATTGGGCTCGACCCGACCCAACCCGAGAAAGTTGACTCGAATCTATACATTTTCCATGCACTTTGAATCAGGTCAAGGTCCGCTTTTTTAGCAAATCGAGGACCCGCGCCCGATCCAAAGCCCGCGGTATCGGGCTCGGGTTCGAGCTGGGCTTGGGTTTGCGTCAGGCTTGGGTTCGAGCCAGGCTCAACCCGCATCCATTTTGGTTTCATGAAGTTGCAATTTGATTCTAATTTATTGTTATGGCATAACTCATCCATATATATGAATATTGGATGTATTATTATGAAATAATTTTGCTATTCATGGATGAAGGAAATATTGGATGTATTATGACAATAAATTTATGTCTGCCAATTTGATTCTAATATGATTTATGTGTGAATTGTTGTACGTGGAATGTTGAAATCTGGAAATATTTTGCAGAATTCTTTTCCATGTGACCGAATCATGATGGAATTTAATTTAGTTAGCATATTGCAAATTTTTGTTAGATTATAAACTATTAAAAGATGATTGCATATGGCTTGAGCATGGTATTTTGAAATATGAGGCTTCGTGTCCCGACCTATTTGTATTTCGAGTTCGAACCTGACCAAGCCCGAGCATGATATTTTTGAAATATGAGGGCCCGAGCCCAACCCATTTGTACATCAGGTTCGGGTTGGGCCCGAACTTTTACAGGTCGGGTCAGGGTCGGGTCGGCCCAACTCAATGCTCCACCCTATCTATTGTATATGATGAATTGTGGAAACACAACGGCCCATTTGTAACGATAATAAATCTCACTCCTCACCTGGTAGAAAGACAACTCCTTCTTGCATAGTTAGTAGAAATCAGAATTAGGTGTTTAATTGACGTGAGATCCTCTTTGATGCGTCATTCTAAATTGGTCTTTCCAGTTCCATCCAAACAAATCACAGGGTTAGTGTGCATATCTTAGATGTAACATATTTCTATAAGTTTTTAGATGTTAGTTGAGAAGTTTGAATGATATATTGATTCATGACTTAGATGAGTATAAAATAACACTTAAACATCGTCTATATAATGGAGGAGATTCTTTAAGTTTTTTTCCAAAGAAATTAACTTTTTTTTGTATAAACGATTAGGAGATGTCGACTATTTGACTATAGATCATGCACTAAGAGTGGTCTTTTGCCCCCGCTTTGACTAAAAGTATGCAAACAAGCAGAAAAATAATCCATAAAACAATGCAAGGTTCTAAATTGGAACCAAATCGATAGATCACATATAGAGATGATGATATTTAATTGATATTTTTATCTAATAATTTTTTAAACATCCGTACATATTAGATGCTTTATCTTATAAATTAAGGTTATAGAAATTTTTTAACTTATGATTTGAATGACTGACAACATTTACGATGAGAGAATAGAATTACAATATAAAGGCTATTGTAATCCGGATATGACTTTAATATTTAAAGTTTTTGACCAATAAACATCAAAATAAAGACAAATATCTATTATTGTATAAATATGGATATGGATAAAGTTTATTTTTGTAAAGATATGGATAAATATAATCATTATATATCATATCGTGTCCATTTTCAATTTATTACATATTTAGATTAGGACAAAAAGAACAATAGACTCCTACTTCGAGGAGATATTAGAGGAATTCAATTGGGAAGATATTATTATTGTTTTCTATGTAAAAAAATTATCGAGTATAGCTTTAATAAGTTATGTATGGCTCTCTTAAATATTATTCATCATTTTTTATATAATAAAAGTCAATAATAGCATTTTGAATTATCTGCGCATCGACATATTTTTTCTATTTGGCCCCACCTATATACAAATCCTGGCTCCGCCCCTGGCACAAATGAACCCTGTAAGGTTGATACTACAGTATAGAAGCTATTGGCAGATATAATAAAATGTGTGATTTATATGCTTAAAACATAACGGGTATCAGACATGTATATAAGCACTAATAATTGGCAAACGTGCTTTAAATTAGGCAGAATATATTTATTTCATCAATAACCATACCAATAGCGTTAACATCTGAAGTATTGCAATCTATAGTTACAGAGGTGTCTGCATTCATGTTTTTATTTTAAAGATGGCAGATATTTGCATATATCATAATGATTTTGATCTCTATAGGACACATGATATCGAGATTTCTGAAAAATGCATAGAATAGTAAATCAACGGCTACATTTGTGTTCAAATGCATTGCTATTTATTAGAAACCAGTGAAAGAAGTCCACTTCAATAATGATCATAGCGTCCAAACTCTTTCTTATGCCACCTGACAAAATGGCGACCTCAATGTATAGAAATAAAATCCTGAAACCAAGGCTTTATCTGCTCATTTGGTTTAATCAAATAAACTAAAAAACACAACAAAAACCCATCAAATCAAGCAGATTTTACTTAGAAAATAACGCCAAAATCGAGTTGGACCACTTGATCTAGTTGATCCGGTTCAATCAAACCATTAGTCTCAAATCATTTGAAAATACTATTGAGTAAATTAGACAAAAATCCATGAACTATGCACACGATTTCAATGTCATGTTTGAACTCTAAAATGTAACAATGCGATACCCAAATTTTAATATTTGTCTCAACGTGATTTTGAGTTGTGCTTTAAGGTTAGAAAGACAAAATAATCAATTAAATTTCAATAGTCAAGGACTACATAGAGACAAACATTAAAGATTGGGTACACCATTGTTGCCTTTTTAAAGTCCATGCATGACATAGAAATCGGGTGTATAACTCAGACATTTTTGTGTAATTTACTCAACATTTTTTTACTCAAAATATACATTAATAAGAAAAAAACTATTTTTATTCTAGTCTGAAATCCAACTCAAACTACAAGACTCCTTTATCGATTTTCCTTACATGTTTCCCATAACGTAAGTCCCCTCTCCTTACTAAGTTTCCCTAAAGGAGGCTTCCATTGGTCCATTCCATGTCTTCAACTTTGAGAGTATGTGTGTCGACAATCCTACGCTACATCTCCTCCCTCACGAGTGCTTCATCTCCCTTCCTCCCTTGTATGTGTTACTGTCCTCCCTCACGAGTGCCCCATCCCCTTCTTCCCTTGTATGTGTTGTTTTCAAAGCCCAAAATGTCGGTTTCGGTCACCATTTTGGTGACTGACCGAAACAAAATTTCGATCTAAATTTCGATTATTTTGGTCATTTTTGTACTAGGGTCCCCCATATTTCGGTCATTTTGGCCATTTCGACCGAATTTTAGAAACCAAAATTCGCCTCGATTTCACCGAATTTTGAGGCCATGGTTGTCACCCTCCAACAACAGACGATGCCGTCACATCATGAAGAACTTATCGTTGTACTTAAAAAAGTACCAAGTTAACAACTCTATTGTCGATTATTGTATCAACTATCTGGCTTTAAAATTGTTAATTTTGGATTCCATGTAAACATCTTTATATGAATTTTACAAAATATTTTTAAATAAATGATATAGCATCATATCGCACATCTTTATTTCTACAAAAACTAGTAAAACTCGATTCAATCATACAAACAACACCAACAGTACAATTGTTTAATTTTATCAAACTTTTATACATTCGGTCAGTCCAACAGTAAAATCCTAAAACCAATACATGGTTGTTTTGATGCCTGATTTGGCTTTTAAAACATAGACTCAAGCACTTACTGTGACTGTAAGAACTATATAGCATCTTCTTATCCTTTATCTCAGCACTTTATTCTCGGATAAATTGTTCCGGAATAAGTGGTCACATCGAGATCACATCATTTACTATATTTTTGTTTTACGGTAGTTTTCCTTTCCTTGTTCTGCAAACCATTCTCTAAAGAATGAGGGATAAAATTTACTTACCAATTATCACACATTATTCCTTATCTTGCATGCAAACGCGATATATCCAACAATGGTCGTATCCTCTAATGCAAGGGATGATTTGTCCACCCTCAATAGAGAGTTGCGATAAAGAAGAGAGATACTTAAGTGGCAAAAATTAATGAGAGAGAATCAAGAGAGATAGAGTAGCCAAAAAAGGATGGGAAATCTTCTTGCTTGGAAGATAAGAATTGATGTAGGCTTTTAGCATAATCACAATAAATATTTCAGCATGAAAAACCACTAGCCTCAAACTTAATGGATCACTACCCTATTAGGATTTTTACTCTGTGTACGTTTAGTCGTTCATAATAAAATGATAACCCATATAATCTTTGCATTTACTCCAGAATCATGTTAAACTTACTATGCCGTACACCGTAACTCCACCAACTTAACCATTCTTGAGATAATCTAATTACGTCAAACAAATACACATCTCAAACACCATCTAACTGTGGATATTCTGTTTCACCCACTGGAGTTAGTCACTGAATCTCACAACACAGTGTTTATAATGTAAGAGTTAAAGAAGTTTACTGAGGTTATGATGAAATAACCAAGATCATGGGAGCTGTCATATAGTTCCAAAAGACCACAGAGCTATGAGTACAAAATTCTGGATAACCCCGGAGCCCTTTTGGTACACCTGTTGAGATCTCAAGGGTTAAACCACCAGACAGGTATGGCAAAAATATTCCACCAAAAAAATCAAAATAAAAAAAATTCAACTCTCCCTATCATCCAATTTCCCCAGATTGCAACCAATTGGGTCCAATTCGGTTTCCAACATTTGGTATATTTCACGCACAATCATTATCAGTTATCCGATCACTTGACCCTACTAGTTACATTATGGGCAGTCGCTAAATTATTTTCGATATTTCGATAGGTATCTTTTCGAACATATAATGCATCTAAAACTTCCAAAATTTGTTGACCAACGAAGTTAAACAAGGAGGCAGGCAGTTAACAAAAAACCTAAATATAACCTCAGAGTATCAAATGCAAATGGATTGAGAGAGAGAAGAGAATCACCCGAGTCAGTGGCGCTATAGCCGACTCTAGCCCATTTGATGCATGCTGCCAATTCAATGGCTTCAAATAAAAACTGAGTGTGGTTCGCAACTGTGCTGCCAATGGAAATGTTGAAAGATTAAAGGGCTGCCTCTGAAACCAAGTGAACAGCTTGTATAGGTTTTTAGAGCCAATTTCCAACTGCATAAATCACATTCAGCTTACGGTAGTAAACAGATAATTCAGCTACAGGGGTGGTTCTAACCCTAACACGCAGAATCTGATTGCCAATTACTGCAATTCATCAA
This sequence comes from Ottelia alismoides, assembly GCA_037367405.1. NCBI lineage: Eukaryota > Viridiplantae > Streptophyta > Magnoliopsida > Alismatales > Hydrocharitaceae > Ottelia > Ottelia alismoides. The sequence goes on from JAZKJV010001307.1 coordinate 48,878, forward strand.
CAAAAGAACCAGCTGATCTGCGGAACTTTCGCAGGAGCATACCTCTGATTTCATCCTCCCTCGCTACAACTACCTGTCATCTGTCAAATATGAGAACCAAAAAATTGTCTGAACAGTTCGACAAACAAATTCAGATACAACAGTTGAAAATGAAAAGAGAATATGATTTTTCATGGGGTGACTTCAGAATCCAGGTGGGCATAATGTTTGTTGGAGTATTTGGTTGTGCGCCATATGAGTTGTAGGAGGGTAAATAGATCCTGGAGAGATCCATTTACTCCATCCACATGTTTAGTCCCACATCTATCAGTGGTGGGACTTGGAGGCTCTATGGAGGCTATATAAGGAGCCCCTAACCTCCTGTAACCAGTGAGAAAAAGCAATGAAGCATACGCCCCTTTGAGAGCTTCTCCCGTGGTTTCATCCCGCTCCTCACGGAGTAGGGTTTCACGTTAAAATTCTTTGTTCTTCCAGTTTCATATTTTTAGATTATGTTCTGTTTATCATTCGCTTCCGCATTCTTTATTTTCTAACATGGTATCAGAGCGGGTTTGATTCTCGGGATTTTTAATTTTTGTTCGAGATTGGATTTCTGCTCGTTCCAGAAGGTCCAAGATATTTCAAGGTTCATGTCTAGAACCCTAGATCTGATTTATGGCAGCATTTTCTCCTTGCACGATGCATCACATCCTGCCCCACACAATCCAGGACTACTCTAGGCCGCATCACGCGCCCCACAGCCTGATTCGTTCAGAGTCCAGGCAGTCATCGAAATCAACTAGGGTTTCTCCTAGAAACCCTAGATCTGGAAGCTATCAACTCGAGCATCTACTTCAAAACAACACGGAAGCTTCACGCGGCGAGCTCCTCCATTGCGCGACGATGCTTCTCTCACCGCGCAAGCGTTGCCTGCGTCGACCTCCAGCGCACCGTGCGCGTGAAGATCCATCAGGCGCGCAGAGCTTGCGCAACTCCACCCGTAGCCCCCGCACAAGGCGGCAGACCATCTGGTCGCAGAATAGCAGCCGATCCCAGCAGCATAACCAACAGGCCGAAGCAGCTCCTCCCTCCTTCACGTGATGCAGATCCCGATCTGGGAGTATCCTAGTAGCGGCGGCGCTCCTTTCAATGTGATGGGTTCCCGTAAGTGGGAACCCTAAGGGTCCGTTTGGTTGCAGGGTTGGGCAGGGTTGGGTTGGCCCAACCAGGGGTACCTTAACTTCCAACCCTCCCAATCCTCCTCACAGTTTACTATTCACAGGGGTACCCCAACCCAACCCAATCCTGCCCAACCCTGCAACCAAACGGACCCTAAAGGGGATACAACGCCTATTTCTAAAAAAAATGTGTGTTGCTTCTCGGCCCATGTGGGCCGATAAAAAAATTAGTGGGGGGGGTTGCTGGTTATTCAAGTGGGTTGTTTGCAGCATTAAAAAAATAGAGAGAGAGAGATAATCCTGCGTACAAAAAAAAATCTGAGTTGAAAAAAAAGGTGAGATGAAAAAAATTGAGAGATTTCTTAGAAAAAAGGAGTGAAAAGGCGCGTACAATAAAAAGTCGTACGCAAAAGTTTTGCAAAAAATGATGATTGTGAAAAGCCGAGAAAAAAAGTGATGGAACGGCTTATGTTCAACAACAAAAATATGGCGGCTATTTAAAAAAATTGACGAAAAGCCACAAGTTCATGTTTTTCCCCAATTTCTTTGTCTTCTCCCAACTTGGTCGATGTCATGTTTTCCAACCAGTATGGGAGAAAGGGGAAGTATTATGTAGAGTCACAGGTCTATTCAGATGTTTCAGATGTCAAATCTCCATATTCCAGGCTAGTTCAGATTTTCTAGACTCTGCATCAATTGTTCAAACTCGACGATCATGATTCCGAGTCTTCAGTTTTCAGATGAGCACATGTATGCCATCAATTGTCGTGGTCCCCATCATTCTTCTTGTTTTGTCGGCCAGAGTTTTCATGTGAGCCATAGGGACTCCAGAGTAGAGGATCATTCCCTATGTCATGTTGGCAAGAGTTTTCATGTGGTATCATAGGTACTCCAGAGTAGAGTACCATTTTATGTGCCCGATGGGAGAGACCTAGTTTTCCGACGAGGAGACTTCTTTCAGCCTCTATTCTCCATCGACCATGGACTCCGACGAGGATTGCACTTCCACGGCCTTTTCAGTTCGACCCTTTTCAGAGATGGAGCAGTTGTCCACATGTTGTGGCAGGCCAGAGTACTCCAACGAGGAGACTCATTTCCAGTTGCAGTGACTCTGACAGGCGCAGTTCAGAGCAAATGCTCTCCGACGAGGAGATTCAGCAGACACACTTCAGCCCGTTCGTCCTCCTCACCTACACGGCATGAGAAGCAACGTCCTCGACAGCAGCCGATAGTTGTGCGCGTTGAGTTGATATTGTCCGTAGTGTCCTGTAGCGTTGAGTTGAGTTTCTTTCTATTTGTCCAAGCTGAGCATTGCATGCTCCAGCTTGAGGGGGAGTTTTGGAGTATTTGGTTGTGCGCCATATGATTTGTAGGAGGGCAAATGGATCTTGGAGAGATCCATTTACCCCATCCACATGTATAGTCCCACATCTACCAGTGGTAGGACTTGGAGGCTCTGTGGAGGCTATATAAGGAGCCCTAGACCTCCTGTAACCATTGAGAAAAAGCAATGAAGCATACGCCCCTTTGAGGGCTTCTCCCGTGGTTTCATCCCGCTCCTCACGGAGTAGGGTTCCACGTTAAAATTCTTTGTTCTTCCAGTTTCATATCTTTAGATTATGCTCTGTTTATCATTCGCTTCCGCGTTCTTTATTTTCTAACAATGTCCAAATCGATCAGGTATGATATGGGAAACTAAAATAACCGACAAACCAAATGTGCGCCAGAATTTAAACTTGTCTCTTTTCTTCCTACCAAATATCACCCCTTTAAAGCTATCCATATAACTGTCGAATGTTAATACTTTGGCGGCGGCTTGGCCAACTATAGGGCATCGAATTTTGAGAAACGTTTTCTAAGATTATAGTGTTTGTTTATATTTTCTATTTTTTCAAATGAGAGAGGGAAAGTTATATATATGTCTCAAGGTAAACATCTCCTCTCCCAAGATGTGCTTACTCATTTACAAGGCGCTTAACACTCCCCTTCAAGTCGGTCATAAAGATCAAACATGCCCAACTTGTCAACATTCTTTTCAAACTTGGCAATCGATAACCCATTGGTGAAGACATCTGCAACTTGTTCTTCACTTTTTACATATGGCAGCATCAAATCTTTGGAATCAATTTTCTCTCAAATGAAATGACGATCAATTTCAACATGCTTTGTCATGTCATGCAACACATGATTGTTGAAAAGATGTATGGCAGACTTATAAAATAATTTCATAGGCATATCAAGATAAACTCCAATGTATGTCAGGATGATCTTAAGTCACGGCATTCTGTGACATCCATTGTTATAGCTCTGTACTCAGTTTCAACACTTGATCTTACGCAAATATATTGCCGTTTACTTCTCCAGATGACAGGATTGTCGTCCAAATATACACAATATATAGTAGTAGATCTCGCATCAACACGTCCAAGCCAATCAGAATCAATGCAACATTCGACCCCAAGCTTTCTATTTTTCATAGAAGTCCTTTTCCAAGATTCTCTTTTTTTACATAACAGAGAATATGAACCACTGCCTTCATGTGCAGATCAGTTGTTGCATGCATAATTTGGCTCACCACATTTATTGTAAATGATCAGTTACTCACATCTAACATGTTGTTGTCTTTCAAGATTATTTTTAGACGTCTTCAGGAGATTGAGACATCTAGTGATCGAGCTTTCTCTCTACACCTTATAGAGAACTCTACCTTCCTAGCCTCTTCGGGGCGAGGCAGTCAACACAGCTATCATGGTGGACGTGGTCGTGATTCTAGTAGGGGACATGGCCGGGACTCTGGCCAAGGACGTGGACAAGAATCCACTCAGGGACGTAGTCGTGATGTTGGTTATCTTTCGTGCATTCATTGCAAGCAAATGAATATCGATGTTGGGAGAAATATGGTTATCCTCGTACACATGTTGTGTCTGCAAACTATGATACAACAGGAACAAAGCCCTTTTCTGATTAAGACTCATCTAGGCATACAGTCCAACTCATTGTCGTTGATTACTCTTGTCTGATGTAGCTGCTTCAGAACTCCAGTGCCTCCTCTAGTGACAATACTTCTACTGCACATGTGGCTACTAATTCAGGTACCAAAGCCAATTCCGTCATTGCCACATCACTTGGATTATTCATTCCAGGGTTTCTATACACCTGATTGGAGAGTGTGGATTGTTGCCCTCGTCCCAACCTTCCTCCATTGTGAAGTCAATCTGAGTCATCATTGGTGCACATCCCCTTGTTACCACAGTTGCGACCGTTTTTTTTTTGAAACCTCAAAAAAAGGGGGAGTCACTCGTCGGTGATCGCCCCAATATATTGAAAGTGGGATCTAATTACAGCGGGTAAGTCAAAAAAAAGAAAAGAAAAAGAAAGAACACAGTACAAAAAAAGGCCAGCGAGAGAAGTGGCCACAAAAGCAGGTACCCACCACGGCCCAGCCACCAACTAACCGTGGTCCCAATCTAAGAGAAGACGTTCAGCGCAAATTAAGATGTTTTCCTTGTAGAACCACAGTAGCGACCGTGGAGTTCTCTTCCAAACTCCGTCTTATTGGAGTTTATTGTGATATGACTTTCTTTTGAGCTTGTTATTTATTCATAAGTTGTGTATTGATTTGTGACATGTGATTCAATGAGCTCTACTGTTATTTTCATGATATCTGATTGATGCAAGTTTGTCGTGGGGGACATAAGAAGAATGGACTCTACAACCTCAATATCCCTATGTGTTCTACTTTTACTGATGTAGCTTCTATCTCCTTTGATCCGTTCCTATGGCATTTACGACTAGGACATCCTTCTACCAAAGCTATCTCCAAGATGTTCCCTGAACTCTCTTTACAAAATCCATTTGAGTACGAAGCGTGTTAGTTTGGAAAACATCATCGAACTCCGTTTCCTCCAAGGGTTCAGCGATACCGACCTTTACCCTTTTCTCTAGGACATTGTGATATTTATGGACCCAGTCCAGTCTGCGTTGTGGGCGAGCATAGATATTTTATGATTTTTATTTATGATTATAATAGATGTTCTCAAATCTATTTAAATAAGGAATGATTGGAAATTAATAAGATTATAAAATCCTTTTCTAGTTCATTAAAACTTCCTTCTCTGCTTGTGTTAAAATTATATGGACTGATAATGCTCTTAAATTTACTCAACGTGATTTGTTGTTGTTCTTTGTGTCTCATGGGATTACTCGTCAGACTTCCTACCCATATACCTCACAGCAGAATGGGATAGCCGAAAAAGAAACGTCGGCACCCTCTTGACATTACCTGCTCATTACTCACTCACATGAACGTTCCAAAGACATACTAGGGGATGAACCCTTACCATCGCTCATCAAAGAAACAAGGCACCATCTTTTGTTCTTATGGGGGTCACACCTTTCTCCCTCCTTTATCCCAATGAGACTATTTTCTTTGTCATGCATATTTTTGGTTGCACTGCACTTGTATAATTTCCACACTTCACATAAATTGTATCCACGAGCCATAAGTTGTGCGTTTTTTGTATTCTCGCACCCAAAAGGGGTACATGTGTTATGATCCGATTGCTCACTGTTACTACATCTTAGTTGACGTCACCTTTTTTAAACATACCACCTACTTCATGCAGTATGTTAGTGGCATACCCTTGAAGTTGCTACCACCACCAATCATCATAGTACATTGTAGGATCATGGTTGGAAAAAGGTCATGGACGAGGAGATGAATGCTCTTGGGACATGGGATCTTATGTCGTGTCTGCCTGGTGTAAAGCCAGTTGCAGTAGATGGGTCTTCATGATTAACAGATTGAAGGTCAGACTTGTGGCCGAGGGCTTCACTCAAACTTATGTAGTGGATTATTTCGAGACCTTCTCATTTGTGGCTAGATTGGTTATATTCCCACTATTCTTTCCGTCATAGTCAACAAGCATTGGCCTATATTTCCGTTTGATATGAAAATTGATTTCCTATATGGCAACCTTGAGGAAGAAGTCTACATAACACAACTCCCGGGTTACTACGTCGAGGGGGAATGTGTATGCTAACTCTACAACACCATTTATGGCTTAAAGTAGAGTCAACACACTTGGTTTGATAAGCTCATCACGGAGATTGGCTCCCTTGTATTTCACAGGATCACATATGGATACTCTGTGTTTGTCAGATGACGATCTACTAACATCGTAGTATTATCTATCTATGTTGATAAGATGGTGGAAACTGGTGACGACGAAGCACGTATTACAGATATCAAGGTATTCCTCCAAAAGGTCTTTGTTACCAAGGACCTTTGTCAGATCTAATATTTTTTGGGCATTGAGGTAATACGTACTACGATTGGTCTACACTTCTCACGGTGGAGGTGTTGTCTGGACATTCATACAGAGGCAGGTTTGCTTGGAGCAAACCATCTGGCATACCAGCAAAAGCACGAAAGCATACTATTGCTCACGATCCTGAGTTTAAGGATCCTACACGATATAGAAGCATAGTAGGTAAACTGCTCTACCCTACCGTCACTATGTATGATATATCATAAGTTGTCAATAGAGCAAGCCAGCATATGGAGAGACCGTGTTACAGTCATTGGCAGGATGTTCTCCTGACACTTTGATATATGAAGAAATCTCCAAGGTGTGGTCTCTTCTACAGGACCAACTACCACACCAACGTCATTACTTATGCAGATGCAAATTATGCCAACTCTCCTGAAAAGAGACGATCTATCACTGGCTATACAATGTTCATTGGAGGAAACCTAGTTACTTGGTGGAACAAGAAGCATATTGTTGTATATATGTCAAGTGCATAAGCATACTATAGGGAAGCGACCCAAACTATGTGTGAGATTACCTGACTAACCTCACTCCTCGAAGAAATCGATCGTCCTGCTACTACTTGTGTTCTATTGTATTACGACAACAAATCTTTCATATATATCGCCACCAATCCAGTCTTTCACGAGCAAACCAAGCATATTGAGGTTGACTGTCATTTTATCTGATATGCAATTTATTGAGGGAAAAAGAGTTCATACATTATGAGAGGTTCTAGGGTTCTCTTATATAGGAGAGGAACCTATTTGGCAAATTACAAGAAGAAAAAAGAGATAGAAAATAAGAAAACAATAATAAAGATAACTAATACCTCAATACTCCCCCTCAAGCTGGAGTGTAGATATCGATCAGACTCAACTTGGAACATCTTTGATAAGGTCCTCTGGCTAGGATCTTTGTAAGTACATATGTTGTCTGATCTCTCGAGCTGACATGTGTAGTGGCGATAGGACCTTTTCGTATCATGTCACGAGTGTAGTGGCAGTCCATCTCTATGTGCTTCATCCTCTCATGAAATGCTAGCTTGTTGGCAATGAAAAGAGCATCCTGACTATCACAGTGGAGGTGCATGGGGAAGAGGCACATCTATAGTCAGGTCAGTATACTGATCTGAACCACATCATCTCTGTGCTAGCTTCTGCATGGCCATGCATTCCAACTCAGTACTTGATCTGGCAACCACAGTATGTTTCTTACTCTTTCATGAAACAAAAGAATTCCCCATGAACACAGCAAAACCTGATATAGACTTTCTATCCTTTGGACACCCATTATAATTTACATCTGCACATGTTGTAACTAAGAGAGATGTGCCTCTGCTGAAAAGAAGTCTCGTACCATGTGAAGTCTTCAAGTATCTCAGAATCATATGGATTGCATCCATATGTGCTAGTTTGGGCTTCTCCATAAACTGACTCACTTTGCTCACGGCAAAGGATATGTCGAGCATGGTAATAGTCACATATAGTAGCTTGCCAACAAGCTCTCTGTACCTCCTCTTGTCGACCTCTACAGTATCATCATTGTAGAGCTTCATGCTCGGGTCAATAGGAGTAGTAGCAGGTATGCAATCAGTCATGCATGTCTACTCAGGCTAGAAAGCTCGGATGATCATGACATGAAAGAAGATCTGTAACGTACTTCATCTAGGTCATCATAAAACCTCGTTGGTTCCTGACAAACTTCAGTCCAAGGAAGTAACGTAAACATATAAGATCCTTGGTCACAAACTGCTGACCTAGGAAGTACTTGGCATCATGAATGCCTTGTCTATCATCCCATGTAAAAATAATCTCATCAACGTAAACAAGAATGACAATAGTACCTCTCTAGGTCCTCGGCACAAACAAGAAGTGATCGGTAGTTGATCTCACAAACTCATGATGCTCTATCAAGTTTGAGAGCTTCTGTAACCATGCTCTTGGACTCTGCTTAAGGCCATAGATAGCTTTGTGTAGCCTGCAAACCTTCTGATACTCTCCCTCAGCAGCAAAACTAGGTGGTTGCTGCATGTAGACCTCCTCCTGTAGATCACCAAGAGGAAGGCATTCTTCACATCAAGCTGATAAAAGGGCCAATCTCGTGTCACAGCAACAGAAAGTAGAATATGCAGAGTAGAATGTCTGGAAACTGGAGAGAAAGTATCATGATAGTCCACCCCATATATATTGGTGAACCCACGTGCCACAAGTCTCTTTATAGAGCGATCTACGATACCATCCGCACGGTCTTTCATAGTGAACACCCATTTGCATCCCACAACAGATGCATCAACTGGAGCAGAAACAAAACTCCACGTACCATGTGATTGTAGCGCAGCCATCTCCTCCATGATTAACCTCCACTGACTATCCTCAGTAGCCTCTTGATATGTTTATGATATCTGTATTGATGATAGTGCCAAGGTAAATCTCATGAAATCCTCTGACGGTCTGCTCAAGGAAACATGAGATGCAAGAGGATAAGTAGCATACTTATATCTCGGCTTACGTAGGGTAATCGGTACATCAAGATCATCTGTCAAGTTTGTAACCTGTGAGTTCCCCTTTTGAGAGGGCATCTGCTCATCCTGTATAGAATCTTGCTGCACAGACAACTCAATTGGGCCATCAGTAGAAACAATGTGCTCATTACATACCTGAGGCGTGCTGGATGACGAGCAAAACCTATGAACAAGGAGAATCGAGTGAGGCATGCGAGTAAAAACAAGTGGCAAAAACTGAGTCACAAGAGCAGGTATAAAGGCAGTAGTGGGTGTAGATGGTGGTGGTGGTTGGGGAGGTGGGGGTAGAGCGGGAGTAGAGGGAGGCGAAGGAAAGACAGTAGAAGGTGCAGGCATGTAGATCTCATCGTCAGAGTCAAATAAGGCTAGTATGTCACCTGTAGGAGAAAAATACATAACAGACTCAAAGAAAGTAACGTCAACACTGACAAAGTACTTCTGCCTTAGTGGATCAAAACACTGATGCCCCTTCTAGGTACGATAGTAGCCAACAAATACACACTTGACAGCTCTAGGAGAGAGCTTGTCACGTCCTGGAAAGACATCATGAACAAAAGCTACAGATCCAAACACATGAGGTGTAAGGGAGAAACGAACCTTCTCGAGAAACGTAATCGAGAAAGGAATCTTATCTCCCAACACATACAAGGGAATGCGGTTCACCAAACAACATGCAGTAAGGACAACATCGCTCCAGTAAGAGTGAGGAGCACGACTCTGTATAACAAGGTTTTGGTCACATCAAGTAAGTGATGGTGTTTGCGTTCGGCAACACCATTCTGTTGAAGTATAGGCACATGAGGTATGGTGAACAATGCTAAGAGATCTAAGAAACTCGGAAAGCTATAAGGTGCAGAATTCTAAGGCATTATCAGTGCGAAGATATTTGACCTTAGTATAAAAATATTCCTTACTTCATTAATAAAATATTTGATCACAGATCCAACCTCATACTTATTTTTCAAAGAAAGACCCAGGAAAGTCTAGAAAAATTATCAACATCCACAAGATAAAAACGGTATCCCTGATGATCAGGAACACAACTTGGACCCCATATATCTAAATGAAGGAGCTCAAACAACTGGGAACTGCTCTGATCTGACGGGATGGAAAGGAAGAATGATGATGCTTCCCAAGTTGGCATGCCTCACACTGAAAGGAGGATCTCGTGGAAATCTGAGGGAGAACATGACATAAATTCTGATGAGGAAGGTGTGCTACAGATATGGAGATAGGTATAGTGGAAACGCCAACATGAGGAGGTTGGATTAGTCTGTAGAGGCTTCGCTGCTCACGGCCACATCCAATCACTCTGCCCGTGAGTACGTCCTGAAACATAAGAGAAGATGGATCAAAGATGGCTCGACAATGCAGATCCTTAGTAATCTGACTAATGGAAGGTAAATTCATCTGAAAGTCAGAAGCATATAAAACATTCTGAAGACGCATAGATCGCATCAGATGCACCTCCCATGTCCTGTAATTGGTAAGTGGTCACCAGTGGCAATGACAACCCATCTGCCAAGTGTTATGGTCCTGTAGGACCTCAGTTGTTCTCTATCTCCACAAAGATGATGAGAAGCACCAGACCAGAGTCCATAATCCACTCTGTCATATATGCACCATTACTACCAGTGAAAGCATAAGCGATACCTGAGGAGCTCGAAGAGGCTATGGTTGCAGCATAAGTGGAAGCTAAAGTACCCCATATCACCTTAGCAGTGGGCTAGTTTAGAATATCATTGGCTATATCTATGGTGAGTGTCACACATAGAAGCATTTGCCCCAGTCTTATCTGTTGGCTCTAGATCTGTCAGTATGTGCTGCTTGTTGCACTGCATGAGGGTGAGAAACTGCATGGACCACAACTAATAGTTGGTCCCATCCATCTTAGCGATGGGAGCCGGGCCCTTGAAGGCTCCGGATGAGAAAATGTCACCCTTATTCTCTGACATGATAGTAAGAAGGCTGAATAACAGAATTCAACTAGGGAATAGACCAAAATAAACGAGTCTACACGATCATACGGAGGATTGGTTGTATGTGCAGACTCATACAAACATCCTCACCAATCTTCTCTGCTTGTTAGGGCCGGAAAACGTAATTTATAGGTTTGAAATCATGTTTTCCGGTCAAAATCAGACAATAGAACGATTCACAAAGATGTACAGAGGCACACGGAAGGACCGACGGCAACCTGGGCGATCAAGACGACAGCCAAGGGTGCCCGGGGTGGCGGCCTGGGGGTTGGGGCAACAGCCTGGGGGCCAGGGCAACGACCCTGGGGGTCGGGGCTTCGGCCTTGGGGGGCTAGGAAGCAGCCTGGAGGTTGGCCTGGGGGCCGGGGGGTAGCCGGAGGCCCTAGAGGTTGGTCTAGAGACCGGGGGCGATGGCCCTAGAGGTCAGCTTGGAGGTCAGGGTGGGCGGTCGAAGGGAGAAACGACGAGAGAGGGGGGTTGGGCGGGTAGGGCTAGGGTTTGGTAGGGTACGAGAACTCTGGTCTAGGACCGTGGCTTTGATAACATATTGAGGGAAAAAGAGTTCACACATTATGAGAGGCCATAAGGTTCTCTTATATAGGAGAGGAACCTATTGAACAAATTACAAGAAGAAGAAAAAAGAAATATAAAATAAGAAAACAATAATAAAGATAACCAATATCTCGACACGGTTCGAGTAAGGAAGATCGTCACTTTAGACTAATCTTCAGCTTGCAGATACACTCACAAAGGCACTGCCAAAAAGACGCATCTTGTGGCTTATTTCCAAATTGGGCATGATTGATGGATATGTTCCAACTTAAAGGGGTGTTAGAGTTATTTTGTTATTTGGGATTTTCTTTTTCTTATTAATTGAGTTTGTAACTCCTTCGAAGGCCATTATGTAATTCTCTCTTTTTAGCTCTCTAGAGTTTCACGCTATATAAGAAACCCTAGACCTATTGAATAAGAGAAGCAACTCATTCTCTTCTCTTTTCTCTACAATATGTTTTTGAGAAGTTTGTCTTTTAAAGCATTCCTTTCACCTGACGACGTGTCCAATCACCCAAAATATCCATAGCTATCACCAAGTCATCCATAATCTGCCTCTTTAAAATAAATGTTTCTTTTTACTCAAAAAAATCCTACTGAATAAACTCAAGAGCATTATCAGATTTAAAATTTTAATATTTGAAGAAAAAGAAGTTTAATGAGCTCAAAGAAATAATTGATAATTTTATTAATTTTTGATATTTCCTTCATCAAATAAACCCAAGAAAAACCTATTATAAGTATCAACAAAATGACAAAATAGTTGCAACCATCCATACTCAAATTAGACAAGGTCCCCAAAAATCACAATTTACAAAAGCAAAAGAAGACTAGTGACTAGCCATTGTCCTACGACGAAATGACACTCTCATATGTTTTCCAAACCGATAGACCTCACACTCAAAGATCTAAGCAAGGTCAATTAATGGAACATATGAAAGAGAACTAAAAGACAGGTGAACAAGATGTAAGTACCACAGGAACAGATCAGCGGCAGCTAAGTATCTCTAGCAAAATAGGGATCGGTAGAAATGTCAAGAAAATATAAACCCTTCCTTGCATGCCCCACATCAAAAATCCGCAACATCTGGATGTTCCAAAAAGAAATGTTCATCAAAAATTACTCTACAACTAAGCTCAAAACATAATTTATACCTAAATAGTAAGCGCTGAGGAAAGGCAGGAGCACGAAGAACTCCATATAGCTTGAGTCTGGAAGAGAACTTTATACTGCCAACTATGGTAATGAGAGATAAATCCTTGTTCTCCAATTGAATGGTTTTCACATGTGTAGAAGGCCAACCAGAAGTCGGAGAACCGTCATCTCATTTCTCACCTCAAGGAGACTCTAGAATTTATGATCCATGTTGATGCAGAAGTAGATGCAGAATTGGCTACAATATCTGAGGTAATAGCCAGACTAGCAGTCGATGCATGATTAGTGGAGGCAATAGCAGCATGAGTCAAAAGTAGTATGCATAAGAGAGTTGGACAATGTGTTCCATATATCCCTGATCAGTAGTTGTCTTAGCAAGGAAACCAACCCGACAGAAGCTTGGTTAGCCATTTTAGGCTTACCAAAATTTTCCCAACACCATGCGATGGATGGAACATCCTGTGGAAGTGTATACACATAGGATAACTACATCCTTCACAACTTCCAAAGTCACAACCTCATCTACCACGAAACCTAGAATGACTGCAACGTCTAGATGACATAATGAAAGTTGTGGTCTCTATCGACAAACTTGGTCAGAGTGATCAAGAGAGGAATCAAGCTGTTGGAATCGTCTGAGTAACACACTCAATGACAGAATTGCATCAAAAGCAAGGAGTTGATCATTCGTTGTATGGTAATAGGGGCTCGATCCTACAAGAAACATGTATAATAACTATTCTGGTCTTTATTTACCTATTTACAGCAACAAGTGTGCTGAAAAATAGCAAGTTCCTCAACAGATGTGAAATGCACATAGTGGTGAATAAATGAGTATCCCTAAGAAATGGACGAGATCAGTGTGTATATGTCAGCAAAGAAAGACTCGGTTGTCTGTTGAGAAAACATATGTGACAACTCATTGCGCGCCTCCTTTGTTGTATGTGATGGTATGATCAACGCTATTAGCCAATCCATTCATAAGTCGGTGATTATCGTGTAACTATGGTTCATAGTCCTTGTCCTCATTATTGAGAGGATCTTTTGTGACGACATGGGACTTTTACCACCAATGAACACCTTAAAAGTTCAAAACCAAAGTACTTTTTCCGCATCATTGAGTTAAAAAGAGGTCCCTTAGACCACAATAGACAATGTGGATATTGTGGATTTTGTCTCAATAAGAATCATAGCCATCGGTGTCAGGTAAACGAAAGAATAATGTAGCTAGAAGAATAAATCTACTTAATCATCAATGAACAACGAGGTTACCGACATGCAACATGCTGGATAGTTTGGATCGGCATTACGCTATTAATGTACTACGATATTTACTGTTGGAATATATGTGTTGCGTATCACTTATGTGGTAGATGGACCACATCCAGTATTTAGTCTCACGTCAACCTGAGGTGGGACTTGAAGGATCTGTAGAGGCTATATAAAAAGCCTCAGACCTCTTGTATCAGATAAGAAAGTCAATAGACACGTCAGCCCTTTGAGGCGTTCTCCCGTGGTTTCATCCCGCTCCTTAGGGAGTAGGGTTCCACGTAAAATCTTGAGAGTCCATGTTTCATATTTCTTTATTTTATTGCTCTATTTATCAATTCACTTCTGCATTCCTCATTTCTAATATGGTATCAATACGGGTTCGATTCTCGAGGAATTATTTTATGTTTTTGATTTAGTCGAGATTCAGTTCGTGGCTGTTCTTGAAGATTCATTCTTGAATATTAGTATTGTTTGTTCAAGATCACGAGGAGGGTTCTAAGGTTTGGTTCTTGAAACCCTAACTCTACATCAAGCGAAAGTTCTGATCGGTTCACATTCATTGATCCGTTTGTGTAGGGTTTCTGAAGAAACCCTAACTCTGTCAAGTTCAAGGGAAACCGGAATCGTAGTTCTATGTAGTTCAAGGGAAACGGATTCATCCCTTTCTTCAGCCGATCCCAACGCATTTCCAAGCTTTGCGGAGGTAGACAACGCTCATTGTATGAGCATCTAAGCCAGATCTACATCTCCAAGCATCATTGCAAGTAGGCTCTGGAGCGTCGCATCTCCAGGACAGGCATCTGCAAATGAGGGGCTCTCATCTCGAGAAAACAGGGGCTCTTCCACCATTCTTGAACCCTATAGGCTTCTCTGCCAAGAAGAGTGACTCTAGCCTTCAACATCTTGACATGATACGGCACCCAAATCATGCAGCAGCACTTCCAGGTTCGTTCCTTTGTTGCAGGGCATCTCCAGCCCTTTGTATTGCTGCAAGAGATGCAACCCTTCAGTCGTGATGCCGCGTGAACAGCAGCAGCACCGCCGCACCTTCCCCCTACATATGACGGCATCGTCACACACTCCTCTCCCCAAGTCCGGGCCTCCAACGACGAGCTCCATCGGCGGCAGCATCCTCGATCTGGGAGGATCCCCAGAGGCGGTGGTGACCCTCCTCCTCTCTTCAATCTAGCAAACAGCAGTGACAGCCCTTCTCCAAGCATCGATGATTAAAACAGGTGGCACGAAAGCGACGCTAACTTATTCTCCAGGCAGCGGCGAGAGGAAGTGCCCCATCAGGGGCGACAAGTCTTTGAGAAAGGATTCAAGGTGGGAACCCTAAATAAATGCCAAAGTGAGATGCATTGTGTGGGGAAAAAAGAAAAGGGGGTCCATGGCCCAATTCAGCCGAGTGTTTTTTTAAAAAAAGGGGGGGAGCCTGGGCTCGTTTAAAATAAACGTGTTTGTTTAAAAAAAGGTGCATACAAAAGAAAATTCGTACGCAAAAAAAACAAAAGAAAAAATGATGAACGGCTTATTTGAAGAAAAAAGACGAGATGACTATTTTAAAAAAAGGGAAGATAACCGATAAAAAGTTGAGAATGTTTTGTTTCTCCCCATCTTCATTTGACTTCTTCCACCTTGATCGATGTCATTATTTTCCGATAAATATGGGAGAAAGGGGACTATTATGTAGAGTTTTACATGTCTGACTCCGTATTCTCCAGTTCAAACTTCATGCCATATTTTCAGACTCTACAGTTCAGATATTTAGACTCTGCGGATTGGTTCAGAGTCCAAGTTCGAGGCACTCCATATTTGAGTGACCCAATTTCTTCGAGTTCTTCAGAGAGAGACTCCTTTTCAAATGCAAATGTATGCGATCATTGTTTGTGTGGTCACCATCCTCTGTTTTTGGTCTCAGAGTTTCCATATGTTCCATAGGGACTCCCGAGTAGAGATCACATTCCCTATGCCATGTGGGCTAGGATTTTCATGTGGTTTAATAGATATTCCAGAGTAGATATCCCATTCTCTGAGCCAGTATGGGGGAGACTCGATTCTCCGACGAGTAGATTTTTCAGACTCCATTCTCCAACGACCGTGGACTCTGACAAGGATGTCTCCACGGCTTTTTCATTTCGACCCTTTAGAGATGGAGTAGTTGTCCACATGATGTGGAGATCAGAGTTTTCTAGGTGGAGACTCATTTTCAGTTGCAGTGACTCTAACAGGTGCAGTACAAAGCACATGCTCTCTGACGAGGAGATTCAGTTTGACTCACACTCCAGCCCATTTGTTCCTCCTCACCTACACGGCATGAGAAGCAACGTCTTAGACAGCAGCTGATAGTTGTGTTTACGTTGAGTTGATATTATCCGTAGTGTCTTGTAGTGTGAGTTTGAGATTTCGTCATGTTTATTCAAGCTAAGCATTACATGTATATGTGTTGAAGGGAACTGTTGAAGTATACGTGTTGTCTGTGGAGGCTATATAAGAAGCCCCAAATATCCTGTATCAGAAGAGAAAGTCAATAGACACATTAGCCCTTTGAGGCATTCTCCTGTAGTTTCATCTCGTTCCTTAGGGAGATGAGTAGAAAGACATGGTGGTGTTGTTGTACTATGTAGAGAGATGCAGTGTGCAAAGAGAGGTGTTGTTGTTCCAGATTGGAGAAGTGTTGCCCTACAATGGGTTGGCAAATAGCAATGCTTTGTAAAAATGCAAGAAGATGGGCAAGTAGGCATTGCAAAGTAGTTGGTGAGATGCTTCCGCAAAGATGCTCCAAAGGTATAGGAATGCAATAGATGATAACCATGCACTGTTGGATATGTGGTACTTGACAAGGATCTGTGTTGCTCCAAAATATGTGATGGTCCAAAAGGTGAGATGTTGTGCAGATGCAAGAGATGGTGGTGATCTATGTCTGCAGATGCGTGAGATCTACGTTGTCGATGATGTGCAGATGAGCGAGATGCTCCAGATCGTGCGAGATGCAGATGCACGCAAAGGAGATGTATGTTGTTGGCGATGATGAGCAATACATGGTGGGAACATGGTAGCGGAGTGCAGAGGTGATGTTGGATGGTGGTAAGCAGGGTTTCGATCAAGAGAGGCACACATCTCTCTGGTACGAGACAAAAGATGCCCAAAGCTCAAACCTATGACCAGTCTATGTAGAGTGAAAACCTAAAGCCCTAATCACATAAAAAGAGGAAAATACAAAAAAAATCCTTAACAGAGTTGCTAGAAACAGAAAGCAGAAAAATAGGCAAAAATAAATGTCTAATGTGAAAAACACAAATACAACGAATATACACCATTCATCTAAGCTACTTCTCGACATAGTTTAGGCATTTATATCCATCAAAATATATAAAAGAGGCCCAAATATATAAAAGTGGTCAATATGTAACACCTGTGTTTGGATGGCTACCCAATGGCACACATTTCCATCAACTCCCACTGAGCATTCATGTCGTGATCCCGTGTTGATTTTTTAGTGTAATTGTGGGCTAAGTTCTAGGGGAGATCTACAGGGAATGCAGACCATTTGGTGAATAAAAACCTGGGTGTAATTTGCAACTTCCAATGTTGTGCAACTGCTTGATCCAGAGTTCGGCTCCGATAGAAGACAGAGTGATGCAGTAGTTCATTTGTCATAAAATTTGAAAAACTTCAATGACACATTCTCAACAGAGAGGATTGCATTCACAATGCACACTGCAAGCAGCCAAATGATGTGACCATGTTGCATAATACTACTCCCTCCAGTGTCAGTGAAGCCTCCAATCTAATGTACTACCTTAAACAAAAGTACTGAGAGGAAGAGAGGCTGGTGCCATTTTTTTACTGGAAGTAGGCTTATGCAGGTCTTAACTTCAAACAAAGTCCCAAGCCACGTCAAGGAACATAATCACCTGCAATGGATAACAGCAACTCCACCATCTCCTGCACTGTATCCTCAAATAATTCATGTGCCAGATAGACATGAACAAGGTAGTTCCTAAAAAGTTTTCATCGTCATTATGGAGATCACGTCTCCAAGAGGAAACATGTAAGTCAGTAGAGACAATCCCTAGCTACTAGTAGTCGTAAGCAATAGTTGATAGCCAAGAAGCAGGGGGTGCTGTCACCTACTAGAGGAATACTGGACATATGAAAGCTCGGTGTTAGAACAAGATAGAAAACCGTCCAATGTCCGCTGTCATCAAGCATTGGAATCTTCGCCCGCCCTTCTCCCCCCACACCAAGATGGCACCACTGCAGTTCTCCGACAATGCCGATATGCAAAGAACCAAAGGCATATATGTTTCGATGCACCCTCTTCCAACAATAATGATATTCTCTGCTTTCAAGGCAGTCACACTAAGACGATCGGTGAATCTAAGTCTAATGGGAACAAGGCCATGACATGGGCATTTTTCTATAAATCCACTGTCTTTCATTGCAGTTTCCACCGGTAAGATTGCGAAAAAAGCGATAAGTATATCACGGGAGAAGTACTCAAAAGAGCGGATATTCTATTGAACTTTCTTGTCTAACTACAAAGTGTGAGGCTCTATATATATAGCAAACACGAAGTATCCACATCTCCGAACTAGTAGATGTGGGACTAAATTCCAGATGAGGTAAGTATCCATTTACCCATCTGCAATATAATTGATGCACAACCAAATACTCCAACAGGGTACAGCAAGTGCGGTGGACGAAATTCTCCAAATGCTAGAGCTCTTTCAGAACTATATATGTTCCACAGTTGCGCGCAGTTGAAGGTCCATTCCACAGGCGAAATTTAAAACCATTATAACTCGTACACGGAAACGAGTTCGATTTTCTGCCGATAATCCAAGAGCTCACCTCGGAGGCGGGGAAGAGATCGAGCAGCGACGCGCAGCCAAGGACGACATCGGAGTAGAAATCCGCGATTTTCTGCCACGGCCTCCGGCGCATGAACTCGTACGATTCCCTGCGAAGGGAGATACCAGTGAGAACCGGCGGCAATCGGGAACGAGGTGGTAGTATACCAGGCGGAGTGTCGATGGGTCGGGTACCAGGCTGGTGACCCGCGTCACCCCTTGCTATTAGATCACTGGGTCGAACCCGTTCCACCTGGGTGTCCAACTATAATGGGTATCTGGTTAATGTCAAATAATGTCAATAGATATTGACTACCTACCGGTACTCGTGAGTACCGGTAGAGATAAAGAGAAATACTTCTAGTAAAAGATGACATATAAAAATACAAATAATATATCCAATTCTGTATATCAGTATCTATATCATATCCATAATTACAATGTCGGATACGGAAATCAAAATGGTACGAAATGCATGCAGATAGGGATATATAAACATACATGAATAAATTAATGGGATATATAAAACTAAGATGATAATATAAACCATATGAATACATGCAATTTGGAAGGAATACTATCGAATACAGATCCAATAATGATACATTCATGTAGGTTCTACCTCATGAATGAATCAAATACGTATAAAATGAGATGTAAATATATGTAATCAGAGGACACCGTGACAAACTATATATAAATATATATTCCTATTCATAAATGATTTATTAGCTATCATCATAATTGGTTATCACGACGTGTGCGCGCACTTATGTGTGTGCCCGTGTGCATGGGCGTGGGTGCATACGCGCACACGTGGACGTGGGCGTTTGCAGGGGTGCGGACGCACACGTGTGCGTGTGCGATACATTCCTATTCAAGTGTATTCACTGCCATCATGTTTGGATGGCATGATGTATGTATATCGATTGGATCGTATCCGATTCTTGTCATATATGTTAATTCAAAATCGATTTCAAAATAGATATGTATATTGAGCATTCGCATACATATAAATTTATATCTTATCTGTGCAATGTTGATTCTATTATTTTTCCTGTCTAATTTACATCCATTTCATACTGGTATTCATTTTTAATGATTTGGCAATATGTTTTCCATATTCACTTATATTTGTATCCGCATACATTTCTATATTTTTAAAATAGTTAAGAATATTGTAACATCAATATTGGTAGTTGTATTTAATCATTGTATTTTTGTGAATCAATTGATAGTGGAAGCTTCCCAATTGGGTACCTGCAGGTACCCGTCGGGTTTTTTATATGGGGCACGGGTCATGACATTGCGGGTACCCGACCCATCATTTTCAAACGGGTATCTGAGAGTTTAGGATCAAAATGAACGGATCAAGTCGGGTACCCATTGACCTGGATATTTTGAACGCCCCTACCTGATGGTCCAACGGAGGTGCTTGTAGGGACGGGCCCCTCCGCTGTCGCTCGACGTCGCTCGCCATTACCGTAGCGAGATTGCGCGATAAGGAGGGGGGTAGATTCGACGAGGAAGGTGAAAAAGGAGCAATTTAATTTGATGGTGCGTTTGGTTGCAAGTTCATCCGGAGTAATAGTTTCTGTATTTTATTTCAAAATTTTTACACACATAACCCTAGTAATTCTGTAATTACAATCATAATCTAGTGTGATTGTGAATTACACCCAAAACCCTCAATAGTCTTAACTTTTACACATAACTCTCGAGTTAACTTCCATCTAATTTTCAGTTAACTATGACGGATTCAGTCAAACATTTTATATTTTCTACTCTTTAAGATCTATTATTTACAAATGAGTACACTCCCCCTCCTACCTCTTCCCCTCCACCTCCTCCTCCCCTCCTCCTCGTCGACAACCACCTCCTCCCCCTCCCCTCCTCCTCCTCATCTACCACCACCTCCTCCCCGCCGACCACCTCCTCATACATGCCGAACACCTCTTCCTCCATAACCAACCTCCACCCCCCCCCCCAGTCGACCACATGCTCCTATGATCCTCCCAACTGAATACCTCATCCAGCAGTACAAATCTCCCCTCCCCCTGCTGACCTCCTACTTGATTAGGTCATCCAGCAACATCGTATTACTCATACGCCCTTGTATGCACACCAGCTCGCTAGTGTAGAGACATCAACCTAATGGTCTACCTAATGTATGTACTTAGACATATAGTAATGCATCTGTCTCCAATCAGAAGATGCGTGACTATATCGTGACAGCATACGACATAGATCTTGGTTATCTTGATCTCGTTAAGTCAACTCTTTGACCTAACTTATATGATACCTCTGAATCTCAATTCCTATATAGAAGACTTGCATCAAGAGATCAGTCAGATATCGACCTTTAGAAAAGGATCGCCATCTCCTTCTCATGCTAGAGATCTTTCCTCAACAATCATTTGACAGTGCTCGATGAGTCCTCAATCTAACTCTTTGGATATCATACAAACACCGACCTCTATGATTCAACCATTGAATCAACAACTGTATGATTATTAAGATGGCCATGATACTTAACCTAATTGTACTAAGGGATCTTATTAATGCATTCATTCATTAATCCCAGACAAGGAGTGAAATAAATCAATAACCATTACTGATATATTAAAAGACTACAATAATATTTATTGTAGAAATAGTTCACCAAGGCTCACATGTCTAACAAATACGTGTGAAACTACATGACTTTCTAAGCGAGACCATAGTTTTTTCTTTCATTCTACATTCTTAGATACTACTTATCCAATGCCAAGAGTAGATTATATGAAATTGTGATAAAAATCCATTTCGATGAGGCATTGCTTGATCAACTCAAGCACAATTCACACAAACCAAACTTAAAATGAATTTACAACAATAGTTAATGTTTCTTGCACAAATATCTACACACACATGCCAATAGTCACATGTCACATGGGATGTGCACAACAAATGGACATCTTCTTTGGCATATTTTGCGCACATGATCCTTTCCCTTCCATACATTACAAGAAGGTCCAATACCTTTTTATCTTTAGTAAGAAACGGGGTATTTGGATCATTCATATGGTGCGTTCGAGTAGATATTATAATTATGAAAAATATAATGATGTGTTAGTAGACAATCAAGCCCGTATGGACAACTAAATAAACAAACTCCCTGCTCCTCAAGAGAGAACATCCGAAGAAACATTGCTAGGGCATCCACGTGGCGGGTTCTTGGGATAAAACCAAACTTTAGAGTATTTACAAGATGTTTAATATTGATATTTCCTTTTTAAGAATATGTTTTGCATGAGAAGAATGCATTACTTTGATTAAATGTTGTGCTCCGAACTTTGTGGATACAACACATAATATTAGGGTGTGTTTGGTATGCAGGTTAGGCGGGTTAAACTGGTAGAGGGTAATTCGTTTTTGTGTTTTTGTGTTAGATAGAGGGTTAAACTGGAAGTGGGTTAGAAGTGGATTTGTTGTGATATGATTGTATTGAGGTTTGAAAAAGTGAGTAATTATTATGGTGTGATTGTATTGGAATTTGGAAAAATGAGTAGAAGTGGAGTAGTTTATAATTTTTATATGATACGATATATAATATATTATTTTTTGATGGAATTGATGATTGAGATTTCATTTATTTAATTTTTTAAAAAAGAAATCAAGTAGGGCCCGCATAGAGAGAGAAGTGGTGGGTTAAGGAGTGACATAGATTGCTTCATGAACTCCATGGTTCCTTAAAACTCTGATGACACTATAAGATTCAAGATCACATCAATGTAAGTAGAATAAAAAGAAGTGGAGACACGAGCTTAGATGCTGGAGAACACACATCCTCAATTCACGAGGTATTTCGAAGCTAAATCACTTAAATTTGAGTTAAGATATAACCTAATCTTCTATAAGGGGGATGAAGAGATGTCGAGAAATGCTACGTAGTGGTCTGATGACTTGTTAAGGTTACGAAGTAAGAGCACATAGACTAATATAAAGATAATAACCCACGAGAGACTTATGAACCTGCAGGACTTTGTACAGAAGAAATGCGGATTTACTCAAACCTTTTATAGAGGAGGAAAAGGAGATCGGGACATCTGAAGGGGGCCTAACGCCACACACAAACACACACGTATACTTTTCGCATGTGTTTTCTTCGTTTAGCAAGGATTCCTTGCTTAGTTGTCTTATATGGTCTCGAAATGAAAAACAATATCTTATAATCATACTTATGAACTTTTAATGTGGAAATAAGTTCAAGAATAACCAGTCAATCATGCATAGTAACTAATAAGGCTTTTTATGAATAAATATAAGAGTGAAAGTGCAATGAACTTCTTTCCACTGGCCTCGCTCGCGAGTTTATTGATACAAATGCACATGTTTGGTTTTTTAAGCAGATTGAGTACAATAACAAGTGTTTGATATTTGTTTAGCAAATGATTTAATCTTTTTACTTGCTCACGAAATCAGATCAAATGCGTGTTAACTCTTGGATGTTCCTATGAATCAGTTGTTAAAAGATACTTATTGAAGTTGCTCTTTCACCTTTTTATTGTTTTATTGGACTAGTTAGCTTAGTTTTTATACGCCTTGGTTGGTTGAGCATAGAAAGTTTGTTGCAATGCTTTGTTCATGAACTCATCGATTATATGCTTTAGTCGACTATTAAATAAACACCAACAAATGAATAATCATACGAAGAATCACAAGATTAGCATCTAAAAGGTCTCATTATCATACAGGACGGGCATATGCCCTTCACGATAATCTATTATTCAGGAAATTGAACTTCTTTTTTAGTTATGTAATTAATATAGCTTTGGTTAAGTTCGGTCATAGAATCATAACTAGGGATGAAAACGAATGTGAATATATTCGTATCTGATCCGTTATCGTATACGTTTTATACATATTTTGACATCCGTATTCGTTTTACAATGGATGCGGATATGGATATCACTTTGACATTTGCTAATATTCGCATCCGCGTTCGTATATTCATTTTCTTACATAAGTATAGCAATATATTTATTTATAACTGTGCGCGACAACATTTTATGATTTCATTCATGCAATTGTTCTTCGCAAAAGTAAGCAAAATGCTATTACAGAGGGATTGATGGGAGACGGGTAACAAGCTGCGCCGCCAATCCCTTTTGGATGGCAAATCCAATTCTTCGAAATACAACATCTATAGATATGGGAACCATAACATTGCTATGCATAATTCTTTGGACCCTTTTGAGGAACCCTACTGCTTCAGTAGCCAAGAATCCAAATGCGTCAAAAACAAAATGAATGAATACATGTTAATTGTCAAGACAAGCCTTCTCATGCTTATCAACTTTAGCCGAGGCAACTTTCTGTGCAGCGTATCCCGTAATAAAATCACTTCTTATCGGCCCAACCAATGGAGAAACTCCAGTCAAATCAACACATGCGTGCTTCCCTCCAGCCCATCCAAATATTAAAATGTAACGTCCCGGGCTAAGGTCCCCGATCCGTTATCGAGGAAAACTGGCCCTGACAACTTGTTGGGTTCGGGCCCAAATGGATCCGTTGATAACCGCCCAAAATGCTTAAGCCCAAGTTGTCAAGTAGTAATACCCATCACTTATATACCACACCCACACTTTGTGAGTTTTAGGTATGGTACTATATTTGGGGTTGGGGTGTTACAACCTCCCCCACTTATATTCGCAACGTCCTCGTTGCGACATGGCACATCACTTATTCCCAGTGACAGTGACGGTTGCACGCTCCGGGTAGCCTTTTCCTTCAACCTCTTTGTAGGGGCGACTCCGCCTCTCGGGTAGCTCTTTCCACTATTAAAGGGAACATGGCTTTGATACCATTTGTAACGTCCCGGGCTTAGGTCCCCAGTCCGTTATCGAGAAAACTGGCCCTGACAACTTGTTGGGTACGAGCCCAATTGGACTTGTTGACAACCACCCAAAATGCTTAAGCCCAAGTTGACAAGTAGTAATCCCCATCACTTATAAATCACAACCACACTTCGTGAGTTTTAGGTATGGCACTATGTTTGAGATTGGGGTGTTACAATTTGGCTCTGATACCACCTGTAACAGCCCGGATCCTCGATGACCAGTGGAAGCATATCAATTGTCACGTTGGATCCAAGTGTTACTCCCGATCAACAATGATATCACATTTCAAGTAAGGAATCATCTGTACATTTTTCTATCCATAAAAATAATATACATCTCTAATATAACACCAAGATTCTTTTGTTCCCGTGGGCACAGAGATATCCTTCCTTAAAGACTCACAAAGTCTGCTACTACCACTAAATTTCTTCTACATTGACCTGCAATAAAAACAGAAAAATATATGATATGAGCCTAACGCTCAGTATGTGCCGAGATAAGGTCAAATCGGCTAGCGAAAAATCAAGTCATCCTTATCTCCGCATCCATTTTAAAACGAATGCAAATACAAATGCCTATATATACACAAGGATTTAATGGGGCTGCCCCCGGGGGCAACCAACATGGTTGCTCCGCCCGCTTATTTCGACGCTTTTTATTTTTTTGAAAAATATCACCATGTATATGCATTCCTATATCCCTCATATATGTCATTAGAATTTCGTCAGAAACAAAGATTCCTACGATCTCCATCGAGATGACATCGATTTAAAAAATCCTGTTACCGATAAAAATGACTGTCTGGATGGACCTCTTGACCACTATCTAAAACGCTTAAGTCTAAGTTGTCAGGTACTAATCTCCGCCACTTATAATTACGTTAGATCTGATTTAATGGGCTTAGGGCCTGCCCACCTAGCTTGTTCATTGGTCGACTTGAGCTAGGAGAATTGAGGTATGGTTCGGTTCATCCAGCAAAAAACAATATATATATATAAGATAGATAAGACATATACTAATAGGATTCACTTCAAATTTTCACATGTGATACTAGTTTTGCATTAAATTTAACGGTTCGCATGTCAAGTAACATGCAAACCCCTTATATTAATTATATAAAATGTAAATGGTGGCAATAAAATCATGAATTTTATCACTTTTGCCCCCTCTGAGATACTGCAATATCAATTATGCCCCTTTCTTTTTAAAATATTAGTTGTTCTCATGACATCTTGTCATTCTATCGCTTGTGCCCCTCGGGTTAGTTGTCGTACATTATCAAGGCAAACGAACATTAACTTTGGAGACACGAGTGGAAAAAAAGGAATGGAGAGGTCTTTCCAAACCCTCCTCACCCTCTCCCTATAGTGATCCAAATCGAAATTACAACACTATATTGATCCACAATTATCCTAAACATGTAAAAAACATTTAAACTATCAAAACAATACACTAGATCCAACAAAAAAATCAAAAAAATTGAAACCCTAAACTATAGAAACAATACAAACATGTAATGAAATCTTAAAAAAAAGAGAAAGGAGGAAGGATTATACTGAATGGTAGATGTCTATCTACTCAAAAGACGAAAACGGAGGGCGCCAGAGTCGGGGAGGATGGGTGGCGGGTCGCCGGAGGGAGGATTTTGGGGGAGGAATGCATTAGAATGTGGAAGAAGGGAACTGCGAGGTTCTGTTTACGGGCTTGGGCGAGCACACTTAAGTGCTCGCCCAACCGTCGCCAAGTGCTCGCCCATAATCTACCCAGCACGAAAGTTATCCGCGCAAAGAAATTCAAGTGGGCGAGCACATTAAAAGCGAGCACATGTGTTCGCCCACATTTGAAATCGCGTCGCTCCACATAATTCAAACCAGCGACCCCAATGGGTGAGCACATGTGCTCTTCGTGGACTCGTCTATGGAGGAGCGAGCAAATGTGCTCGTCTAGTGCACACAAAGCTGTGCACGCCAATCCCGACTTTTTTTATAGTGTTCTCAGGTCGAGCTTTTCCTCCCTCCCCTCCTCCTCCTCAGACCAACCTCCTCCTTCCCAAGCCCTCCTTCTCCGTCGCCTCTCCCCAACCCTCTTAGACCCATCCCCTCTCCCCCATCCTCCCCCTCCATTGCTTCCATCCATCCATCCTCCTCCGCCCCTAATCTCCTCTCCCCCTTCTCCTCCGCCACCTTCGTGAAGGAGACGCTTGAGATTGCATGCAATGAGGACTCCCAACCCCTCTACCCCACAACCTCCCCCTCCTTTGCCCAATCCACTCCTCCCCCTAACCTCCTCGCCCTTTCTTCTCTTCCGCTCCATGCCCCCCCTCATACTCCTCCTCTCCTCCGCCCCTTCTCCGCCTCCACAAGACCACCACCTTCACATGCGACGCATGCTCTGTCACTGACACCGGTATACGGTACCGCTAAGACAACTGCGACTTCGACCTCCATGTGTTCTGCGCATGCTGCCCACGATCCCTCCTCTCCCCTTCCATATCAGACACCCCTTTGCACTGATGAGAAAGCTCTTTGCATTGTGTTGACGGAGCTCATTTGCTACCGGTGTTACTTGTGCAATGAGTGCGGATAGATCTATCGTGGTATCATCTACATGTGCATTTCCGTAGTGCCATGAGCTGGCCAACCTTGTTGAAGATGGTTGTGCGGTGGCGGAGGAGGAGGGGATGACGGCGGAACATGGGGTAGGGAGAAGCATGACGCGAAGGATGAGGAGAAGGTTTGGGTGGAGGGGTTGGGGAAGGAAGAGGGTATATTCTTCCAGATATACCTTTCCTAACTACACCATGATTTGATTACATCATGGTTAAATTCAACTTATTGACGGTCAAAGGAACGAAGGAGCACATGTGACAGAACAACAAGAAGTCGAGGGCACAACTGATATTTCCAAAAAAGGTGGGACATAACGAATTTTGCAATATCTCGAGAAACGCAACTGATAAAACCTCTAAAATTATTTATATTATATTTATTAAATAACATTAAAAAATCAATGAAAAAAATAAAGTAGACATGTAGCGGGCTTTGGATAAAGGCTTTATAACCTCGGAATGTTCATCTCGACCCGTATTTTGACCAAGTACAACCCAAAGACACTCTACAAAATTTAAATGTGATATTATGTTTAGGGTTTGTGATGTTACAATTCGCAAACCATATTCTCCCTATTGCAGTAGATGCTAATTTATGTGCATTGCAATTAGGGATGGAAACAGACGGATACATATACAATTATAGGCATATCATATCCATTTCTATTCAAAATACGAATACGAATGTGGATACGAATATAGATGGATGTGAAAAATGTGTTACCATGTCCTTTAAAACAAATACGAATGTAAAACAAATACGAATTAGAAACGAATAATAACAAAAATATTTAATAGGGTAACTAAAATAGACATGTTTAGGATGATTCACACATAAAATAGATATAGAATATATATAATAATCTTATAACGCTTATATCAACAATGGTGAATACAATCATAAAAAAATTGTTACACATAGATATAAATAAAGTTATCACTATATTTATTTACAAAAACTTTATACAAATACTAGTGCGAATATTAATGAACATGAAAGTAATATCGATATCCACATCCATTTTAAAACGAATACAAATACGAATGCATATATATATAGGGCTTATCCAATGCGCACAGGGCTCATTAGCGTTTCAATGAGCACTCATTCTGGGCCATACACGTGTATTAACAATAATTATATTTCTAATTATAGGCTACGACGTATTTTAAAAAATCCTATATTTCCTATTATACAACGTCCTTAAAAATTGGAAGACGGTTTTGGAAAGAAACAATTCAAATAAATGATTCCACGCGGATCCAAACGCTATGGTAGTAATGAATATAATTCGGTCAAGTAAATGCTTATTGTGAGATCAGTAATATCAAGACAATGATTAGTAATTTATATCCAAATACTTACATTGTACAGAATTTAGTAATATGTATAAAATGATCAAGTAAATGTGTGTTGTGAGATCAGTAATAACATAACAAACGGTTAGTAATACCATTGTCGATGTAATGTGCATTGCATTAGCAAATAGTTACTTTCTTACTTGAGCAATGCCCATGACTTACTGAGCATTACTTTATTATTACTGATCTCATAGTAGCTATTACTTGAGAATCGTACACATTACTGAACATTTGATATAAGACATGGATATATACATTACTGAACACAAACAATAATTTACTTGATAGCTGTATATATATTACTCGAGTATCATCTCTAAATTACTGAATTCTATTCTAAGTAACAAAACGTATGGAAATTACTGACCATTTGTCATGGTTTTACTGACTTCACAACAACCTCTTACTTGTCCATTGTGTATATATTACTGAAATTTGCATCATATAATAAAATGAATGTATTACTGACCGTTGTTTGGATAATACTGACATCACAACAAGCACTTACTTGTCCATTGTATATATATTACCGAATTCTGCACCATGTAATACAATGAATGTATATTACTAACCGTTGTTTTGGATATTACTGATCTTGCAACAACCATTTACTTGACTATTATATATATTACTGACATGAGCATTTGCATCTCGATTTTCAGCAAGAAATAATCGATTCGAATGTTTTCTTTCCAAAACGATCTTCCTATTTTTTAGGACGCGATATAATTGGAATATCACTTATTGTTACATCGCTTTGCATATTAATCTCCTTCCAAAAACGACATCCTTCGAAATAGGTAACCACTAAATTGGTAATACACGTGTGTGGCCAACAAATGGTGCGCACCAAAACGCTAATGAGCCCTGTGCTCATTGGATAAAAATCCTATATATATATATATATATATATATATATATATATCGATATCTACATCCATTTTAAAACGAATACAAATACGAATGGCTATATATATATATAGGATTTAATGAGGCTGCTCCGCCCCCCATTTCGTTTTTTTGAAAATATCACAGTGTATATTCATCCATATATCCCTCCTATATGTCATTCGAATTTCGTCAGAAACAGAGATTCCTACGATCTCCATCGAGATGACGTCGATTTAAAAAATCCTGTAACCGTTAAAAATGACTGTCTGGATGGAGGTCATATGCGTCTATGTTTCTAATGAAATTCGAATGACATATAAAAGTGTTATAGAGATGCATATACATGACGATATTTTTTAAAAAAAATAAAAAAACACTGAAAATAGTACAGAGGCAGCCACATTAACCTTATATATATAATGGACACAATAACGTATCGGATACGAATATATTCAATCGTGGGCCTGTGCAAAAATGTCGGCCGATTCCATATTACGAGTTGTTTCACAGGGAATGCCGTAGCCGCCCAACGCGGATCAAACGCCTGCGATCATTTGGACAAAAAAACGCTTGCAAGCAAACGCGTTGAAGCAAAAGAAAAACCCATCGATTACAGATGTCCAATTGTCGTGGGACGGTATTGATCACAGCACAGCATCCTCTGCTCGAGTAAAATCCAGGGTAAAAAAAAAAAGGCGACACGAGGGAGTGGACCCCTCCACGATTTGGCAGTTGGGCCTTCACGCCGTGGCCGGAAATGGCGAGGGAGATAGTGGCAAACCCATGTGAACTCTTTGTCTCGGAGTCAATGCCCTTTCAAATTTTTGAATCGGAGGCAACTCACCTGTTCTGACCCACGCCAGTAAACGCGCGGGCCCCATCTCCACCGCTCAAACCCCCAACTCCTCCGGTATTCCCATCGAGCGCCCCACAGATCGCCACGTCACTTTGATCCGATGGTTGCAGTCCTCTCCCTCCATTTTCGAATTTAGACCGCCAAAAACCATGTGTGCGCGTTATAACGGATCCGATGGGCGGAAAATAAGGTAACGGATCGTCGCAGTCAGTGTTTTTGAAATCGGATTGGATCGGTCGGTTCGATCGGTCCGATAGATGAATCGGGTCTGGATCGGTCCAGTTAACTGATTTATGTCGGTTCACTTTGATTATTTAATTTTTAATTAATCTGTCTGGTTCAACTTATTTTTTTGACCCGATTTAATCAAGTTTAACCGAAGCTGAATCACATTTAATTTTTTTGGTAAAGGGAGTTGAACCCATAACCTTTGGTTACCCGTTTCACACTTCTAACCAACTACACTAACATAACTTTTTGTATGTATTGGGCTTTAAATACAATTAAACTATTCTCATGTTATAGAGCATCTAGTCCAAATATATATATATATATGTATAATATTTGATGGTGTATAAGAAAAATACTTTATGTATAGTGTGAAATATATACATTATCTATATTATATATATATATTTCAAGTATATTAAGTGTATTATATATATATATATATTATTTCATTTCAATTTGTTTAACCGATTCAACCACTTTTTTTCACTAGTTCAGTTTAATCATGTTTTAAATAATGATGACGTCATTGTCCGGTTGAACCGATTTGATTACGTAGTTCGATCTGATCTGATCTGATCATTTAACAAGATTTCTGGTTCGGTGTTCAGCTGGATTTCAAAAACCTTACCTGCAGTACTGCAGATTCTACGGTACGGTAGCCGCTTGAACCATTCGATGAAAATCGAGCGGGTTTTAAAGATTTATGCTTTTATTACATACGTCTGCAATCCTCACTAGGAGAATAAACCATGTTCAAGTCTAAGTTACCTGGTCCACTTGTCTGATATGCATGCTGTTTTAATTATATTCGATCCTGATAAATTATTATTTTTTCTTACCAGAGTTATAAAATGATTATTTGTATCGTGGTTTTGCTGTTTAAACATGAAGATGAATGCTGACTCGATATACCTTCGATGATAGCCATGTGCGATGCAATTTTTAAAATGGTTCCACGTAGTTTAGTGATGAAGAGCTTGTGCCCCCATGATGGGCAAAAACGTGATGTCCAACCGAAGGAGGACATGTATTTTTATTTTTATTTATTTTTAGATTAGGGTGTGTGTCAAGGTGACCTTGTTCATGCCACCGAATGCGAACCCATCCCTTATCCTCAGCACAAGATAAAAAACCAAAAGATCCAATATTTATTGAATGCAATATTACGATGGGGTTGATGGAGCTGCTCCATAGGGGTAGCTAATATGGCTGCTCCCACCCTATTTTTCGTATTTTTTATTTTTTAAAAAATATCACCATGTATATTCATCCCTATATCCCTTATATAGGTCATTCGAATTTCGTCAGAAACATAGACTCCTACGACCTCCATCCAGACATGGTCGATATAAAAAATACTGCGATCGTTAAAAAAAATGACGTCTAGATAGAGGCTGTAGGAGTCTCTGTTTCTGACGAAATTCGAATGACATATAGGAGGGATATAGTGATGAATATACATGGTGATATTTTTTCAAAAAAATAAAAAAATACAAAAAATGGGGTAGGGACAGCTATGTTGGCTACCCCTAGGGGGCATCCCCATTTTTTCCTATTATGATACATGAGTGTGCAATTACAAAGATTACAGGAGTTGTGGTGTAATTGGACAAGATTTTAGGGACCATGGTGTAAAAATCCGTTAAAACTCTCTTATCGCGGGTTTAAAAAACCGGACCGGACCGGTCGGTCGGACCGATTAGATCGGGAACCGGCTCCGACCCGGTCCGTTCGGCCAATTTTGTGTAATTAATTTCAAAAAAAATAAAAATAAAAAGCGGATCAGACCGATGGTCAGACGGGGTCAACCTAGATGGTCGGATCGAGTTGAATCAGATTGATCCAGTTTTGATGGTTTGGTAAAATTTCAAAAACAAAGGCTAAATAATGAAATAATTGATTTTTTTACACTTGTGCCCTTCTTAACTTCTACGATATAAATTATGTCCCCTCTTTTTTGGAATATACATTTTGCCAATACTTTTTTAGAGTAATTTTCTATAAGCAACTGCAAATAAATGATCATAATATTTTATTCATATATAATTCTAGAAAAATGTGACTAACTTTTGTAGAGTTTTACTCAAAATAGACGATCATGTTATTCTATTAAAAGATTGGACATTTTAAACGATTATTTCATCGATATATAAATACATATATGTATGTATGTATGTATGTATCCGGTTTTATCGGTTCAAAAAACTGGTTCGATCGTTCTGACCATTAAATTAAGCCCGATCTGATTTTTCCGAGTCGATAAGAATGATGACGTCATGCTGACTTTATCACCGGTCCGACCGGTTGGGACTGACGATCCAACTCAGTTGGACCAAATCGAAGACAAACCGATTCAATGTTCGATCCGGTTTTAAAAGCTTGCTCTTATCTCTTCCAAGAAAGGTTTCAAATCCAAAGTAAAAGTCAAGATTACCCCTCACATTTATATTTATAAAGCCCTCTTAAACACAGTCATTAGTTTTTTAAACTTTATTTCAAAAAAGAGTGGGAGACAAACGAAACCGTCAGAGCAGAAGATAAAGGCTCCCCCGCCGTCCTCACTCTGCCTGCCCGCGGAGGAGCAAATCGCATCAAATCGAACTCCCACTCTCCCCCTCCCCTCTCCCCCAACAAGCTCCCGCAAACCCTATCTCCCCCAGGCGATCATCATCACAACGATTTTCGCTCATCTCCGCAGCCTCCAGATCCCCATATCGATCCAAAATCGCCCCAAAGCAACCACATTTCGATCTTAGCATCTCATTTCGGCTTTTGAAGTCGCCTCCTCTTGTTTCCGATCGTTTTCTCGAAGCTAGATCTCCCGAAATAGCGCTTTAAAGCGAAGCAGGTCTCGCTTTTGAGCTTTTGTCTTTTGCTGTTTTGCGCCTTTTTGGTGATATCCATCTCTTTTTCATGCTCGATCTCGTCTTTGGCGCAGATAGCACCGGTTTCGTTTGATATTTCTTATTGTTCTTCGGGTTTGGGTGGTTTTTGTAGAGAAAGATCCGAGCTTTGGGGTTTCCTTGCCGTCTCGTTCGTTGTTTGGTGTTTTAAATTTTGCTTTTATGGCGAAAGTTGATGTCTTTCGTTCCCGTGATCTCTTTATGGGGCGTGACTTTGTCGCGAACGCCCAACCAACCCCTCCAACTAACAAGGACGTAGCCCTTTAATGTGTGCGATGTGTGCAGGTGCGGGGGCGTCTTAGGCATTATTTATTCCATGGAAGATATCTGTAGCTACCTGAATGCCTTGTTCTCAAGGGGATTCTCGACGTTGACATTGCACGCGAAAGTGGCTTTTTTTATAGCCATTATCGGTTCTTGTATGTGGTGGTGATCCCTGAGTAGAGCCTGAGTAGTGAGTACCCATGAAGTCCCAGAGTGTGAATTCCAAGTCACGGATGGGCGGCAGGGCTGTGAGCTCGCAGCAGGCAGCGTTCGAGCTGAAGCAAAGGGTGATCCTGTCACTTAACAAGCTTGCGGACAGGGATACCAACCAGATCGGCGTGGATGAGCTCGAGAAGGCTGTTGATTGCTTGGGACCGGAGGGAATTGGCCCTTTCTTGTCCTGCATTGTCGAGACAGATTCCGAGCAAAAGAGTGCGGTGCGCAAGGAATGTGTTAGGATTATGGGACTTTTGGCCCGGTTCCACGGGGAGCTTCTGGGTCCCCACCTTGTAAAGATGGTGACGAGCATTGTTAAACGGCTAAAGGATACCGATACAGTTGTTAGGGATGCTTGCGTGGAGGCTGCCGGTGTGTTTGCTTCTTGTATAGTTGGCTGTGCTGGTGATGGTGGTGACGGAGTGCTGTTTGCAGTTCTCACCAAGCCTCTGTTTGAAGCATTGGGGGAACAGAATAGATATGTTCAAGCAGGCGCTGCTTTGTGCTTGGCTAAGGTGATTGATGAATGTAGCAAGCCCCCTGCCCAGATTTTACAGCCTATGCTGAATCGTGTCATCAAATTGCTGAAAAACCCACACTTCATGGCGAAGCCGTCTCTGATTGAGTTGGTCAGAAGCATTGTAGAGGTTACATCCTAATTTATAACTTGGTTTCTCTTGCATGCTAAGTTATTTTCTACTTTTATTTTCAGTAGACGCGTGTTAGATCTATTTGGATTATCATTTAACCCACTTGATGTCTTGCCGACCATGGATAGATCATATAAATGTCAATATGGAAAGATTTTGATGGTAATTATTATATGGGAGTTTCCTGAGGCATGCGTCATGTATTAGATATGGATGTATTTATGAAACTGGATACCTACCTATTTAAGTTCTGGATATTTGGCTAATAACGTCTTGTCTGATTGCCCGTTATGGCATGCAAGGATCTGCTTGACTGTAAACGCCTCGCTCTAATGTGCAATTGTTTGAGAAATATCTTCATTTTTCTTGGAACAAACTGCTTTTAAAGAATGCTTTTACCTATCTTGCTAATAATAACCTAAGACCAGAACATGCCAACTTGTTAATTATATGTATACTGTGTATTCGTTTAAATGAACAATTTTATGCCCACTTTTGATCCTTTATAAACTTCTAGGCTGGTGGTGCACCAACAGAACAACTCCTGTCTGCGGCTATAAGTGGCATACTTGAAGCACTTAAAAATACGGACTGGACAACTCGCAAAGCAGCATCTACTGCATTAGCTAGCATCTCCTCGAACTGTGCGGTTTCTTTGAGTTCTTTTAAGGCTAACTGCATCCAGACCCTTGAATCCTGCCGTTTTGACAAGGTATATTTCGTTTGAACGACCTGCATATTTCATTGATAATAACCATCTTCATTTTAGGAAGAATTCGGTCTTAACTTATCCATTTCCAGGTTAAACCGGTAAGGGATGCAGTCATGCATGCATTGCAATGCTGGAAAAGCTTATCAGGAAGAGAGACTTCAGCTGCTTCTGAACTCAGTTCATCTACTAAAGGTCTGTTCTGTTTAATAGATTTTATGAGTAACACAATCCCTCAACAACAATGCTTGCACCCAAAATGATTACATGAGGTCTTTCCTTGTATTGATTTTATTTGATTTCTAAGTTTTCTTCACAAGCATGAAATTATCTCATGGACAAGTATGGTATTGAAAACATGTTGTGTTGGAGTATTTGGTTGTACGCCATATGATTTTGTAGCAGGGTAAATGGATCCTGGAGAGATCCATTTACCCCATCCATGTGTTTAGTCCCACATCGACCAATGGTGGGACTTGGAGGCTCTGGGGAGGATATATAAGGAGCCCATACCTCCTGTAACCATTGAGAAAAAGCAATGAAGCATATGCCCATATGAAGAGTTCTCTCGTGGTTTCATCTCGCTCCTTAGGGAGTAGGGTTCCACGTTAAATCCCGCTGTTCTTATTTTCTTTATCTTTTCCATGTTCGCTTCCGCGTGTTTATTTTCTAACATGGTATCAGAGCAGGTTGATTCTCGAGGATTTTTTCTTTTATATTATTCGGGATTCGATTGTTCTTATTTGTTCAAGTTTTGTACTCTCGGGTTTCTATTGAAACCCTAAATTCTGGAGTTTTGTTCATGATCATAATTCAAGGTTGCCATCTTATTCACATGTCTGGAGATCTGTTCTTGAAAGACTATTGCTGCAGTTCACATTATTTTTCGAAGATTGTTAATGATCCAGGGTTTCTGAACCCTAGATAGGCCGTTCTCCATGTAACGTCACCACTGGCACGGAACCACACAACTTCTAGATTCTAGGGTTTCACCCCTGCTCGTGCCAAAGAAAGGTCCCAGGCGGAGCCCTCCCCGTGCTCCTCTCTCGCGGAGGCTCAGGCGCACCTCCAGCCCTCATCGCGATGTCCAGGTCGTCAGGCCCGAGGCGATGCTCCTCTGCGTGCGTGCTCCGTGCGAGGCGATGGCCCCGCTGCTCCTCCCGTTCGTGCAGGCACGCGATTCTCCTCTGAGCAGCACCAGTTCCCTAAACCGCGTGTGCATCTCGCGTATCCTGCGAACGATCCGAAGTCGATCACCATCCCGAGGCGGTGCAACCCCATCCAGTTCCCTGGCGGTGGCGAGTCATCTCAAGCATGGATCCGGTCCGACGTGGAGTTTCGTGATCCCCTCAAGTGCAGCCCAGATCTAGGCGTATCTCCAGTTCTCTTAAGGCGGACCCTAGCGCAGGTGGTACAGTCGCCTCACGCTTCCTCATCCTGGTGGCGCTCCCCTTGAGTTCTTCAGTAGTGACGGTCCCAGGCTCTCGACAGACGACGCGCTCCCATCGGCGGCACCTCCTCCGGGCGACGAAGAAGTCCCAAGTCGGGGGCGGCGTTGTTTGTGTCGAAGGTTCCCAATGGGGGAACCCTAGGCGGGCCCGATGTTTGGTTTTATAAAAAAAGAAAAAAATTTTTATCGGTGCCCAGCGGCCAGGGGGCTCGATATTAAAAAAATTGTTGTTGTTTGGGTCGTGATTTTGGGTTCTGTATAAAAAAAGAGAAAAAAAAGAAAGGGGGGGATCGTATGTTTGGGCCTTTTGGGCTGTATTAAAAAAAGAGTTTTGAAGAAGAAGAGGTGCGTACAAAAAAAGAAGGAAAAAAAGAAAAAATCGTACGCAATTGAAAAAAAGGGAAATGTGAAAAGCCGATAAAAAAAAGAATGAACGGCTTATGTTTAAAAAATTTAGCAACTATTAAAAAAAGCCGCAAGAAGTTTTTTGAGAATATTCATATTAGCTCCATTTTATTGTCTTCTCCCAACTTTGTCGATGATTGTCATTCCGACCAATATGGGCGAAAGGGAGAGTATGGTGTAGAGTCACGTGTCTTATTTCAGATTCAGAGGTCAGATTCATATATTCTCCAGACCAACCGATTTCCAGACTGTACAGAGATTTTGTTAGACTCGATGTCTGATTCCGAGTCAGTTTCAGACATGCACGAGTATGCGGTCTTCTTTCAGATGAGCACGTGTGTGCCATCTTTTGTTGTGGTCCCCATCATTATTCTTGTTTTTATCAGCCAGAGTTTTCATGTGAGCCATAGGGACTCCAGTACTTGTGTGCCAAACATGCGCACATGCATCATCTTGCTTCCGTGAAACATTCTCCTCAGTCTTATCCGTTGGCTCTGATTGTGTCATATTGTGCTCCTTGTTATTGCACTACATTAGAATCAAGAATTGCATGAACCACAACGCATAGTTGGTTCCATCCATCTTACGATAGGAGCCGAGCCCTTTAAGGCACCCGATGAAGAGAAGATATCACCCTTACTTTCTGACATGATGAAGAAAAAGAGCTTGTAACAAAACCCGACTGCGGCAGTAGATCGATCCTAGCGAGTTTGCATGATCATATAGAGTATTGGTTGTATGTGTAAACTCATACAACCATCCTCATCAACCCTCGATCCATGATAGGGCTAAAAAAGATGATTCATTTATCTGAAATCACTTTTCCTAGTCAAAATTAGATGGTTTAGGAGTGCTGAGCGACGTCGAAGAGGAATAGGAGGGCCCTATGGGGCCTAGAGGTGGTCGATATGTGCCCTAGGATGTGGTCAGAGGACCACTGGAGTGTTGGGTGGTACCCAACAGGTCTGGTAACCATGCGAGAGGCCAATAGTGGCTTGGGTGGCGATGTTATGGCCCATTGGTGACGTGGGCTGTCGTCTTGGCAACTTGCACAAGCCCTGGATGGGACTCGACGGTGGTGCTACGCCCTAGGGAGGAGCTCACGGTGGCCTTGATGCCATAAAGGAAGTGCAACACCTCCAAGAAAGATGGGTGATAACGTTGCATGTCGTGGGGAATGACCCTGGCGGCGCACGAGGCGAATGAGATGGGTTTGACGAGAGGTGTTAGGGCATAGGGTACATAACTCTGATCTAGGATCGTCACTCTGATACACTGTAGAGAAAAAGTTATGTGTTGCATATTCTTAATGCCCTAGGATTCTCATATATAGAGGAGAAACATGTTAGGTAAATTACATAATGTAAACGGAAAGAAAATAAAATACATAGAATGAATAAAAGATATCTAATATCTCAAAAATTTTAGCCAATTGTGGCATTATTATTGGCGCCGCGTTAACATCTTTCATCCCTACCATGCACATGATGGTTGGAGTTGTGTTGGCTTCTGAGATTGCGACGGAGTAGCAGAGGAATAAACAAGGTTTCATGGGGACGGTGGATTTCTCGAAGGCACATGCTTGTGTGGATTTGGGCATCCCTGCTGTTGAGCGCAAAATTCGAGGACGGAAATTAATTGATAAATGGTGAGGTCGTTGTTTATCCCCAAAATCCCGCGTCAACAAAAAATATTTTTTTTATGATTTTTGCTACTTATTAACCTGTATAGCGGACAGGGTCGAACTCAGGGAGGCTACAATTCCTGAGGGGTATTCAATTAATTAGAAACAAATTAAAAGAAAACAGGAATCTCAAAGGACAACTATCCTTGGTTTTTGTGATTTTTTGAATCTTTTTATTTTTTTTATTTTTCTTATTTCTATTTTTTTATTTTCTGATTTTCAAATTTTTAGTGATTTTGATTTTTGCAATTTTTTTATTTTCAAAAATAACACGATGCAATATTCACAAGATTAAAAACACGCACACCAACTCTTTTTGTAATTTTTCAATTAGTCAAAAAAAATGCTCAGAAAAATACAAAGAAAATATTTTTGGGTTTTAAAAGTTTTGAAATGTTTTTGAGAATTTTTGTAGAATTTTCAGATGTTTTTCTATTTTTCTAAAAATTAAACAATGATGAAATAAGAAAATGTGCACAGCCTGGAGTACTTTTCAATTTAATAATCTTTTAAATATCTAAAACTCCTGGCAACTAATTTTAAGATAAACTAGAAATAATTATCTACAAACAGAAACTGAAATCACAATTTTTGGATTTTTATAGAATTTTTTATGATTTTTAGAAGATTTTTGATATTTTTCAATTTTTTTGGGTTTTATAAATGATTAATGCGTGAAAATTGGTCAGAAATTAAAAGACAATAAAATCAAACTACCCTAATTTTTTTGGAATTTTTGGAACAATATTCGAATTTTTATGAATTTTCAAATTTCAAGAAGACAAAAAGGCTCTGTTTTTGATTTTTTAATAATACCAAATGAGGACAAAATGCAACGAAAATTTTATGCTAGGAAGAATAGCACATCAGGAGTGTAGCACAATTTTTTCAAAATTTTTGAAGCATGAGAAACATTTATTTCAATAGAAGATCATGCAAGTTTAATGTTCTGCAGTTCAGGGACCAAATTGTAAATACTATAAGAGTTTTGGACTGAAATGTAAATAATCAATGTTTTGCATAAAATAAATAACAAAAGTAAATAGAGAGGCGAAAATGCAAATTACCCCTTGAGGGAGCGTGCACGGCACGTGATAGAGCTGGCAGGGGCGTATTCGTAATTTTAGAATCCTCCGGGGGGCAGAATGTATTTTTTCCAATTTAGAAATCCCAACCCTAGATTTTTGCTTCCTTCGTTCTTGCAAAAGGGGAAAATAGGGGCAGCCGCCCCTCTTCTTTCCTTCCGCACGCGGGGGGCAGGGCGCACTTCGGCTGGAGCGGGGAAGAGCGCGGGCGGCGCGCTGCCGCGCGCACGGGGCTGACGGAGAACGCGGGGCGGCGCTGCGGGCTCGGTGGTGAGCGGCGCTGCCGCGCGCGTGGCTGCGGGTGTAGCGGGGGCTGGAGTCGACGGTGGCGAGGTGCGCGCGGAGGAGCCGCGTGGGCTGCTGGAGGCCTGGGCGTGGCGGAGTGGGACGGCGCCGCCCCCGGCGGCGGGGCTGGAGATGGCGGTGGCGAGGTGCGCGCGGAGGAGCCAGCGTGGGCTGCTGGAGGCCTGTGCGTGGCGGTGGCGCGCGTGGAAGACGCTGAGGGGGGCGGCGATGCCTGCGACCGTCCCACTTCTTTTTTTATTTTATTTGTAATCTTATGTTGTATGTACTGTAAACAGAAAATAAAGAAAACCTTTTTTTTGCAAATCCGGAAATAGAAATAGAAATGATAATTTTTTATTTTTATCTTTTTATATTTTTTTTATCTTTTTAATGTTCTCCTGCAAAACAAATGTTAGAAACAAAGCAGACAAATGGTTTTTTTTATTTATTTACAAATCGGAAAATGAACGGGGATTCATCGGAGATGAGGGATTCGAATCCGATCTTCGGCCACCGTACGTGGCCGGAGTTGATAGATCGTGGGAGATAGAAATCGAAGGCGGAGAGATGAGAAAATGAAGTGAAAAATCGAGTCGAGTGCGGATCAAGTCGTGATGGATTTTAAAATCTATAGAAAAAATGACGATGGAAGAAAAATTGCGAAGACTAAATTACGATTAAACTAAGATAAAAATACGACGAAAAATTTGGATCTCACCTTAGGAGTGGAAAATGGATCGTGATCGCCTCGACAAAGCCGACTCGCTGTCACCGGACGGCTCGGAGGCTAGGCACAATTCTCGACGAAATTTTCTCTCGGAGATTGGGCTCCTCTCTCTAAAGATTGATCAGGTTGGAATGAGGGAGATGGAGCCATATAAATAGAAAAGAGAGACATTTGAATTTTTGAATTTTTGGATAAGAAGATAAGAGAGATTTTTTTTTGGTGGAAGAGATAACATGAGAGATAAAATAGAAAGATAAAATTATTTACAAAATTATCTAATTTTTTTGAATTTTCGTCACTTTATTTATTTGAATTAAAAAATGTTATTTTTTTTATTTTTTTATGATGGTTGGTTAAAAATTGCAACTATATACATATACTATACACATATATGGTATTATATACAAGGGTAAATGATGAAATTAGCCTCTTTTTTTGTTTTAAGAATGTTATTATTATTTTTTTGTTTTATTTTTGTTTTAAATAATTAGTAAAAATATTTACAAATATATATACAAATACAATATGCACAAAATACAAGGGAAAATTGCACAACCACCCCAGAAAACCAACTTTTCAACCGTAACTCCAAAAATTATGAAATCACAGCCATTTTGAAGATAATTTAATTTAGAATTCAATGGAAGTGAAAGTGGTTCAATTTGATATCATGTGGAGCCGGAATTGATCTTTCAATTAGTGCTTAGTGGCTTTTTTTCCAAGTGTGGCCACTTTTATTCTGTACATGATTTAATTGTGCAATCAATTTTATTAATTAGGACCCATTTTTATTTACAACTTTGATTTTGAATGTTATTTGATTTGGGGTCAATTAAGGTACAAATAAATTAGTGTTAGTTTTATACAGATATACACAAAATAAGTGAGAAACACATTTTTTTGGATTTTCTGGTTGAGGACCCTATCTCCCCCTACTTTATTCCTGATCGATCAGGT
Source organism: Ottelia alismoides (assembly GCA_037367405.1). Lineage (NCBI taxonomy): Eukaryota > Viridiplantae > Streptophyta > Magnoliopsida > Alismatales > Hydrocharitaceae > Ottelia > Ottelia alismoides. The sequence goes on from JAZKJV010001307.1 coordinate 90,851, forward strand.
CAAGTCTTGACCTTCTCTCGGGGTTCGGGTCATCCTGTATACAGTCTTCCTTTTTTTTATTTTCTTTTCTTTATTTTTCCTTTCTTTCTTTATTTATTTATTTTAGGTTAAAATTAGTAAGAAATGTACAATATTTACACACAAATGCAAGTTAGTAAGAATATGGAGTTAGCGTTATATGCAGGTGTTTTATAAGGGATTTTAAGCTAAAATAAATGAATAAAGATGACGAATCGCAGATTCATCATCCCCCTATGCTTTACCTTTGCTAGTCCCTTAGCAAACACTTATTTGAAAGAATAAGTGAAGAAGAAGAAGAAAGGGAAAATAAAGAAAGTAGGACAATATTGAGCATTAAATTATCTTCATAAAATTGTAGTTTGGAGCTCTGTCGGACCTTTGGATTATTTGTGTATCGGAACTTCTGTGAGACTTAGAATATTAAAACCAACAGCCTTCAAGTTCTACACATCATTGTCACAGTTTTGGCCCAGAAGTCATCTTAGATCGATCCTCTTCCCAAAGCATACCCTATGAACATTGAACAATCGACTCATGTGTGTGAAAAATTTTAGCTCTTCCCATACAGAATGCCGGACTACCATGCAAATCTCCTCTCCAATAACTCGTCCTCGTGGAGTCAGGTATTTCCTTCTAAGGTCTGTCGTGCTGTGTTCACAATCGAATTGGGGGAGAAGTTAGAAGAATGAGAAAAGAACTGGAGGGTGGTTTGGTGTAGTCACCTCTCCTTGTGAAGCTGGCCAGTGTAGCCGAGTCTCCACCAAGATCTGCAGGTTTTCTTGAAGCTTGGACCATTTTGGTCAGATTTTTATTTGGTAGTAGCTTCTTTGTATTTGGAGTTTTGGTGGTTCTGCTTGGATCTTGTTGTTCCCCTACGGATATAGAATCTTTTTTTTTCGTACATGTTTTGGGGTCTTAGAAAAAATTGTGCCCAGCCGTCCATTCCTTTTCCGAAGCTTTATTTCAACCCGTACTCCAGTCTTTAGATTTCCACGCTACCAGAAAAGAAACTCATACAGTCTTCCAACATCCCATCTGAGTTGAGCTAAGTGCATAGTGCGGGAGTACAAATTAATTCGCTATTCCAGAGTTGTACCCAGAATGAAGAGACCATGTTAGACACTAAGGGTCAAATGCTGCACATTGTCATGTGGAACTCAAAGAATTAAGTCAAAGACCTGAAGCTTCTAAAATCCTATTTCTCGGTGAAGTTCCTCTGAGAATTAGGTGGATTAAGGTCCAACTAAGCTCCTTTCTTCAATTTTATTCCAGACATAATTTAAATATCAATACTATCCTGAAAAATGCACATGCAAATGCAGAATATGAACAATGCAGAAAGTTTTTTTTTGGTAAAGAATGATGCACATGTGAAAAAAACATTTTTTTAAACAATTTTCTAATTTTGAACTTTTTATGGATTTTTGGAGAGAAATGCAGATGTGAAAAAAAAGTTTTTTTATGCAATTTTTTATGATTTTTGGTTTTGTAGTTTTTTTTAAAGGAGAAAGGGTTAGTAATATATACAAGTATATACAAGAGACTTTTTTTTGTTGTTTTTTTGTGTGTTTTTTTTGTTTTTGTTTGTTTGTTTTTTGTTTTTTGTTTTTTTCTCTCTCTCTCTCTTCCCATTTCTTTGTTTTGTTTTTTTGTGTTTTTTTTGTTTTTGTTTTTGTTTTTTTATTTTTTATTTTTTATTTTCTTCTTTTTTTTGTTTTGTTTTTTTTGTTGTTTTTTTTGTTGTTTTTTTTGTTTTGTTTTTTTATAAAATATACACATAACCCCCCAAATAAATGTATTTAAAAGTACGAGTTATGTCTAAAGTATATATACAATATATATGACACCCCCCTATACTTAGCTCGAACTATGTCCTCATAGTGATCAGAGAGCGACAAAGGAAGACATAACTCGTGCTAAGCAAAGAGAGGTGAAAAGACTCCTATGCTACAACGACTCAAAGAAAAGATAAAGAGAAGTTGGTGATCCCCCCTATACTTAGGATCAAGTAATCCTAAGTATAGTGGAATGTACAAACGGGAAAACCGATGAAGAGAATGTACAGACTCACAGAGGCACGATATGAACAACATCACCCCCCCTATACTTAGGGTAGAGTATCCCTAAGTGTAGGCAACAACAACAAGGGTGATAAACAGGACGAATATGAACAACACAAATCCTTCACCCCCCTATACTTAGGATAAAGCACATCCTAAGTATAGCATATATACACACAAACGGAATAGGGGTGAATGATAAAACGAGAGAAGACAGAGTGAAACGAAAGGATATACAAGAGGAGGTGAGCTTATGTATCGGACGCAAAAGGTGGAATCAAAAGATCATCGTCTGATACCAAAGATATAGAATCCACAACGGACAGGAATGTATCATGATCTAGATATGGCTTCAGCAACTGTCCGTTCACAACAAATGGCTGTGCGTCAGATGACAACCCAGATATGACAATACTCCCATTGTCACGCACAACTCTCACGATGAACGGTCCTGACCACTTGCTTTTCAATTTTCCTGGGAATAACTTCAACTTAGCATCAAATAACCAAACTTTCTGATCAGGGGCGAAAGTCTTTCTTCGAATGTGTTTATCATGCCAGCGCTTGACTTTCTCCTTATACATAAGTGAATTATCATATGCAAAGTCTCGGAATTCCAGTAATTTATTCAAATCCAACTTCCTGTTCTTTCCTCCTTTCTCATAATCTAAATTGCATACACGGAGTGCCCATAAAGATTTGTGAATTAATTCCACTGGTAGGTGGCAAGGCTTTCCATATACCAATCTGTAGGGAGACATACCCAAAGGAGACTTGTACGTCGTCCGATAAGCCCATAGAACTGAATCAAGCATCTGCACCAGTTCTTCCTATCTGGACGTACAAGTTTTTGCAATATCGTTTTGATCTCCCTATTTGAAATTTCTGCCAAGCCATTAGTCTGAGGGTGGTAAGGAGACGCAACTCTGTGCTCAATAGCGTACTCCTTCACAAGCTTCTTTACATCTCTATTAATGAAATGGCTTCCCCCATCTGAAATCAATATGTTGGGAATACCGAACCGCACAATAATATGGTCCTTAAGAAAGGAACACACCGTACGACTATCTGCGGTTCGGGTGGGGATAACCTCCACCCATCGACTAACATAATCCACGGCGAGCAGGATGTACTGAAATCCCTGACTGACAGGAAATGGGCCCATGAAGTCTATGCCCCAAGCATCAAAAACATCAGAAATCTGTATATATCTTAGGGGCATGGTATCTTTGAAACCAACTGTTCCTCCCATTTTCTGACAATCAATACAACCTCGAACATACTCTGTAGCATCCTTAAACAATGTGGGCCACCATAGGCCACTCTGTAAAACCTTTGCTGCCGTGCGTTTCCCCGAATGATGCCCACCAGATTCTAGCTTGTGACAGTGCTCAAGTACACTGGTGTGTTCCTCCTGAGGAATGCACCTTCTCCAGATACAATCCGCACCCTCACGAAATAGGTACGGATCCTCCCACTGGTAATAATGAATCTCTGACAGAAATCTGTCTACCTTGTACTTCGGCCAATCTTGTGGAACTTTCTTGGAGACAAGATAGTTCACAATATCAGCATACCATGGAAGCGAGTCCACAGATAAAATGGACTCATCTGGAAAGGTTTCAGAAATAGGAATCATGTTCTGCTCAGAAGTCTCTGTGTCTGTGATACGGGAAAGGTGATCTGCCACAACATTTTTCACTCCAGGTTTATCTCGTATCTCTAAATCAAATTCCTGGAGAAGAAGGATCCATCTGATAAGGCGTGGTTTAGCATCCTTCTTTGCCTGTAAGTATCGTATGCCAGTGTGATCCGTGTATATAATCACGTGTGAACCAATGAGGTAAGATCTAAACTTTTCTAGACCAAATACAACTGCTAACATCTCCTTCTCTGTAACTGTATAATTCCGTTGTGCTTCATCCAGAGTCTTGCTAGCATAGTGTATAGCAAATGGTACCCCATCCCTTCTCTGTCATAAGACTGCTCCAACTGCGAAATCTGATGCATCCGTCATGATCTCAAAGGGAAGAGACCAATCAGGTGGCTATAAGATAGGAGCACTAGTAACCATTTCTTTCATCTGATTGAATGCAAGGAGAACTTTCTCATCGACAATAAAATCAATCTCCTTACACAAAAGCTCCGTCAAAGGTCTGGCGATTTTGCTGAAGTCCTTTATGAATCGCCTATAGAATCCTACGTGTCCCAAAAATGACCTCAACTGCTTCAAATTCTGCGGTGGCTCTAACTTGGAAATCACATCAATCTTAGCCGGGTCAACTTCCATACCATGTTTGGAGATGACATGGCCCAATACAATCCCATTAGTCACCATAAAGTGACTCTTCTCCCACGAGAGCACTAGGTTTACCTCACAACAACGTTGAAGAACTCGGTCTAAATGAGCAAGACATGTGTCAAAACTATCCCCGTAGACCGAGAAATCGTCCATGAAGATTTCAAGAAAATTACCCACCATGTCGGCGAAAACGGCCAACATACACCTTTGAAATGTAGCGGGGGCGTTACACAATCCAAAGGGCATCCGTCTAAAGGCGTAAGTGCCAAACAGACAAGTGAAAGTAGTTTTCTCCTGATCCTCAGGAGCGATAGCAACTTGGTTGTATCCCGAGTACCCATCCAAGAAGCAAAAGAACTCTTTCCCTACCAACCTCTCAATAATCTGATCAATAAAGGGCAGTGGAAAGTGATCCTTCTTGGTAGCTGAGTTCAGGCGTCGGTAATCTAAACAGACACGCCATGAAGTAGGTACCCGGATCGGAATCTCCTCACCACGGTCATTCTTTACGATCGTAATCTCAGATTTCTTTGAGACCACATGTAAAGGGCTGACCCATTTGGAATCCGAAATGGGATATATAAAACCAGCATCACACCATTTCTTGATCTCCTTCATGACAACCTCCCTTAGATTTGGATTTAGACGGCGCTGGCATTCACGGGAGGGTTTACAATCATCCTCTAGGTAGATATGATGTGAGCACAACGCTGGATTGATCCCATGGAGATCCGAGATATTCCATCCTATGGCCTTGCGGTTTCTCTCAAGAACCTCTAGCACGCGAGATTCTTGTTCAGCGGTCAACTGCGAGCTGAGGATGACCGGAAACATTTGGGGGGGACCTGCAAGGAAGGCATATTTCAACGTTGATGGTAAAACCTTGAGCTCAGGTGGGGTCTGAATCGTCTCTGTGATAACCTTTGCTAATGTACTGATAGATGGTATGTGATCTATGCTTTGTAGACTATCCACCTTGGCTATCGACGGCTCAGCAAATAGAATATCTGATAGATCTGCGATGAATGATCTTTGCTCAGAGAGGAATGGCTCATCAGGATGTTCAATATTATTATCAACGAACGGCTCAGATATCTTAGCAATAATCTCAGAAAGATGTCTCTCATCTGTGCATAAATCAGGAAATTCAATGAATGGCTCAGATATCTGGACCTCAGAACTCTGCTCAAACTGCTCATCGGCAACTATCTCAATTGGGCCACCAAGGGAGCTCATGTCGACTGTGCTTTCCAGAGAGTCCTTTTGGGGAAAACACTCCTGTGTATCTATAAAATCCGTGAAAAGGTCTGTCTCTTTGAATTCAGCAAGAAAATCACAGTCATCTGGTTCTGATATTGCTTTCTCTGTATCATCTGTTGCTGGTGACGGTGATGGTTTAGGATCAGAGATCGTCTCAATTTTCACCTTGTCACTACGAGAGTGAAAGATGATCTCTCCAGTACCATAATCAACTGCTGCTTCGGCCGTTCGGAGGAACGGTCGACCTAGTATGATCGGGGTATGGAGTAGCGGTGCAGAGGTGTCCATATCCATGACAACGAAATCAACAGGGAATTTCATTCCCTGCACCGTTACAATAACGTCCTCTAAAATGCCTCTTGGCCTCTTAATCGATCTATCGGCAAACTGAAGGATCATTCTGGTAGTTTTAAGAGGCCCTAACTGGAATTCAGTTAATAGAGAGGAAGGCATGAGATTAGTGGAGGAACCGCTATCGAGAAGAGTACGATCAAATTCTTGATCAAAGATATGGCAATGGATGTGAGGTGCTCCCTTATCTTTCTTTTTCGGCGGAAGGTTGCTGATGGCATGAACTGTGGCCATGGTCAAGATGTGTTTCTCTATTTCCTTTCGTTTGTTCTTCCTTGGTTGACGCTTTTGGGTACATGCCTCTTTCATTCCCTTTTTTACTGTAGGCATGTATTCCATGGCTTTTAGCAGTGGCATCTTTAAAAAGATATTCTGTAAGATCTCAACCACTCCAGGATCAGATAGTGCTGTTTTTAATTTTTGAATTTTTTTAGCTTTGAGAGCAGAAGGAAATGGCACAGAATCAGAATAAACATGCAAACGTTCATTTCCTTTATTCAGAATGGAATCATCATGTACAAGAGGACAACTAGAATCAGTCTGTATAGTGTTGTCCAATCTAGGTGAAGGAAAAACAGAATCTAAAACAGAACAGGATGCAGCTGCTGGTGAAGAGGAAGAATCTGCGACTGGTATATTCTCCCTTGCTGATGGTGATCTGCATCTGTCCGGCGAAGATGGTGGTGAAGGCGGTGAAACTCCAGATGTGGGTGCTGCTATACTGGGCCTCTCGACTATTGGTGAAGGAGATGATGTAGAAGATGATGCTCTCTCAGTGGACCGATCTCCCAACCTCAACTGCTGCGTAGGCAGCTGCAATCTCCTACCGCTCCTGAGATGAATGGTGTCAGATAAACATGTAAAATCAAGGTACATACCTGTCTCGGGGGTGGGTGGGCTTTTAGCTACCTGCTCTTTGCATTTGAAATTATTGGGGTTGGCTTCGACTTGTGCTGGAATTAGTGTCTTGGTGGTAGTCAGGTCATCGATCCGCTGAGTCAGTTCATTCATGTTCTTCATAATCAATGCAAGTTGGTCCAGTGGTGGATTGACTGAAGGGGCCTCAGGTTGCTCATTGACTGGCTGTCGCTGAGACTGATAGTGCGGAGGCTGTTGGTACCCATACGGATTCTGGTAATGAGGAGGAGGGGGGGGGGAAGGATACTGTCCATAATATGCAGTCTGCTGCTGGTTCGGCTGAGGGAAATACATGGACTCCTGTTGTGGCTGGCCTTGTCTCCAGTTTTGGAACTGAGGTGGAGACTGATACTGAGGGTGGAACTGCTGGTACTGGTACTGCTGCTGCGGTCTGCCTCCTTGAAGCTGGTGGGTGGGTCTCTGACCCTGTTGTGAACCCAACTGGCCTTGCCCTGACGGACGGGGCTGGTTTCGCTCACGATCGAACCATATACCATTCACCTCCTGAATGACACGTGGAGGTGGAGACTGCTGCTCAGGAATGTAGGCCACTTCTTGTTGGTACGGAACTATCTGATGTGCATGCTGCTGAGCTTGATCAGGTGTCTGCACGTAATAGACATGCTGGACGGTAGATGTTCCTCTGCTATTTTGCTGAGTGGAAGGAGTCTGCTCCCTAGTAGAGGGATCTACTGCTGCATTTGTATTGTGGACTGCACTGATTGTACTCACAAGAAGTTCCAAATGCTTTGTTATCTCATCCAGCTTATCCAGGTTCTTTGTCCTCTGCTCGATCACATGAAGCTTATCGAGCTCCTTGGATCGCTTCTCAATAATGTCTACTTTGGATAGGTGGTTTCCAATGATAGCCAAGTCCGTGCTATCCACCTTATCCACTTCTTGTATTGACGTCATTTTGACATCCTTGTGGGGTACTGTAGGGGCGGTGACAGGGTGCTTCTGAAAAGCACGTGAAGAAGAAAGAGCTGCTGAACTTTCTGCCATCTCCTCAAAAATTTGATACAGGACATCTTCGTCCTTGTTAAAGTGGCTTCCCCCGCAAGCGGCATCTACCAGCTTCTGATTCTTAATGCTTAAACCCCAAAGAAATTTTGTACAAGACTGGTCTTTGAAATATCATGATGGGGGCATTTCTCCGTCAGATCTTTGAAACGTTCCCACGCCTCGTGAATAGGCTCTTGGGGCATCTGGGAGAAATTAGCAATCAGTGATCGCATTTGGTTGAGTTGTCCAAGTGGATAATACTTGTTCAGAAATGCAGATCTCAACTCTTCCCAAGTGGTGACAACCTTCCTCAAGTGATTTAACCAGTACAAGGCTTTTCCCATCAGGCTGAATGGAAAGGCGGTCATCTGCACTACCTCTAATGGGATGTTTGGGTAGTGTACTGTTGCACAAATGCGATCGAACCGCTGGAGGTGTATATAAGGTTCTTCATTTATATTTCCATGGAATATTGGGAGAAGAGGTAAAATAGTTGGCTTAAGCTCAAAGTGCCCATGAACCGCAGGGATTTGTATCCACGAATTTGTCTGCCCTGCCCCTGGGTTATAAGCATCTTTGAGTGTAGGCTTAGGCTCTACATGAGGTTCTTCTCCATTCCCACCTCCAGGGTTTCTGTTATCCCCCCCTCTCCTGTCTTCTCTTTCTTGTCTTATCTCGAGAATCATCTCTCTCAATGTGGCTTGGAACTTAGCCTGCTCTGTTAACTGTGCTTGGATTGATTGAATGGAGGCTAACATGGTACTGTTGATCTCGCTTTGTTCCAACATGGCTCCCTTTCCCTTTGGTGGCATTAAGTATTCGGCTTCTGACTCTGAAAATGTATATGCCACTCGATTAGTGCTTAGAATTGATGGAGTCTCAGATATTAATTCGAGATTAAAGCCAATCTCAAATAGTGGATTTATGGATGTTGTGAATTTTGAAGTGGGGAAAGAGGAATATTCATGAAGTGAGTCTCCCCGAATAGAAGGTGAACGGCTCGGAGCGTAGAATGAGTTCGCGGAGTCCGAACGAGAAATACTCCGGGTCGACATCTTCGAAATCAATAGGCAGGATGCGAGAGCACGAATGTCAATGTAAGAGTGAAAGTGAATGAAGGTGCAAATTGCGCAGAAGGATCTTTAGCACTAACAAGCAAACACAATACAAACCCCCAGTTCACCAACTCAACTCAATGTGAAGACCGTGAAGGTTCGGTCAATTATCTTGTTGTTTTTAGAGTTTGGTGATAATTACAAAGTTGTACAAACACTTAGGCTGAATTATGAGATTTGGGCACTAACTTTAGTGTGTGCGCGAGCAAGTAAAAACGAATACAATGAGGGGGTTACTCTCCCCAAGACAATGATTTTTCTTTGTATTTTTTTTAGGGTCGAGTTTTCTTTAGCAGTCCCGGTTTTAGGCAGTTGTCACTTGGTTAAGATATTTTCAAAGAATTCGCCTACCGAGTGTCCAATTTCCTTTTTAACTTATGTGAGTGAAAACAAGGGAGGAGATCGGAAATGCCGATGCGCGATTAAAAACGATGATGCATGCAGGGGTTAGAGATGCGTACCTTGTCGCCAACACTCTACATGCAAGTGATCCGCGCAGAATTTAAATACAGAAAATAAACTAACCTATAAGCAAATGCAAGTAAACCGTCCTAGATGATAACTTCTATTAACGGGCAAGAACAAGTTAATTTGACTAAGTCCAAATTACGCTCTACTCTATAGGCACAAAAATTCTTGTTTAAGGTGTTTGGACCTAATTAATTACCTGGCTCAAGCAAATTAATTAAAGAAATCAATAGGTGGCTTTCGAAATCCGCGGAAAACAAAGAAAATAAAGGCGATGAAAACAAAACCGATGAGGTCCCCCAAGTGCACCGGCACTTGGCGAAACAGACCCCGCAACAAATAAATGTCCGTTTACAAAGTTCAAATGATAAAAAAAACTCTCTTCTCTCTCTCTCTCTCTTTTCTCTCTTTTTTTTCGGCTCTTTCTCTTCTTCCTCTCCTCTTCTCACGCTATCCTGCGGCTTGGGGAAGAATCAAGCCGCCTCCACGTCGCTTGGGTGCTTCGGCTCTCCTAGGATCGCCTCCTTCGCTCCGCGGGCCCTCGCAAGAAAAAGAAAAGAGAATGTGTAAGAAACACAATTTTCAAATATGAGAAAATGATGAAATGAATGCAATGGATATGAACAATGGAATAATGTGGCAAACAGATAAACAGGTATTTACAACCAAGAATAGCAGGTCAAAAGAGAAACTTAACTACCCTCGCCGTGCCTCCCCGGCAACGGCGCCATTTTGTTGAGCGTAAGATTCGAGGACGGAAATTAATTGATAAATGGTGAGGTCGTTGTTTATCCCCAAAATCCCGCGTCAACAAAAAATATTTTTTTATAATTTTTGCTACTTATTAACCTGTATAGCGGACATGGTCGAACTCAGGGAGGCTACAATTCCCGAGGGTTATTCAATTAATTAGAAACAAATTAAAAGAAAACAGGAATCTCAAAGGACAACTATCCTTGGTTTTTGTGTTTTTTTGAATCTTTTTATTTTTTTTATTTTTTTTATTTTTATTTTTTTTATTTTCTGATTTTCAATTTTTTAGTGATTTTGATTTTTGCAATTTTTTTATTTTAAAAAATAACACGATGCAATATTCACAAGATTAAAAACACGTACACCAACTCTTTTTGTAATTTTTCAATTAGTCAAAAAAATGATCAGAAAAATACAAAGAAAATATTTTTGGGTTTTAAAAGTTTTGAAATGTTTTTTGAGAATTTTTGTAGAATTTTCAGATGTTTTTATATTTTTCTAAAAATTAAACAGTGATGAAATAAGAAAATGTGCACAGCCTGGAGTACTTTTCAATTTAATAATCTTTTAAATATCTAAAACTCCTGGCAACTAATTTGAAGATAAACTAGAAACAATTATCTACAAACAGAAACTGAAATCACAATTTTTGGATTTTTATAGAATTTTTTATGATTTTTAGAAGATTTTTGATATTTTTCAATTTTTTTGGGTTTTATAAATGATTAATTCGTAAAAATTGGTCAGGAATTAAAAGAAAATGAAATCAAACTACCCTAATTTTTTTGGAATTTTTGGGACAATATTCGAATTTTTATGAATTTTCAAATTTCAAGAAGACAAAAAGGCACTGTTTTTGATTTTTTAATAATACCAAATGAGGACAAAATGCAACGAAAATTTTATGCTAAGAAGATAAGCACATCAGGAGTGTAGCACAATTTTTTCAAATTTTTTGAAGCATGAGAAACATTTATTTCAATAGAAGATCATGCAAGTTTAATGTTCTGCAGTTCAGGGACCAAATTGTAAATATTGTAAGAGTTTTGGACTGAAATGTAAATAATCAATGTTTTGCATAAAATAAATAACAAAAGTAAATAGAGAGGCGAAAACGCAAATTACCTTTTGAGGGAGCGTGCACGGCACGTGATAGAGCTGGCAGGGGCGTATTCGTAATTTTAGAATCCTCCGGGGGGCAGAATGTAATTTTTCCAATTTAGAAATCCCAACCCTAGATTTTTGCTTTCTTCGTTCTTGCAAAAGGGGAAAATAGGGGCAGCCGCCCCTCTTCTTTCCTTCCGCACGCGGGGGGCAGGGCGCACTTCGGCTGGAGCGGGGAAGAGCGCGGGCGGCGCGCTGCTGCGCGCACGGGGCTGACGGAGAACGCGGGGCGGCGCTGCGGGCTCGGTGGTGAGCGGCGCTGCCGCGCGCGTGGCTGCGGGTGTAGCGGGGGCTGGACTCGACGGTGGCGAGGTGCGCGCGGAGGAGCCGCGTGGGCTGCTGGAGGCCTGGGTGTGGCGGAGTGGGACGGCGCCGCTCCAGGCGGCGGGGCTGGAGATGGCGGTGGCGAGGTGCGCGCGGAGGAGCCGCGTGGGCTGCTGGAGGCCTGGGCGTGGCGGTGGCGCGCGTGGAAGACGCTAAGGGGGGCGATGATGCCTGCGACCGTCCCACTTCTTTTTTTATTTTTTTTATTTTTTTTGTAATCTTATGTTGTATGTACTGTAAACAGAAAATAAAGAAAACCTTTTTTTTTGCAAATCCGGAAATAGAAATAGAAATGATAATTTTTATTTTTATCTTTTTATATTTTTTTTGATCTTTTTAATGTTCTCCTGCAAAACAAATGTTAGAAACAAAGCAGACAAATGGTTTTTTTATTTATTTACAAATCGGAAAATGAACGGGGATTCATCGGAGATGAGGGATTCGAATTCGATCTCCGGCCACCGTACGTGGCCGGAGTTGATAGATCGTGGGAGATAGAAATCGAAGGCGGAGAGATGAGAAAATGAAGTGAAAAATCGAGTCGAGTGCGGATCAAGTCATGATGGATTTTAAAATCTAGAGAAAAAAAATGACGATGGAAGAAAAATTGCGAAGACTAAATTACGATTAAACTAAGATAAAAATACGACGAAAAATTTGGATCTCACCTTAGGAGTGGAAAATGGACCGTGATCGCCTCGACAAAGCCGACTCGCCGTCACCGGACGGCTCGGAGGCTAGGCACAATTCTCGACGAAATTTTCTCTCGGAGATCGGGCTCCTCTCTCTAAAGATTGATCAGGTTGGATGAGGGAGATAGAACCATATAAATAGAAAAGAGAGACATTTGAATTTTTGAATTTTTGGATAAGAAGATAAGAGAGATTTTTTTGGTGGAAGAGATAACATGAGAGATAAAATAGAAAGATAAAATTATTTACAAAATTATCTATTTTTTTTGAATTTTCGTCACTTTATTTATTTGAATTAAAAAATGTTATTTTTTTATGATGGTTGGTTAAAAATTGCAACTATATACATATACTATACACATATATGGTATTATATACAAGGGTAAATGATGAAATTAGCCTCTTTTTTTGTTTTAAGAATGTTATTATTATTTTTTTGTTTTATTTTTGTTTTAAATAATTAGTAAAAATATTTACAAATATATATACAAATACAATATGCACAAAATACAAGGGAAAATTGCACAACCACCCCAGAAAACCAACTTTTCAACCGTAACTCCAAAAATTATGAAATCACAGCCATTTTGAAGATAATTTAATTTAGAATTCAATGGAAGTGAAAGTGGTTCAATTTGATATCATGTGGAGCCGGAATTGATCTTTCAATTAGTGCTTAGTGGCTTTTTTTCCAAGTGTGGCCACTTTTATTCTGTACATGATTTAATTGTGCAATCAGTTTTATTAATTAGGACCCATTTTTATTTACAACTTTGATTTTGAATGTTATTTGATTTGGGGTCAATTAAGGTACAAATAAATTAGTGTTAGTTTTATACAGATATACACAAAATAAGTGAGAAACACATTTTTTTGGATTTTCTGGTTGAGGACCCTATCTCCCCCTACTTTATTCCTGATCGATCAGGTCAAGTCTTGACCTTCTCTCGGGGTTCGGGTCATCCTGTATACAGTCTTCCTTTTTTTTTATTTTCTTTTCTTTATTTTTCCTTTCTTTCTTTATTTATTTATTTTAGGTTAAAATTAGTAAGAAATGTACAATATTTACACACAAATGCAAGTTAGTAAGAATATGGAGTTAGCGTTATATGCAGGTGTTTTATAAGGGATTTTAAGCTAAAATAAATGAATAAAGCTAAAATAAATTAAGCAATTCATGTATCCGCGTTAGAGGACTACAATCATATTGTATACCTAGTTTAACTAAAAATATGCTATTTATATTGAGAACACGCCCAACTCATCACCGAACTCAACAAACCACTTGGTTTGTTTGAAGTCAATTAGGTTCCACAATGTTGATATTTAAATTCACTCATTTGTATGACCAGTCATCCCAACATGATTGTGCTTTCTATTTCCTCCCAACATATTTTTACTCTTACTGATCCCTCTTGCAATGCTTGTCATCCGACTCATTTATTAATAGACAACACTTGAACATTGATTTTGATTCCCATACCAACTTAAATGTCTATTTTTATCCTTTGGTATTGCGGCGATACTTTTTTCTTGCTAATATCCAAATGAATTTAGAGTTTTCTTGTGCTACTTCCGTATCACTGACAATAATGTTTGTGTTTATTCCTTGGGAAAAGAATGATTGAAATACTTCTATGTTCTTATCAATTTATTGGTAATATCTTTATCTTGTTCTAAAGTATATTTTCTTAGTTGATGTTGAGATAATTGTATCTCCAATTATGTTTTTCTTATTTATGTTTACTTTATGTATCTCTCTATAATTAACCCAGGTCTTTTCTCCTATATAAGAGAGCCCTAGGGTCTCGTATATGATATGATTTTGTTTCTCCCAACATAGTATCGGAGCAACGGTCCTAGACCGGGGTTCCTGTATCCCACCCTAAAATCCTAACCTTACGTTCCTAACACCCCCTCCCCCTCCCGCCGCCAAGTCTCCACTCCGGTGCTGCCGCCAACCTACTCCGACTCCTCCACCTGCCTCCTCACGCCGCCAGGCGCAATGGGGAAGGTCGCCGCCGTATAGGGCCTCCGTGCGCCTGCGTTGCGTAGGGGCTCCGCTCGCACAGGCCCTCCGCCCAACTTGCGCTGTGCAGGGGCTGCGCCTGCACAGGGCCGACGAGCAACCCTCCGATCTCCATCCCACGACGTGCAGGGCACCCCATTCCCCCCTGTGGGTCGCGGTTGTGCTCCAGTGACCCGAGAACTATTTATGCACCTCTATTCTGCGCCATGGGGGTCTGATTTTGATTGGACATTGTGATTTCTCTCATATAAATCACATCTTAAGGAACTAGAGCTCACCACGAATCAATGAGAATGGTTGTATGAGTCTACAGATACAACAACTCATCTTTATGATTGTGTAGACGCTCTCAGATCGATCTACTCCTTAGTTGTCCGTGGTTCTCTATATTGGTGCGATGCCAGAAAACAAGAGTGCCGCTTTTTCTTCTTCCGGTGCCTTCAAGGGTCCGGCTCCATCGTTAAGATGGATGGGACCAACTACGAGTTGTGGTCCATGCAGTTTCGTACTCTTATGCACTACCATATCAAGGAGCATATTCTTACGGAAACAGAACCGACAAATAAAATTGCGGTTAATGCTTCGTGGAAGCAAGATGATGCCTATGCTTGCATTTGGCTCTCCGAGACGCTTACCCCGAAGATTGACAACAACCAGCCCACCACAAAGACTATGTGGGACATCTTAGCCGCTACATACGACAGGCGAAGTATGAGAGCAAGATTCTTCTATTGGAGTTTGATATTTTCTCGAAGAAAGAGAATGATCGGCCGCTCCATCAGCACTTCTCTCATCTTAGAGGCATGTTTGAGTGACTACACAGCTTCATGCCTTTACTACCAATATTGAGCAGCATCAGCAATATCGGAATGCCATTATGACGTGAGTTTTCCTGTCATCTCTTGGCTCTGAATATGATGCAACACATACTCAACTCCTGAGTGGAGAGACGATACCCTCGATGGAAAACGTTATACCCTCGATGGAAAACGTTTACAAGTAATTGAGCATGATTACTACTCCATCTACTACTGTGGCCCAGCCTCCCACAACTATGGCAGTGTCTCGAGGCAGAGGGGGGACTTTTCGGTTTCGAGGGCGTGGACCTTGGGGTCGAGGAGGATGTCAACGTGGCCCATGTTCTCATTGTCATCATCCTGGTCATTCTGAGAAGACATGCTTTCTGAAGCATGGAGATCCTGCATTAGCGAGGGTTGCTGAGCAGATTGAGCCTACCTCTGCTCCTACACAGGACACATACCTAGATGATATTGTTTCTAGACTTCGTGAGATGATGTCAACTCCTGCTATTCTAGCTGCAGGCTCTTCAGATATCGCAGATACTGCCAGAGCTTCGTCTAGCTCATCATGTATTACTTATGCACTTACCAGTTGTAGCAGTTCAGATTTGATTGTCTGGATTATGGATTCGGGCGCATCGCACCATATGTGTGGAGATCGAGCTCAGTTCACTTCTTACAGGTTTATCCCGCCTCGTATATCCGTGGTGATCATGGTTTAAAAAAACGCGCCTCGAGGTGCTGAGGCGGTCGAGGCGAAACGGGGCGTTGAGAAAACGCCCTGAGGCGACCGCCTCAGACCCCTTGGCTGAGGCGTGCGCCTCAGATGCCTGAGGCGGTCGAGGCTAGGCGAGGCGCTGAGGCGGGGCGAGGCGCTAGGTGAGGCGTGAGGGCTTTTTCAAGTATTTTTTTAAAGGAAAAAATTATTCCTATTCATATTTTAATATGTTTATAAAGGTCTTGTTGTTGAGTATATATTTATGCAAGATGAATGCTTAAATTTGACCTCTTTGACC
Source organism: Ottelia alismoides (assembly GCA_037367405.1). NCBI lineage: Eukaryota > Viridiplantae > Streptophyta > Magnoliopsida > Alismatales > Hydrocharitaceae > Ottelia > Ottelia alismoides. The sequence goes on from JAZKJV010001307.1 coordinate 107,129, forward strand.
TCTTTCACATTCATATTTACCATTAACATGCCAAATTATTTCAGCGAACTCTTACTATTACATCCTTAAACATATAAAAAACTGTATACGAATTTGAATACTCATATAAGGAAAAAATTTGGGACCCCCGTACTGGTAGGGTATGGTGGCACAGGAAGGATATCAGACCATTCTTCATTTGAGTGCAGTAGAACATATAGTTAGTATTCAAATCATATGATTCATATCAACAACTTGGATATCTATAATGACAACTATAGTCAATCCTCTTTAGATAAAAATTTTAGCAATAGTTACAGCCAATGATTTCCTTCTGATTGGGTAGAAATTCAGTAGAAAGGTTTATGGCATTGACATATTCTTTTTTCGTGCTCTTATCTTCGTAATATCATCATATATTACATTGTTACATACTATATGTTTGTCAGATTATATTATTTCACCAATAAATATATTTATTATATATTTTATAATTATTTTTCTATACAAACTGAGGCTTACGCCTCGACCGCCTCGAGGCTACGCCTCGCCTCGCTTCCAGGGAAAACGCCTCGTTCCGCCTTTCGTTTTTCGAACCTTGGTGGTGATTGCTAATGGAGTACGTCTTCCCATTATTGGTCAAGGGGGGATTGTTCTAACTTCGTTTATGCATCTGCAGAATGTTTTATATGCTTCTGATTTTCAGATGAATCTTTTGTCAATTAGTCTAATTACAAAGGATTTACACTGTCGTGCCATATTTGATTCCTCTTCTCTTATGTTTCAGTACATACTAACGGGCATGGTGATTGGATGTGGCAGTGAGCATAGAGGATTGTGCATGCTTGCCATACCACCTTGTGTTGGACTCGCTACTATTCCTTCAGGCTCTGGTTCCCCTTTCATGTGGCATCTACGGTTTGGACATCTCCCTCTTCAGAAGCTGTCATATTCTACGACATATATCTACTCGCACCACCTTGGTCTGCGAGGCCTGTCAGCTTGGAAAGCATCATCGATCTTCTTTTCTGAGTCGCCAGGGTCGTTGCAATAGTCAGTCTTTTGAGTTGTTTCATTTTGACATTCGGGGTCCTAGTCGTGTTCCTGATCATCAGAGACATTGTTTTTATATGGTTGTTGTGGATGATTATTCTAGACTTTCTTGGGTTTTCTTGCTAAAACAAAAGTATAAAGCAGGTCTTATCATTAAATCTTTTATTATTGAGGTAAAAAATGTCTTCTCTACTAATGTGAAATTTATTTGTATGGATAATGCCTTAGAGTTTTCCACATTACAGTTATAGGAATTTCTCAGATCTCTAGGTATTGTTCATCAGACCTCGTGTGCATATACTTTTCAGCAGAATGTTGTTGTTGAACGTAAACACCGTCACCTTCTTGATGTTACGAGGACCCTTCTGATACAGAGTCGTGCTCCACATTGGTTCTGGGGAGATGCGGTTCTCACTGCTTGCTACTTGGTGAACTGCATGCCGTCCACTATACTTGGAGAAAAGGTCCATTTCTCTATTGCGTTTTTCGAGAAGGACATGTTCTCTTCGACTCCAGAGTTTTTGGATCTATGGCATTTGTCCACAATTTCACCCCTGGCCATGACAGGCTCTCACCTCGATCTATCAAATGTGTCTTTGTTGGTTATTCTCGTACCCAAAAGGGGTATCGATGTTTTTATCTTGTAGGAAGAAAATATTATGTGAGTGCTGTCTATTATGTACTTTTCTTCTACATGTGATATGTTACCTCATGCTACTTCTGGTGAGGATGTGGTTGCTCCTCCACCTCCATCTTCTCCATCTTGTGCAGCCAATGTTGAGTCTTAGTCTTCACCGCCTCCGCCACCACAACCATTTCCACCACCTCCGCCATCTCCGCCTCCCTTACCTTAGACACAGTTCCTACCACTGGTCTACACTCGTAAGTCTTCTACTCGCCCCTCTGCTCATGCACCCTCCGCATCATCCAGTACGCCTCAGGTATGTAATGAGCACATTGTTTCATCTGAGGGCACTGGTGCCTTGAATGCTACACAGGATGAGATGATACCAGAGAATAGAGACGATGATGACCTGGACATACCTATCGCTTTACGAAAGCCTCGTCGTCAATGTGCAACTTATCCTCTTGCTGCGCATGTTTCATTGGACCATCTTTCAGAGGAATACAAGAAGTTTGTTGTGGGACTCCCTGCTATTTCTATCCCACGAACATATCAGAAGGCCATACATGACAGTAGGTGGCGTCTTGCAATGGAGGAAGAGATGACAACTTTACAGTCGTGTAACACATGGAGCATTGTTTCTGCTCCTCCAGGAGCATCTATTGTGGGCTGCAAGTGGATATTACAGTAAAGCAAAGGGCAGATGGCAGTGTGGATTACTACAAGGCCAAACTTGTGGCAGGTGGGTTCACCCAAACCTATGGGGTGGACTATCTGGATACATTCTCATCAATGCCAGACACTTGACACTCCACATTCTTTTATCAGTTGTTTCACGAGACTAGCCACTTTATCAGCTGGATGTAAAGAACATATTTTTATATGGTAATCTATCGGAGGAGGTGTATATGCAACAAACACCAGGGTTTAATACTGAGGGAGAGTCATAGAAGGTGTGCAGGCTTCATAAGGCAATTTATGGCCTGAAGCAAAGTTCGAGAGCTTGGTACCCGAAGCTATCGGAGTTGATAGAGCAACATGGTTTTGTGAGGTCTACAACGGATCACTCATTGTTTGTTCAGAGAACACCGAGAGGTATTGTTGCTATTCTTGTCTATGTTGATGATATCATTGTCACATGGGATGATGAGCAGGGCATTCTAGTTGTCAAGGAGTTCTTAAATCAGCAGTTTGTGACTAATGGGTTCGAGTTCGTCAGGAACAGGCGTGGTCTTGTGAAGACTCAAAGGAAGTCTGTGATGGATCTTCCTTTTGAGACAGGAACGACAGGGTGCAAGCCTGCTACTACCCCTATGGATCCGAGTATAAGGTTATATGATGACGACACTGAGGAGGTAGACAGGAGAAGATATAGAGAGCTTGTTTGGAAACTCCTATACGTCACTACCACCAGATCAGATATATCTTTCACAATGAGCAAAGTTAGCCAATTCATGGAGCATCCCAAGAAGGTGCATATGGATGAGGTGTATATGATCTTGAGATATTTGAAGACTTCACCTGGTTCTGATCTCTTAGTCAACAAGAGTACTTCTCTTGAGGTGACAGCTTGTGTAGATGCCGACGCAAACTATGCAGGTTTCTCCAGAGACAAGAAGTCTACTTCTGGCTTTGCAATTTTTGTTGGCAGCTCTCTTGTTTCATGGAGTAGCAAGAAGCAGACAATGGTGGTCAGATCTAGTGCAGAATCTGAGTACAGAGCCATGGCACGGGGAGGTGCAGAGATGATGTGGGTGAGATCTGTGTTAACTGATCTTACTATTGAGGTTTCTCTTCCCATGCAGCTTTTATGTGATAATCAAGCGGCTCTATTTATTGCCAACAATCATGCATTTCATGGACAAACCAAACACATAGACGTGGATTGTCATTACACTAGAGACATGATTCAGAAAGGTCTCATATCTACATCACATGTTTCTACTGGAGATCAGACTGCAGATATCTTCACCAAGGCACTCGTTAGAGGTCCATTTCAGAGGTGTTGCACCAAGCTGAGCATGATAGATATATATGCTCCGGCTTGAGGGGGAGTGTTGAGATAAGCGTATCTCTAGTTATGTTTTTCTTATTTATTTATTATTATGTAGCTCTCTATAATTAACCCATGGCTTTTCTCCTATATAAGAGAGCTCTAGGGTCTCGTCTATGATATGAATTTTGTTTCTCCCAACAATTGATATTTGTTTGATGCCTAGTCGGCTAAAAGATTTGATCCGAGAATTTTAGATCCTTGAGATTTACATCGCCATCCCATACCTCAGAGACGTTTTTTTCCGATTGTCGTTAGGATGATCAAACAAGTTGTCGTTGGTTGATTGGGGGATGGTGTCATGTTAGAAACACGGATGGCGATCTCAGAGTGCGCAACCAGGAGGAAATGTATAAAATCTTGCTTAGTAAGTGGATTTCTCGTATCTGAGTGGAGTGTGACAACCTAGTGTGTGTTCTGCTCAGGACAATCTGTGGCGTGGAATGTTCTTTGTCGATCCTGAGGTTATTTAGAGCTCCTTTTTTTTGGAGTGGTATTTGTGGGGTGGCCCAGTAGATTTGCCCCTCCTAAGGCTGGTTGTGGGCAATGGTATGGGCTTCAAATTCCGGACCGACGATTGGAGTAAGGGTGGGTGTCTGGGTTGCGCTTTCCGTAGCTGTTGGCATTGACAACTGATTTAAACTGCTCTGCAACAGATGTTTGTGATGTATACTCATTTTCTCCTAATTCAAAGTTGAGTTATCGGATCGGCGAACGAGTGAGCTGTTAGTGATACTGCATGAGCTGGAGGGCGTTGATGGACCCACGGAGTGTCGGGATTATTGGTACTGGTATGACTGCTCTTTTTCTGTGGGGAAAGCATATAGGGTCCTGAAGGACCCAATGGGTTTTGATCCTAGAGGGTGTGTGTTGATTGTAAAAGAACCTGAAAATGAAAATTTCGACACACATGGTGGTTTTTGTGGTTTCGGAGGAGGAGAGTATTGACGAGGGGACGGATTAGTATGATTTGTTCACATGACGGACCTGACCTGTTGCTGTTGCTGTTGTCACAAGAATGTTGAGTGTGCAGATCACATTTTCTTCGGATGAAAGAGCTTCGTGGAGGCTTGGGAGCTGTATGGAAATACCATGGTTTCTACTGTTGGGGTCTCGAGGTTCTGGGAGTCCATTGGCGCAGACTGATATGGTACCGAGATGGAGCCTACGAGTTGTGTGGTAATGGTCTGGGCACTCTGGTTCGCAAGAAATGGGGTGGTCTTCCTTTAAGACTGTTTTTATTATGAAAATGTGATGGCACATGCTACGGCGTTGGTTGTCAGTTAGAGTATGTAACACGTGTTTCTTTCTCTATTTCCTGTATTAGATCTGCAATTATTTTTTAGTGATTAATTGTGAAGTTTTTGGGCATACACCTTTACGGTGGAGGTTCTCTTTTCTTTTAAAAAAAGTTCGTATGCTTTCTCTTTTCCAGTCCGGGTACCTTTTGGTTCTCTTTGGTGATTGCTTGGTATGCTGCGGTAGAGTAATTTGAAATTTTGCAGTGTTTTAATTCATGTTTTTATGGAACTGTGATTTCTTTTATTTGAACAGTTAAGATCTTGCTTTTCTTCACATGACAGAACATTATATTGGAGCTGATTCACCAGATGTTTCCAGTATGGGTGAAAGCGTTTGGAAAGACCACATCAAAAAGAAATCTGTTCCAGTTTCCGCACCTAATATGAAAAACCAGAGGTCCCCATTGACCATTCGAAGGTCGAGTCCAAATTATAATCGCAATCGTGATCATTGTAAACAAGATGATTGGCATATTGAAATATCTCTACCAAAAAATTATAATTCCCATAGTGTTGATGATTCCCTCCATGATGAGTCCGAAGGAAGTTGTATAACAAAGGCCTTTGAACCAAGAAGAGGAAATGCCACCTCTGAACGTGAAGGCTACAAAGAAGTAGAATGCTCACGCATGTTGGATCTTGTTAGCGGGAGTTTCGAAAACGAACATGTCACAGTTGCGCACGGTGAGGTCGATTGTTCTGTGAACTGCCAATCAGTGACTGAAGAAATGGAACCTGAAAGTCGAGCCTATTCTCTGAGTTCAAGGGAACCAAAAACCTCTGATTCGACTACCATGGACTTCAGTCCACATGCTGTATGTACTTGTTGCCTGCATGCATCGAATGAATTGTCTCTTGTCAGAAAACAACTCTCCGATCTTGAGAGTAAGCAGTCGAACATTCTCGATCTTTTACAGGTAGTTGAACTTTTTACTATATTTTTCATTGTGCAGAAATTACTTGTTCTTCTGAAACTGATCTACACAGAACTTTTACTGTTTCACCATTGAAATATATGGCAAATTACAAAACCAAATCAGCTGTTCAATGCATTTGTTATGTAGCTTGTAATGCTAGTTTTTTCTGTTGTTTACGACTATATACCTTGCCAGCTGGCCTAAAACCCATGGAAATTTACTCATTGCCTTGGAAAAATGACAACATTCAACGACTCTTTGTCCTCTGCAAAATGATGTTCCTTAGTTTATCATTTGTGTTTATGTTCTTTACCAAATGCAATCATTCAGATGGTCCATCGTAACCGATTTCATTTTTTGCCATTGTCCTATGCTAGTCGAACATTCTCATCTCCGACGGCCTTTGTTATGAGTAGAACCGCTTTACACGTATTAGTTGTATATTCCTTGTTTGGATTCACTCACCGTTTGTTGTGATTTTTTTAATGAAATCGCCAGACTTTTTGCTATTCTAGTCAAGCTGTGTTCTTTTATTTTATGGCAAGTCATGTTCGCTCTCTTTTTTCTTTTACAAATTTTAGGCATTCGTGGGAAAATCTATGAGCAACATGTCAGTATTGCAGTCTAAAGTTCAGAACTTGGAACACACCGTTGAGAAAATATCACAAAATCTTGCCGAAAGCATGGCCTATCCTCTTACTGCCAATTCCAAGCTTGGAAGGAAAAATCAAAGTGTTTCTTCCTCTCCGAGGCTCTCTACTTGCACTCCTCGACCATCAGTGGACACAAACTACCGGCAGCCGTCCCTCCAATCTGTCAGAGAGAGTGAGCTTTGGGAGGACAGTGCATCTTCGAAGAGTCAATCTGTTATGTCAGTTCAAGATTTTACTGGCACAAAAATGGAACCTGTTATTGGAGGAATACGGAATTCTATGCCTAGAACAACTCACAAAAACTCCGGCCGAGGACCTCAATGTTCTGGAAACATCCATGCAAGGAAAGTTCAGGAATCCTCTGTTTCAGTTTGTATACCTAGAGGTAAGATAACTACCTCAGAGACTAATAATAGCTTGTGGAAGCGAATCAAGGACTTCATGTACAAAGAGGATGCAGAGGCAGCATATTTTGAGGCTCTTTGCACCGGTGATGAAATTGTACTGATTGAACTTATGGATAAAACTGGGCCTGTTTTGGAGAAATTATCAGACAAGTTGGTCAATGAAATGCTTTGCACTTTGGCTGTGCACATTCTTGACCAAAAGTTTCTTGGATCCATAATTCCTTGGTTACAACAAGTATGCTCTGTCATCCCTGTTTATTGTCTTTTCTTTGGTCCATGTTATTATAATTATACGATTTTTTTTGCCTTTTCTCTTTGGAACATCCTTCCATGTTTCATATCTCTTAAAACAAGTTGAAGAAATATCTTAGGGAGTTTTGTCACAAAATTGAATCACTCTATTTGATTACAGGTGGTGGATCTAAGCACATTGCATGGGCCTAATTACTTGCATTTATCTATGAAAGCGAAGCAGGAATTGTTGCTATCTATACAAGAAGCTTCGTCCGTCGACTTCTGCAGTCCAGCAGAAAGGGTCTCCCTTGCCCAATTAGCAATAAAACTCCGACATCTTTGGTGTGAGGTACACGCCTAGATGCTGATTTAAAACAGTAAACTAATTGATGTCGATGGTAATTCTTTTTTGTTTCAAATTTGCATTTGACATTTTTCAAGAAATATGAGAAGTTTTATATGCTCACTTTAATGATGAACTCATTAACGCTGAAGGTAAAACATTTGGTTGCTTTTATTACAATGTAGCTATTTACCAAGGAAAGCTGAATTTAGTTGGTCAAGCTACGCCTACTTGATAACAAAACAACAAAGACAATACCCTTTATTGATGCTTGTATTTCATGTTGGGTCTGGTTGGAACCTTCAATCATTCTAAGTTATATACCGCCATGTTTGTAATATGATGCTTGTTAAAGTATGCGTCAATTGTAGAGATGGGTAATTGGATCCTTCCAGGGTCCCACCACCACATCCACTGGTTTAGTTCCACATCTATTGTGAGTGCGACTCGGTCTTACTGATGAGGCTATATAAGAAGCTCCATACTCGTTGTATCAATCAAGAGAAAGCAATACAGAGTACCCGACCCTTGAGAAGCCTTCTCCTGTAGTTTCATCCTGCTCCTCACGGAGCTGGGTTGTAGTTAAATCACTGAGCAGAGATCCCTACTTTTCAGGCGTATCAAATTTTCATAAGATCGATGCGTGCGGAATTATTATTGTTCCATTCAAGTTCATGTCCATGATTGTTCAAGATCAAGTTTTAGGGTTTTTCTTATGGAATTGTAATCTGCAAGAAATTCTGAAGATTCAAGTTCTAAAGATCGCCATCTACGGTAGAGATTCTGAGGTTTTCTGAAACCCTAATTATGCACACATCATCTTTAGAAAGCCTCATGCGATCTCCGACATGGGATCTCCTTGTTGTTGTGCGAAGTTCTTGCACTACAAATAGCTTCTCTAGATCGAATCTATCAAGGATTGTAGATGCCTTCTTAGGTTCCATCCAGGCTATATTCATCTCCCACATGTTAATCGAGGAAGCAACAACAAAGGTGGCGCCAACCACCTCCCTCCAGGCTTGTGCCGCCAAGATCCAATGCCGCACACAACGCCTTTAAACATGCGTAGGCATGCAAATTCTCAGCTCTTATAGACGACACCTCACAATCACAGCAATGATGATCTCTGCACGAGTCGAATAAGTACCAATCCTCCACAGATTTGCTCAATGCGAGCCATTCTCCTAACTATCTCGCCCAAGTGGCAAACCCTTTTTTTTCAACGCAGATGCCATCGCCATCCACGAAGCATCAGGCAGTGGATGTCTTCCAACGGTAACCATATACCCTCTTCTCAGTTTCAAGCAGGTGGAGCCTCCCTATAGAGGGATCACCCATCATCTCCGACCTATACAAGAGGTGACACCAATCTCGGGCGATACCGAGGAGCAAGGTGCTTCGCCATCCCCTTATCTCCAACTGAAGATCGAGAAGAAGAGCAAGCGGCGGCACTGACCTCTCGACTGTGCGTCCTTCGTCGATCAAGAAAGCCCCATCGAGGGCAATTGGCCCTAAATAGCTGTGGTTCCTTGCATTTATTAATTTATTAATTTTCATTGGAAATTCGTAAAGGCCAAGTTATACCGAAATATGAATAAAAGAAAGAAAGAGGGTGAGGGCCCAACAAAAAAAAGAGAAGGGGGACCCAAATTTATTTTAGCCCAATAGTAGGTTACCGTTTAAAAAAAGGAAGACAAAGAAAGCTTATGGACCCAATTGGGCCTCAATGATTCAAAAAAAACATGGGAAACCTTTTTTTAAGAAAAAATGATCGTACAAAAAAATCGTATGGAAAAAAATGCTAGATGAAATGCCGAGCCAAAAAAGAGAAAAAATGGTATCAACTTATGTGATACATTTGTTCCTTCCCATCTTGTCTTCTCCCAACTTGGTCAGTGTCACCTTTTCCGACCAATATGAGAGAAAAGGGGGAGTATTATGTAGAGTTCTACATAATATTCAGATCAAAGTTTATCGGTCAGATTCAGGCTCTACAGATTGGTTCAGAGTATTAGTCAAGGTGCACAGGTGTGCGTTCTTTATTTGAGTGGTTCCCATATTTGATCTGATCTGGTCAGGATTTTCAGTGATCCATATGGACTCCAAAGTAGAGATCTCAATGTCTAAGCCATTGTGGGCTAGGATTTTCATGTAGTTTCATAGGGACTCCAGAGCAGATATCCCATTCTTTGAGCAGTATGGGAGAGACCCAGTTCTCCGTTGAGGGGACTTTCAAACTCCATTAACAACAAGGATGTTTATACAGCTTTTTCCTGTTCGGCCCTTCAGAGAGATGGAGCAGTTGTGGACCAGAGTTCTCCAAGTGGAGACTCATTCCAGTTTCAGTGACTGACATACGCAATACAAAGCACATGCTCTCTGATCAGGAGATCCATTTCAACTCACACTCTAACCCTTTTGTTCATCCTCACCAGCACGTCATGAGAAGCAACGTCCTCAACAACAACTGACAACAGAGTATGCATTGAGTTGATATTGTTAGTAGTGCTTTGTATTGTGAATTTGAGTTTTATTTATGTGTCCAAACTGAGCATTGCATGCTCCTGCTTGAGGGAGTGTATTGGAGTATGCATCCATTTTGTGTAGGTGGGTAATTGGATCCCTCCAAGGTCCAATTACCACACCCACTTATGTTTATTCCCACATCAGTTATTTGTAGGTCTTGGAGACTCAATGGGGGCTATATAAGAAGCCTCACACCCATTGTATCAGATGAGGAAAAGTGAATAGAAAACACATGCCCTTTGAGGCGTTTTCTTGTGGTTTCATCCTGCTCCTTAGCGAGTAGGGTTCCACGTAAAATCCTGGTATTCTCCATATTTATTATATTTCTATGATATTATGCTTTTGCATTCTTGATTTCTAACAATTACTTTTGGTCCCTCATGTATATTCGTCTATATATTCCTCATGTATGTCATTTGAATTTCATCAGAAACAGAGACTCCTATGATTTTCTAAAACAAGTAATTTTAATGGTCCAAATATTGTTATAACTGACCTGTTCTAGATGGAGGGCATATGAGAGTCTTTGTTTCTGATGAAATTTGAATGACATATTGGAGGGATATATAGATGAATATACACTGTGATATTTAAAAAAATAAAAAAAATTGTGGAAAAATGGGACGGGGCAGCCCCAGTGGCGAACCCAAGATTACAGACTAGGCAGGGCACAACGACAAATAACAAATGAATAATATTGCAAGAAAAAAGAAATCGATAGAAATATACATGTTCATAGAGACATATAAAGAAATATTTTGCATATTAAAAAAAAGGAGCCGGGATTGCCAGGACATTTTACTCCTTACCATGGCACATTCGAGACTAGAGAGAGGCGGGACCGTGAGAGTCGGAGGTGTCCAGTTTTGAGACGTGCTTTTAGTTCTCGCCATAACATGTCGGGGACTCGAGGGGAAGGCGAAGTGCTAGAATGCAACATCATCACACGTTTTTGGACTCGGGGAAGAGCATCGACCTCGAGAGAACGTGCAGGTCGGGGCATGCGTTTCGACCGGAGGGACTGGAATGCACGGGACATGGGGAGGGATGGAGGGCACGGTTCTAATTGGGGTGAGAAAGACTTGGTTGGTATTAAAAACCAATTCAAGTTATTGCATAAAACATATAAATAGAGGGTTTACATCAAAATAGGAGACAAGCAGGCAACAAGTAATCCTTTTTGAATTCTAAATTCTTAAACGATGGGGGCACAGAGGGCACACATGGGTTTCATATTCTTAATTCTAGGATGATGGAGAGGCACAATCACGTAATACCACATTTTTAGAATTTTTAATGATAAAAAATACAAAGAATTTGAGAAGTTAAATGGGGCCCATGGGCAGCCCCATTTTTTCCATATTAGGAGTCATTGTTATACATGGGTTTCCTGCATGGGTATTTATGCTCATGTTTTCTCTTTTTCCTGTCTTCATATCTAATCAGAAGGTGATCTGATGCTGTCAATGTTGGCCATGACTCTTCCCTCTTTCGAAAAAGATGAGTCTTGGGGACTCCAAACATCTCAAAGTTAATGAATAGTTGAACACAGGGAGAGCAATTTTTGCAGTGTTCAAAGGTATTCACGATTTTGTTTGGATATGTGCAATGTCTAATATTTGTCAAGTTATATGTAAATACACTGCCCATATTTCCTTCAACCTTGAGAACTTCATGTCTGTTCGTCGATGATCATCAAACGAGAACTTCATAAGTGATGTTTATTTGTAGCATGTTTAGTAGTGAAAATGTGATGAGTGATTTTGGCCACACTCCTTTAATCTCCTTAACCTTTTTCTCTACGGGACACCTGGGGCCTAAACATATCGACAATCATGTCAAAAATCATTTTCTTTGTTAACTTCTTTTTACATACATTTATTTTCTTAAGATTTCGATTTCCCTGCAGAAAAGGAAAGACCACACTAGGCCATTCTTTTTCTTTCGAAATGGCGAGGAAAAACAAATACAAAATGGAGGAAAGATGCAATTTTAGGTCCACATTTGGATTCTGTTAGAGTAACATTATTTTGTAGTGTTTGTTTGTCCTCTTTATGTAAATTACCCATAGAGCTTTTCTCCTATATAAGAGAGCTCTAGGGTTAATGGTAATGCATCTCATTTTTTCCTTTCAACATGGTATCAGAGCGACGGTCCTAGGCCGGAGTTCGTGAAACCTAACCCTACCCCACCCGCCGCCCTTTCCTCTCTCTCCACCAATCGGTGCCGCCGCCTCTCTCATCGCGTGTATGCATACGCGTCGCCTGAGGTTGCGGCAACGGCGATCCTTGGGCTACAGTCGCGCCTTGGCTTCTTCTCCATCGGGCGATATCTTCTCTGGCCCAGAGTCCTCACGCGTGATCTTCTCTGGCGCATAAGGTGCGCGCGCGTGAAGACGACGCACATCGCCCATCGCCTTCTTGCGCGTGAAGACAGCAGCAGCAGCAGTGACACCCCTCCCCGCCATCTCTCGCCATCTCTTGCGTGAAGCGCCTGGCGACGTGAAGCGCCTCCTGGCGACGTGAAGCGCCTGGCGCCTGCCATCTCTCGCTATCTCTCGCGTGAAGCGCCTGGCGGAAGCGCGCGTGTCCTTTTCTATGTGCCTCCCTCTCATCTCTCGCGCCTGGCGGAAGTGAGACCCTCCTCGCCATCTCTCGCGCCTGGCGACATCCTTTTCTATGTGCGTGTTGTTGGCTGTAGCGGCGCGTAAGGTTATTGTCACAGGACTGTGCGTGCCTTCTTGTAGCGTGCAAGTTATGTGCGTGGGCACCATATCCCCTAGTAGTTCTTCTTTCATTGCACATGTTTTGTGCGTGTAACCGTGTTGGGTACATGTATAAGTAGCCCATATTGTCAGGTTGTATAACCCCAGTTACAGATTATTGTTGTTGTCATGTCTGACAACAAGGTAGATCTTCCGTCCCTGGGTGCCTTCAAAGGTCCAACTCCTGTTGTGAAGATGGACGGTACAAACTATGAACTGTGGGCCATGCAGTTCATGAGTCTTATGCAATGCAATGGCAAGAAGCATATCCTCACACAAGAGGAACCTGTTGACAAGACTGGGGTTAACGCCTCATGGAAGGCTGACGACGCTTATGCGTGTGTATGGCTATCCGGCACAGTGTCCATGGAAATAGCCAATGACTTTCTGAGTCAACCCACTGCGAAGGCTATGCGGGACATTCTGGCAGCCACATACTCTCCGGCAAAGAACAAGTCCAAGATCTTACAACTCCAACATGATATCTTCACCTCGAAGCAAAACGGACGTCCTCTCCATACCCGCTACACTTCTTTGAGGGGTATGTTTGAGAAGCTACACGGGTACATTCCATTGACAGCTACACCGGAGCAGCTCAAAGCATACAGGGACTTGGTGATGACTGGAGTGTTTCTAGCAGCCCTTGATCCGGAGTATGATGCCGCCCGAGCACAGATTCTTACAGATGCCACCATCCTACCTATGGAGGAGGCATATCACAGGCTGAGTAGACTCACCATATCTCATGGTGGAGGTTCGACACCTTCAGCCATGGCATCTTCTCGTGGCAGAGGAGGCTATTCACATTTTCGAGGTAGAGGCGGTCGCGGTCGAGGAAGAGGAGGTAGCAGACCTCCTAGACAGCCGTGCACCTACTGTCGCCGGACTGGGCACACTGAGGAAACATGCTACTCCAAGCATGGGTTTCCTACTACGGCACGTGTGGCGGAGCATGCTCAGCAGGAAGGAGGTTCTTCCCTTGTCACGGATCAGAGGTTTGAGGAGTTAGTGGCGAGACTTCGGGAGATCATGCCTGGCCAGGGATCAGCTAGTACTTCAGGATCATCAGATATAGCCGGCTCAGCATCCTATTCAGGTACAAGTAACGTATGCATTTACTAGTAGTTACAGTGCAGATCTATCAGAATGGATCATGGACTTAGGAGCTTCTCACCATTTATGTGGTAACAAGAAGCAGTTGGATGATTTTATTACAACTCAGACAGGCCGCTCCGTAGTGATAGCTGATGGGACACATTCTCCCATTACTGGTCAGGGGGAGGTGCAATTGACCCCTGGGATACGGCTTCAGAATGTTCTTTATGCTCCTAATTTTTCCATGAATCTACTGTCCATTAGTCAAATCACTAAAGACTTACATTGTCGTGCCATATTTGACCCATCTGCTCTTGTGTTTCAGGACATCCTAACGGGCAGAGTAATTGGAACTAGCCGTGAGCAAGGGGGTCTCTATAGACTGGTACAGTCTCCTTACGCTGGTGCCTCTTCTGTTCGTGCTGGATCTGTCTCACCTTACACATGACATCTCCGCTTTGGTCATCTTCCGTTGCAAAAGATGGTCCATATCCTTCCTCAGATTTCTCCCAGGTCTACTTTTCAATGCGAGGCATGCCAGCTTGGGAAACATCACCGGTCGTCGTTCCAGAGTCGTCCAGGTCCGAGTCATCGTAGTCTGTTTGAGTTACTTCACTTTGATATTTGGGGTCCCAGTCGTGTCCCTGATCTTCAAGGGCACATGTTTTATCTTGTTGCAGTCGATGATTTCTCTAGACTATCTTGGGTCTTTCTTCTTAAAAATAAATCTGATGCTGGTCATATTATTCAAGATTTTATTATTGAAATAAAAAATGTTTTCTCTGCTAAAGTGAAGTACATACGGTCTGACAATGCTCTAGAATTGTGTAGTACCCAACTTTCCAAATTTGTTATGTCTCATGGGATTGTGCATCAGACGTCATGTTCCTATACCTCCCAACAGAATGGGGTGGCTGAACGGAAGCATCGTCATTTGTTGGATATGACCAGAACCCTTTTGATTCAGAGCCGTGCCCCTCACTCCTATTGGGGGGATGCGGTTCTAACTGCCTGTTATCTTCTTAACCGTATGCCTTCGACAGTGTTAGGGGAGAAGATTCCGTTCTTGACTGTGTTTCCCGAGAAGGATCTTTTTTCCCTAACACCACGTGTTTTTGGGTCTGTTGCATTTGTTCATAGTTTTTCTCTTGGTCTTGACAAGCTCTCTCCCAGAGCTGTCAAATGTGTGTTTGTGGGTTATTCCAAAACCCAGAAGGGGTATTTGATCCAGTTAAACGAAGGTACTATGTCAGTGCAGATGTCACCTTCTTTGAATCCATTATGTATTTCTCTCCTACAGGTGACAGACTCACTCACTCAGAGGAAGGAGACGACATCTATGTGCCGCCTCCACCTCCATCTGTTCTATGCTCTCATCTACCACCACAACCTACTCCACCACCACCACAGCCTACACCACCACCACCACCACCAGCTACTGTTCATTATCCTCAGGTCTCTCAGCGACGACCCTTTGCTCATGTGCCTCCTCCATCATCCAGCACGCCCGAGGTATGTACTGATCATTTGAGTTCTACTGATGGCACATGTGATTTGAATGTGCAGATGGATGTACAGGGTACTGATGTACATGCTATTGATGATACTATTATTCCTTCTGTCGATGACCTAAATATCCCTATTGCTCATAGACGACAGAAGCGTGCTCGGACGGTGAATCCCAAATATGGGATGGATTTTTGCTCTCAGGCGTCATTGGAGCGTTTGTCCCCGGACTTTCGCAACTTTGTTGTTGGGTTATCGGTCGTACACATCCCACGGTCTTATCAGGAGGCCCTACAGAGCAGCCCGTGGCGTTTAGCTATGGAAGAGGAAATGGCGGCGTTGCAGTCACGTGGCACGTGGAGTGTTGTGCATCCTCCACCAGGTGCGTCCATTGTTGGAAGCAAATGGGTTTTTACTGTTAAGCATCGGGCAGATGGTACGGTTGATAGATACAAAGCCAGATTGGTTGCTCGTGGGTTCACCCAAACATATGGGGTGGACTATCAGGAGACGTTTTCTCCAGTAGCCCGTCATACTACCTTACGGATTCTCATTGCAGTTGCTGTTGTCCGAGACTGGCCCCTATTTCAGCTTGATGTCACGAACGCCTTCTTGTATGGTGACTTGCAGGAAGAGGTCTATATGCAGCAGCCGCCAGGGTTTGCGGCTGAGGGGGAGTCTAGTATGGTGTGTCGTCTCCATAAGGCCATATATGGCCTGAAGCAGAGTCCACGGGCTTGGTTTCAGAAACTCTCGGAGTTGATTGAACAGAAGGGCTTCGTCAGATCTACAGCAGATCATACTCTCTTTGTAAAGATAGATCAGCGAGGTACTGTGATCATCTTAGTATATGTTGATGATATTGTTATTACAGGCAGTAATGAGCAGGGCATTCAAGAAGCCAAGAAGTTTCTTGGCGAGCAGTTTGTTATGAAGGATTTGGGTACACTTCGCTATTTTTTGGGGCTGGAGTTTGCACGGAACAAGCAAGGTATGGTAATGACACAAAAGAAGTATGTTACGGATCTCTTATCTGAGACAGGTATGGCATGGTGTAGACCAGTTGCTACACCTATGGATTCTAATGTCAAACTTTATGATGATGACTCTGAGGAGGTAGACAAGAGACGATATAGAGAGCTAGTGGGAAAGCTCTTGTATGTCACTATTACCCGACCGGATATAGCCTTTGCAGTTAATAGGGTAAGTCAATTCATGGAGCAACCCAGGCAGGCTCACATGAATGCTGTTTTTATGATCTTGAGATATCTGAAGTCGTCTCCAGGTACTGGTCTTCTGTATAAAAGAGATACCTCTATATCAATCACAGGTTATGCTGATGCAGACTATGCTGGGTGTCCTAATGATAGAAAGTCCACTTCAGGCTTTGTTGTATTTGTTGGCACCCCACCAGTAGCTTGGAAGAGTAAGAAGCAAACTGTGGTGGCTCGATCAAGTGCAGAGTCAGAATATAGGGCAATGGCCCAAGGTAGTGCTGAGATGATGTGGGTAAAATCCGTTTGACTGATTTAACCATTGATGTTCCTCTCCCCATGCATCTGAAATGTGATAATCAAGCAGCCCTGTTCATAGCCAATAATCCAGCCTTCCATGAGAGGACGAAGGACATTGAAGTGGATTGCCATTTTACACGAGACTTAATTAAGAAAGGACTTATTTCAACTTCTCATGTATCATCAGGAGAACAGGTTGCAGACATGTTCACCAAGGCCCTTGCTAGGGGTCCATTTTATCTTTATTGTTCCAAGCTGAGCATGTTGGATATATATGCTCCAGCTTGAGGGGGAGTGTTAGAGTAACATTATTTTGTAGTGTTTGTTTGTCCTCTTTATGTAAATTACCCATAGAGCTTTTCTCCTATATAAGAGAGCTCTAGGGTTAATGGTAATGCAACTCATTTTTTCCTTTCAACTGATTCTCACTTTGACGGAATTGACGAGAGCAACATTTGTACATTAGACCTGATGCGGCATATTAAACGGCCAAACCGTCTGCTATTACTTTCTTGATGCGGATTGGTTTTCGGCGATGGCGGAAAATAAAATATTTGACGGTGGATTTTGGTGGAGAAGAAAATGGAGGGATTGAGAAGAGAATGGAGGGGTTGAGAGAAGAAGCTCGTCATGAACACGAGGGGATGGAGAAAAGAAACGTGAAGACCACGTGAGGGGAGAGAGAGAGAGGGGGGAGAGAGAGAGAAGAAAATGGAGGGGTTGAGAGGAGAAGCTCGTCAGGAACACGAGGGGATGGAGAAAAGAAACGTGAAGACCACGTGAGGGGAGAGAGAGAGGAGAGGGAGATAAAGAATAAAATCTCAATTTTTCATATCAACTGAACTAATCTTTACAATAAGCTACCAACCTCTTTATATAGTAGAGGTGGAATTACAAAAATAGAAAGCAAATCAAATTTAAAATCCCACTCGATCCTAATTGACTCTAATTGATTTGAATTAAAATTCAAATCGACTCTATCCTAATTTGACTCTAATTCAAAATTCGAAAATCAAATTTAAACTGACTAATTAATTTCGAGATCACATACGATCTCTTTATTTAAATAAAAATGCGACGATTCGAATAAACGTAAATAAAAACATCAAGCCCTATATTTTAATTTTGTGCTGCATCAACTCTCCTCTGCTTAAAAAAATTCGTCTCCCGACGAATTGCTTGATCTTCGGGCTGTTGATGGAGAATTTCCTCATGGCTTGTTGGTCGAATCTCCCAATTTCGCTCCGACGAACGATGGTGTTTCGTCGCGTGTCGACGCGAATGTCTGGATGGATCGTCAGATCGTGAGGACGATCTGTAGGCCATGCTCTGATACCAATTGATGCGGATTGGTTTTCGGCGACGACGGAAAATAAAATATTTGACGGTGGATTTTGGTGGAGAAGAAAATGGAGGGATTTAGAAGAGAATGGAGGGGTTGAGAGAAGAAGCTCGTCAGGAACACGAGGGGATGGAGAAAAGAAACGTGAAGACCACGTGAGGGGGAGAGAGAGAGGGGGGAGAGAGAGAGAGAAGAAAATGGAGGGGTTGAGAGGAGAAGCTCGTCAGGAACACGAGGGGATGGAGAAAAGAAACGTGAAGACCACGTGAGGGGAGAGAGAGAGAGAGGAGAGAGATAGAGAATAAAATCTCAATTTTTCATATAAACTGGACTAATCTTTACAATAGGCTACCAACCTCTTTATATAGTAGAGGTGGAATTACAAAAATAGAAAGCAAATCAAATTTAAAATCCCACTCGATTCTAATTGACTCTAATTGATTTGAATTAAAATTCAAATCGACTCTATCCTAATTTGACTCTAATTCAAAATTGGAAAATCAATTTTAAACTGACTAATTAATTTCGAGATCACATACGATCTCTTTATTTAAATAAAAATGCGACGATTCAAATAAACGTAAATAAAAACATCAAGCCCTATATTTTAGTTTTGTGCTGCATCATTTCTGGTGTGTTAAACAAGCTTAGATTCTTGCCTTTGGTGGTAGTTACCATTACCACCTCAAAGTCCTCTGTGGTCAAATAGTCAAAAGAGGAGGGGGAGCTTTTCAAAATATTGTTCCTATGGCGTGGGGCCGAGAATGTCCAAAAGATGGTCATGTGGCCCTTATAGGGCACTTGCTCGGAATCTAACAAATGGGGTATTTGGTTTATACATGAAACATTTTTACTTTGATATTTTAAAGGTCTTTAAGTTAAGACTTTTCCTTTTTCCTTTCCTCTAGTATAGTACCAACTTGCCCTTCAAGTGATCCGTTTCTAAAGAGAAATTACCGCCTTTTCGTTCTCTCTCTCTTTAAAACAAACCAGGATGAATGTTCATCTCCTGCATACAGATGCTTCTGAAAGGGGCAAAGCAATTTGTTCTCAATGCTGCGTATACTTGTCAGTTTGCCAATTGTAGTGCATGACACCTGATTTTTTAATTTTCTATTGTTTTAACAGGAGAGCTCTCACAACAATGTAAATCCGCGGAAAAACACGGGGAGGCACTTCTGAACAGGGCTATAGTTTTTTTGGCAATCGGGTTGCCGCTGAACTTCCATTAGCAATCATTCTGGCTACGCCATCAGCTACTGCTGAGGCTCACCCTCTTGGATGATCCTACTCCTTATGAATCTCTCAGTTAACTGTATAATTAGCTTGACGTGTCTCGTTCTGTCACCTATTTAACCACTTTGTACCCAAATACTGATCTCATGAACTCTTACCTTGTTAAAGGCTTGCTTTCTTGCATGCATGGTAGCAGCTGCCGCAGCTTCCTTTGCAAACAGGTTTCACAGTCCACAAGGAAGCTCCAAAAAATGGGCATATACACGTATTCGCATCTCCTACGCAATGTTCTGCTTTCTCGCTCCTCGAAAGCTCAGATTGCCATGTCTGCACATGATGTCGAGGAACTGAAAGAGAAGGCTGCGGCGGTCACATTGATATCTTTTCTTTTGATCTATGCTGGGTTGGGGCTTGTGCTGGTGAGACTTCTTTTGACTGGTTGAAACAAAGCTTCAAATGTCTTTTTTGACGGCCCTTACTCTGCATCCATGATCTAATCTTTAATATGTGATAAAGAAGTAAAGCTAGTAGCTATTATTGTCAGTTACCGTTGGTTTCTTTATCTAGGATTTGGCCCTTTTTCTTTGCCCTTCCTCTTGTTTCACTTTTATGTTCGATTATGATACAAGGAAAGCACATGCTGCATTTTCCTTTTTAGGGCTATCTGTGAGGCTAAATGTTGGGCATGTCTTGATTAAAAAAACTCCTGCAATGTATACCATGTTTATACCCTCTTCAATATGCACTGTGCCCACCTTCCAAAAGAACAGGGTTGAACCCCCTTTGCAGGGTGGTGTGTTTGGTAACCGACATCCAGTGTAAAAAATAATCGGATCTTTCAACATGAGTTTGAGCAAGAATCTATGTAGCCGACGTTACTTATAGTAGGAAAAAGCTTTGCCATTTTTTGCAGGCCATGTTTGGATTTGGATTAACAGTGTTGTGCTAACATCATTTTGTTGAGATCGTATCGATGTTTATGTGCTTAGAAGAGAGTATGAAGCATAGGTTCATCAAATTAGTTGTAGTTTAAAGGGTGGTCATTAAGTTTTCCGCCTAGGTCTGACTGTTGAGTCAAGACTGGATGAGTCATGCTCAACTTGATAAGGGCTCGTGAGCCTGACTCAGTAACATCTCAGCTCGATAAGTGTAGGGTTGGACATTGGGCTGGGCTGACTCGACCTGCCCTAAACCCGACCCAAACCCGAATATGGAATTTAGTGGGCGGGCTGTGGCCCTTAAAATGAGCATGTATTGATTATCAAGCTAGGTTCGGCTTGACCTATACGATATATTTATATCCATTATATTCATGTTTGCTCTAAATACCATGTTCTAACTTTTATAGCCTAATTTTGAGTTTAGAATAAATACTTAGACCCACTGTCGTATCCATTAGCCCGGATTGAGGACATTATTATATTAGTATGCAAGAATGGAATCTATATCTTCAAGTATTAGAGCATATACACCTGCAAGTAGCAAATCTATATTGGATCATAATGTTCGCATCTACAATAAAATATGTAATGGTGAATTGAATGGTGGTTTAGGTTGCCTTATTTTTTTGCCACATTTCTATTTCCTATGTACAACTAATGTCAAAATCACAAATTAGTTGGCGTGCTTAAAGTATTAAATATGCTCACATGCATAAGAAACTATCAGATAATATATAATATAATTTGGCCTTAAAAATATAACTCATATAGTGACCTACTAAGAAGGAAGATGATTCCTCAAAGAGGAGGTTACATGTTCAAACCCATGCACTGCACTTTTGTACAAAAAAAGAAATTTCCCTTAACGAGCTTGACTTGGCCAGGGTGGAGCATTGGGCTGGTCCGGACCTGACCCTGACCCGACCCACAAAAACTTGGATCGGGTCATAACCCGATGTACAAATGGGATTGACCCGGGCCCGGGTCCTCATATTTTACGCTCAGATTGGGCCAGACCCAAACTCGATGTACAAATGGGTCGGATCCAAGCCCTCATATTTCAAAAATATCATGCTTGGGCCATATGTTGCCATCTTTTAATAGTTTATAGTCTAACAAACTGTTTGTAACGATGCACTTACAACAATCCACATGTTCAAATTAGATTCCATCATGATTCCATCACATGGAAAAGAATTCTGCAAAATATTTTCATATTTAACAATGCACTTACAACAATCCACATGTAAATCGTATTATAACCAAATTGGGGAAATTGCTTTATAGTCACAATACACCTAATATTTCCTTCATCCATGAATAATAGTATTATACTATACCAATAAATTTGATATTCATGTATTATGGTTGAATAAATATCATACCAATAAGTTGGAATCAAAGTGCAACTTCATGGAACAAAAAATGGTGGGCTGGGCTTGGCTCGAACTTGAGCCCAACCCGAACTCGAGCCCGGCCCAAACCCGAGCTCGATCACGCGGGCCTTGGGTTGGGGTTCTGGTCCTCGATTTGCTAAAGAAGCGGACCTTGACTCGGCCCGATGCCTATGGAAAATTGAGAGGCTCAGGCTGAGCTTTCTCAGGTTGGGTTGGGTCGAGCCCAATGCTCCTCCTAACTTGGCTCGAGCCCAGACCGAGTTCAATAACTGGCTCGGCTCGAGCCTTATCGAGCTCGAGTTTATTTGATGACTTGATAAGAGGCTCGAGCTCACCGAACTCGAGCCTCTCTGTGCTTATTGAGATTGAGAGATGAACCGGGGTCTAACTCAGCTCGTTGAGCTCGATAGCCAGCCTTCTTCCACCTGATATCAATGTGATCTTCAAACATACAAATATAATGATATTAGATAGACTGTTTGAGGACTCAAATATGATCCTTCAAAGTAATTCGAGTAGTTCTAGGGAGCACATTGTAATATTTAAAATAGTTCGAGAGTCGTGTCATTGCTTTTGTAAGTTTGGGAATCACATTGACATGGGATGGAAAGTTTGTGGACCTTTATGTAAATTGCTAAATTAATTGGGCTCTTGAGGGTTTGGGTGTATTTTTTCCATTTACTTTTCCAAATTAGGATCTTGCTGAGCATTGTTTGGGTCAATCGTGGCGATATTTAATGGAAAATTAAGACACCTTTGTTGGGTCCAAATCGTCGTTTAGGGCTACATGTGTAGGCCGCCATTGTTTGATGACGGACCATCTTATTTGAACCACGAACACGCGAGGCACTCGCATACTTTGCCCAGAGGAGTCTCTGCATGTTAATTGGATCATTTGCTATTTTGCCTTGTTATTTTGGTGGTTTTTAAACTCGTTTGTTCTCTGGGGAGATATTCGTATCCAATCCATCACTGAATCCGTTTTATACATATTTTAGACATTTGGATCCGTATCCATTTTAGAATATACTAGTGAGACTAAACCCGCACTTTGCTGCAAGTTTGACCATTAATAAGAATCGTAACAATTATTTATATAAATTTAAGATTTCAACAATTACCTGTACTATAAGATAGGTAGGAAACTACAACAAAATTTTAAAAATATATTTACATTACACATTTGTCACATTTACAGATGTAAGTTATATGCATATAGAACATACCATCCGCTCTTTACTGCAGGCAGGAATCTCTTTATATACAATTATTAAGTTGAACCTTGATATTGTACATATAATTCTCAAATAAATTTTTATAATATTTTATTGCAATAATTTCTTAATACTTTTATTAAAAAGTTCTATTATTTTGCAAAATGAAGATATACTGATGCTTTGATTCATCTTTAAAAATCACTAAAACATATGTGCTAACATTCTTTTCAGATGCGAGAGTACAGCATGGTTAACAGAAAAATTTAAGTGACACGATAAAATACAACATATGCTTACCATATTGACAAAGAAATATACACTTACATCGTTATTACCATGTCACCAAATGTGTACTATGAAGTTATAAACTTTGATATATCGAAAAGTAACATAATTATAATGCATATAATCAAGTCTAGCCTAAGAAGCAAATGCAATTTAATATATTTTTATTCTATACTTTATTGCATCAATTTGTTCATATTTTGACTCATTGCATATTTTTTCATATCGATTTTATTTAAATGCCTTACAAATTTAACAAATTAAGATATTCAATGGCTCAATGAAAAAATATTACTTATAGAATCTATAGTTTATTATTTTGAAATGTCAAGCAAATCTTTCTCCCATGATCAATTAGAAAGATATAGTTATACTCAGCAAGGAAAGTATATTTTCATACCCAAATAATCTTAACATGTGTCAAATTTTTAACACAAAGTTTAATTTACATGAAGGGCCTCATTTTTGGGTGTACAAAAAGTAGAGGGGGAAAATGTGTCATCTTGATATATGATATTTGAAAATTTTAGAAATAGTTTGATAATCTTATAAGTACGAATGTATGTATACAAAGATCAAATTGATATTGATGTTTTGAATATAATATTTTATGAACTATTACCATGTCATATACTTATAATAACTTCAAAAATCATATTGATTATTTTTTTGTTATTGAAATATCTTATAAATAATTAATACAATATATAATATTTATTGTTATAAATATTCAATACTATATTAAAATATTTAAATATTAATAGAATAATAAGAAATAGTATTTTTTATAAGTATTAGGAGATATAGAGAGATAATGTTTGAGCTATTCTAAATATAGAAATGGAGAAATATAGATTGAAATGGTGGTTGAAATGGAGAAATATAAATTGAATGGAGGGTTTCTAACTCTGGAGAGAGAGAGAAATTGAATGAAGAATTAATAGGAAAGAGATCGAGAGAGGGGGCGGGAGAGAGAACACTGGAGTATCGAGAGTTTTTTCCCGGATATGGCATCGCCCTGTCCATAATTCCCGATCAGGGCATCGCAGAAAATATTTTCCCCGTCAGGGCATAATTCGGCGAACGGTTCGCCGATCAACGCTATTCCGAAAAACTTTTTAATTTTATAATATAAAAAATAATATATAATAATATTTGGAATTGCCAATCGGCAAATGGTTTTCCTATTGGCAATTCCAAATATTATTATATATTATTTTTTATATTATAAAATTGAAAAATTTTCTAGAATAATATATTATTTTTACGGTAAGATCGACAAACGGTTCACCGATCGGTGAACCGTTCGCCGAATCATGTCCAGATTGGAAAAAACTTTGTAACGATGCCCTGATCGGGAATTACGGATAGGGCCATGCCCTGTTCGGGAAAAATCTCGAGTATCGGAGTGGAGAGAGAGAATGAGAGGAGAGAGAGGGAGAGAGGAGAGAGGGAACACATGAGTGAAGAAAGAGAATGAGAGGAGAGAGATTACAGGAATGGAGAAAGAGAGGAGAGAGAGGGATGGAGAGAGAGCACGGGAGTTGAGAAAGAGAGAATGAGAAAATAAGGCAGCCACGTGTCAGTATTAGGATGAAGGAGAGTAGAATCCATCTTTAGTTATTATAAAGATATGTATATCAATATCACTTTGATATGTGCAAATATTTTTATTCATACATCTTTTTTCATATGTAGATACAGTTTTAAAGTAAATATCATAATTTTTTATTTCATTACCATATATAGTAGTAGGGACCCGTGCGCATTCGAGAAGTGAAATTTTAAAGTATAGAGCCACGTCTTCGCTTAAATGTCCCAAAGGTCAAACATGAGTCCCCGTGGGAAAATGCTTTTGAATTTGAAAAATACGAAGAAAAAATAAAATAAATTACTCCTACCGTTTTTGTATTGAAAAATACATAGTAAACCCAATACATCTTATTTCTTGATTGATAACAGTAAAAGAACATTATGCATGCAGCTTTCACAACCAAGGTAAAAAAGATTTGCCGAAAGCGATAAATGAATTTGACGGGGAAATTATTACACCGGCGCCCCTCCTCTACGTTCTAAGTAAAGTGTAAGTAGATATGTCATATGGATGCTAATGGATGAATACGGGCACAAGGAAACATGTTACCATATCAATAAAAAGTTGATACTGATGTAAACAGTTATTTTTTGCATATGGGCAATATTACAAATATTCTATAGATTTTCTTAAATAATGTATATTAGATGAGAAATAGATAATATAATGTACAAAATATGCTTATATCATAATAACTATATCAAATATTATGAAAGAAATTATAAAAATATGTTAAATATCATTAAAAATAAATATACAACTTTATTTATATATGAAAACTGATATATGGATACATGTACGAATGTTTGCGGATATCAAAATAGTTCCATATTTATTTTAAAATGGATACAAATACATATTTAAAAATATCAATAAAACAAAAACAGTAAGTATATCCTTTTACACCCGTAAAGTGTCGTGTGTAAAATGAATCGAAATATTGACATGGAAGATTTATTATCCTTTTTATATAAAGAAGATGTATGCTTACAATAATAGTTACTATTATTTTTGCAATCAAAATAATTTACCATAATATAGATGTTTAATGATTCCAATGGTTAATTATGGCTTATTGGTGGCGAAAAGCAATGCCTCTTCTATGAGCAAGTATATCAGACATGCATCCATTATAACAATTACAAACTAACACTTAGTGCATTTTAAAATCAACAGCAAAATAAGTCTCTTGCATAGAGGAACTACTGGCAACTAAATAATTATGAACTATAATGTAATGAGTGCTTAAGACTATAAAACAGTTAAGAAGGCACATGCAAACATTTACAATAAAGTCAACAAAGGGAAAACAATGCAAAAATATTTCTAGAAGGTCTTCCTTTAAAGTTACTTTGTAGGAAAAATTAAAATTCCAACTTGGCAACTGTAACCTCACTGTTATTGCAGTTTATGTGTGGCAGTTCGTATGCGATGACTCCACTGTGACCCGCAGACACGACAGAACGCAAACTTGCATCTATACATAACATGTCAAAATAATCATAAAAAGATATCATAAACATGCAATGCATACAATGTCGAGGCTTACAACCATAGAACGCCCTCGTTAGTGCATCACAACTTGAATCCTTTAATACACTTCCAATGGGAAATAGAAGAAACCTGGATAGTTGCCAACTTAAGAAATATATAAGCTTGGGGTATTCATAGGCAATATAATCGGGTTATAATTAATTAGATGGTAATGGAATCATTTACTAAATTCCAAAGCTACATCATATTTTAAAAAAAGGTTATATGTGATATTCTACGATCGGTAAAAAATGGTTTATAAATGTGAAGACACGTAAAAATGGAAATAAAGACGACTGAAATCCATAGAAAATACATGCAGCTTATGGGAAAATGCAAAATAAGTTGTTTTCCTTCGGTGGCTCTTTGCTATTATGCGAACTGATGTTTGGTTGGGTTCTTCAGTGAGTAGTGGACACCCTCATCCATGCCGACCATGTGAGACGTTTCAGCCTTCTTCAGACTGAGGATCTATATATGTTCCATCATTATCAATCATTCCGGAAGATATGGATGGCTATCTGGACAAGATTTTGTATATTATAAGAGGATTAATGGAACATGTTGCTGTCATTAACTGTAACATTATTAATCAAGAAATACAGGAGAAATAGTAAACTCTTTAGCCAAATTAGATGAACCCAAGTATGAGGTTTTCTCGGCAATGGAAAATAAAGATCCAATGGGGACGACAACAACGGCAATAGCGGAGTAGATTTGCTGGACTGGGTGATCTTGAATCCATAGCTCGAAAGCGCGCAGGTGCCTCCATAGGTTTTCCATGCCTGCAGCAACGGATGAGAGACAGAGATCAATCGTCGATCATTGACGACGCCTCTCGTGTTTTTTTGCAGCGTAAACTATTTTCAGAATCATAATCGCGGACGAAGGATCAATAACTCATCCAAAACGAACAGCGAGATAGTGACGAGGAAGACAAAAACAACAGAACAGAATTGTTGGCACGACGGTGGACGGCATGGAGTTAAATAGGGGCGAAGGGAGGACAGGGCTGTCGGTAACAACCCTTGGCCCTTGGGTGATTTGGTAGTACCCTGGTTTCAGCAAGGGCAGAAACGGGATGATCGCTAGAACTCGAGGGTAAAAACGGAATTTCATAGAATAAGTAGGGGCAAAATTGGATTGATGAAGGGTGACGCATGGGCAAAATCAGAATTTTCTGCACAAAATATAATAGGGAGCGCGTGACCTGTCCAGCTTTAATAGATGTACTAGTGCACACCCCGTGCGATGCACGGGCGAGAGAAATGTTCTGCTAATAACACCTATAATGATCTTATTATTTTTAAATTTTAATATTGCCTAATAGAACTTCAGATTAATTACTAAAATCATATATTTGTTTGTAAAAAATTATGTTACCGTACTCTCTCATTGTCCATGTTTACATCCCCCGATTATCCTGAATGACATTTCTGCTTCACCACCGCTACTGACCGAAGTATCGTCATCCTCCTCGAACCCGCCACAGCCGAGCAAACACTAGTCCTCCATGTTCCGTGGAAATCGCAAGACCTCCGCTTATTTTTTTAATAAAGTTAACAACCTGCAAGCTTTTTTTTACTGAAAACCTCATTACTGATCAGATGGCACCGCATCGACTGTTGGATTAGACGAAGATCGGACAACAATGGAAATGGCAATCAGATGGTTCAATTTTGCTGCTGGGAAGATGATCAGATGGCCGTGATTCGTTATGGAGGTGTGGTATGTTCTTCCCCAATATGGTCCAGGTCTTCCCCAATATGCAAATTTCCAATTGCAATGCAACTAAGCTTTTATTTCTATCGTTTATGTAACAAATAGCCTAAAAAGGGAGCTTGCTACACCCTTCAAAATAGAGGAGGCGGGTCGGATTATGGTAGACTCAATTTCTCTTCTTTTATATTGATCTTCTGCTTCTATAATAACTTGAAAAGGTGAGGATCAATACTAAAGTTCTTCCGAAATCAGGTATGGATATAAGAATGTGATATGATAAAGACTATTGTAGCTGAGAATGAACTCTTAACACATATGCTGATTGGATTTTTATGTCTGGGTTGACAAGCTAACTATCTTGCAGAAATGGTTAATTGTATAAAGTGAATATACCATCCAAAGGTCATGTTTGGATCTTAATCTCAATAAAAAATACTTGGCAGATTTTTCAAATTTCAGAAGGATACCGATTTTTGGATATGTCATTTCTATTATTATTCTAATGGCCATGAGTTTCGTGGCAAACTCTCGTAAAAGGGAAGGGGACAATGTGGGCTACAACATCCTATGGTTCAAACTACCCATCCAAAAAACTACCATCATTTCGGCCACCACCTCTGATTGTTAGGCATGGTAGCTACAATGCGCATACTATAGGCAATCATCATGAAAAAATGTTAAAGTAAGAGGGCAAGTTTTACATACTGATGAAATATTTGTCGCGCTGCACATTCGTAGGGGTGCAGACTGGGAACTATGGTTGTGGATACACAGATCTACTTGGCTGAAAGGAGCCCTTCCCTTTTCAACTTACGGTCATAGAGTTAATATTGCTGATGTATCCAGAGCAACATTAACAAAAAGTGCATTCCATGGTTATGGCACTCACAGAGCACTTTGGAGACCATGTTGTCTAAACTATTCCAGGATAAATAGTCATGTCCTAATTATATGGCCAATTATTTTTGTTGTGCACAGTATTAATCCCTTAATAATCTCGATATAACGAAAACAATTCAGGAATAAACTTCACCTAATACTTATATAATATTAGAAGACCTTTGACTTGTTTTTGCTAAAATTTCCCGTCGATTCATGAACGGACGGCCAGATGCCCTCTTCATCAACACGTGTTGTTTACGCTACAAGAGAGCCTCCAAGTTGCTGAAGAGAGAACCCTTATCCCTATGGCTGTGATTATACAAATCTCCAAAACACCGATGTGCGAAGTTTCCAATTCTTCGCTATGCGTGTAACATGAGAAGGACCAAAATCCCTATTAAAAAAAGAGGGCTGGTTCACCACCGGTTGTTATATTAAAGAAAAACAACTTCTTTTCCTCCATAAATAAAAAGGGGGATTTCTTCCAAAGAATCACTATGTTTGAGAAAAAGATCTTAAAAAAATCGGAGATAATGAACTGCAACTTCAAACATACACACGGAGAGCTTTTAATTTCCAAAATAGAACTACTAAAAAAAGGAGAGATGGCGCAGCGTCTAAAAAAGGCAACCACTCTTAAATCCTGACGATCATGGGAGCCCTCACGACGGGGTTCGCCCGCGCGATTGCTTCCTTCCCCGCCGCCTTGTAGTCGAACCCGCACGCGTGCCGGTCCGAGTGCCGGTGCTCCGCGCAGAACACCCCGCCACACGGGCACCAGAACCCCATCAACCCCACCTTCCTCCTGCACCCACCGCACCTGTTCGCCATCGCGGCTTCGGACGCTCCCGTGTGTTCCAACGCCTCCGACCAGTCGGGGGAGGTCGGCCGGGTACGGTTGGGCTGCGGGGAGGGGAAGGGTCCCCGGGGCTTGAGTGAGCAGTTGGTGGTTGGGCGCACGACGGGGACCGTCAGCTCGGTTTCCTCTCGCTCCCTCTGTGCCATTATCTGAGTATGGCCTTGAACTTTTGCAGTATAATCGACCCTCCTCTTCGAGCAGGGCAGATTCTTATTCTTCAACTGAGGAGTCTTGATGCTGTTTGGATGCCATCGAGTTGGAGAGGGGGCGGAGAGAGGAGCTGTCGGTGGCCTCCCTGAGGTGAGTTAGGTAGTCGGGGAGGCAGCCTTGTAGAAGGGGAATGGGGTGGGAACGGTAGCCCTAGAAGGGAGTTAATCTGGAAGAGGGGAGGAGGGTCGAAATACTGCAAAAGTTCAAGGGCAGAAGGGGAAGGAACGTGGGGGTAAAAGTGGAATGCACGGCGAGCTCTAAGGGTAAAATCGAGATTTGCGTGCGAGAAGTTAATCTGTTGACGCTCTTTATATATATATAATGGACTAGTGCTAGCCCCGTGCGATGCACGGGCCATATCATATGCAGTGAGCATGAAAACCATAACAAAATGAAATGAATCAGTATAAATGTGAAGCCATTCTAATATAAGCAGTCTATGAAAGCATTTAAGATAGTCAAGTATATGAGTACAACTTTATGAGTGTACTTAAAACAAATTACACAAAGATATACCATGGTTGTAACATTTTAACTTCAAACATAAGGTCAAATCTTCGACCTCCATATTTATAAAGATTAAATATAACACCAATTTTTTAATCGATAGAAATTAAAAGTGTTGGTTGCCCCTGCCCTATTTTCGATACCTTTTTTATTTTTTTGAAAAATATTACCATGTATATTCATCTATATATCCCTCATATATGTCATTCGTATTTCATCATAAATAGAGACTTCTATACCCTCAATCTAGAATAGGTCGATTACACCAGTGTTTAGACCATTAAAATTACTTATTCTAGGTAGAGGGTATATGACTATCGGTTTTATACGAATGTCTAATGGCATATTGGAGAGAGATATAGATGAATATGCATAGTGATATTTTTCCAAAAAATAAAAACATTACGGAAAAATAGGGCAAAGGCAGCCCATTTTTCCTTATTTGAGATCATGCCTTGCCGTCAAAACAAAAGTAATCCTCATTTCATATCGATATACTTTCTTATTATTAAACGTTACTCACATTTTTCCATGTTTCAGTTAAACTTGTTGCATTGCATGCGTCGGTATCAATACATACGGTAAATGGTAAATGATGGATAAGATTGCAAATTCAGAATTGCGCTCGCGAAGTAGACATTTGCCAACTTATTTAAAGCTTATATTTGTTGATAAAAATCTTGCGTGCTGTTACTAAGATGCAGTGGCTAGACGATGGGATTGAGTTTGATCGAATCGATGGATAAAACTTAATCAAATTGTAGTGACCCATTGATGATTACGGGTCATTAGGAATTAGTTATGGTGGATTTCTTATCTTGTTAAGTCCTCCAACCCTACCCCTATAAAAGAAGTATGGTGGCTCGTTATATCTTTGACCAAAATTGTAAAAGAGAGAGCTAACATCCAAACTCGTCACCAATTGAGAAGATCTTCACGGTTGAGGTATCAAGAAGGAGAATAATCAAAGGAAGGGTAGTTTTTCATCGGCGGCCCCGTAAGAGGTTTTTCTGTTTCACAATAGAATATATTATATTTCCTTTAATTTTCATACAATATTTAAATTAAGAGATTTTTACCCGACATACCCCATAAACTTTGTCAATTACCTCCGCGACCTTTGAAACAATATAATTCCCTCCTCGATCCTGTAAACTTGCCAACTCTTACCCCGTTAACCCTGCGGTTAATCTGTTTGAAGCTCGTGAGGGTTCTTGAGGTAATTTACAGGGTCGATGGGGGTAATTACGTTGTGCAAAAGTTCGTAGAGGTAATTTAAAAAGTTTATAGGGTCTGCTAGGTAAAAATCCCTTAGATTAATTTACATAAGTTTCTAATATATTGCGGGGTAATCACCAAGGTGTTGTAAATATTTCTTGTTGAATTAGCATCCCAAGTCTTCATATCTTGTTGTTTTCAGTGTATGCCAATAAACTGAGGTGAAGTTTGCGCTTTGTAATGAACTGGAATCATGTCTAATTTTGATCGTGGGTTTTAAGTGGAATATCATACATTCAACTCCTACTTTGGAACCAATGCTTAAAAAATTAATAATCCATTTTCCAATTTCGTTTGTTTAGATGATGAATTTCACATTTGAGTATTAATCACAATAATGATTAAAATGGAAACCTAACATGTGAATTTGCCATGACTTCTGAAGCTCATGAATATGATGGGTGAATTTAGCATGAATTTCAGAAATCTGACATGTAACTTTAGCATGAATTATGAAGCTCATGTTTATATTTATTCATTCCCTATCTAAGAAGTATCATCTACCGCGAGTTTTTTATCCGGTTGTCAAGTCTCTTGTAAATTGTGTACTATAAGCAAGTGCTTCAAAATTATTGAATAGTAAGAAATGGTATGGATTCATATTTAAAGGGATTGAAATTCCCACCTAAACTGCAAATGCCAATGGCAGTAATAATAATGGAAAGTGAATAACATATTTTCTTTTATGATATAAGTTTTGCATATAAGTTAATGAACAATGATGTTAAAAATAAAAGCATAGTTGTATATCCAAATGTGTCATATATTCCGTTTACTTCATATTCATTTATTACATGCACATATAAGCTTATATTCTACAACTTATATGCTCATTTTCCTATAACTTGTGAGAAATATCAAGATGACCTCGCGCTCAACTCGCTGGCGGCGGTTACGCAAGCTGGCAGTTGCGCGGAGGCCGAATCACGCACGTGAGACTTGTGCAAGTCGGGCGTGGTTGGAGAGGGGCGGACTATGCGAGGGGCACATCACGCCCTATAAATAAACCTCCTATTGGAGGGGAAGGATACACGGACGAAGCACGATCCATACCTCGCATAGGGAGTCTTCTCCCATTCCTATCTCTCCATCTCTCTCTCTCGTTTTCTCGTTGCACGATAGAAAGGCGTACCTCGACGAGCTCATTCACAACTTCATGTTCATTTTTTATGGCTTCATTTTTTCACAACTCTTTGTTCTTTTTTAGATCATTCTCTATTTCACCCTTCCCCGATTGCACATGAGCTTCCGACCATTCTACATCCCTCTTTTCTTATTATCTCCTGTGATGCCTCAATTTCTCTTATCACTAGTAAAATTGCTGTTCACTCTCCCTTCATGCAACACCTGAATCGGATGTGACGACCGTGAGTCCGGACTTTTGAGGAACGACTAGGGTTGGGCTCAAGGTTCAACTGCACAATCGATGCAACCTCCATCATCAGGGTCTTATATGAACTCATCAGGGTTTTGAACCCTCAAATAGATCACCACCACGAACCATCGCAATCGCCTCCGTAGCGGAGGGTATCTTCGTGACTGCCACGGGTAGTCTTTTTATTACATTCTTTGACATATGTATTATACTAAGTTGTATAATATGATCTCTCTGCTCCGACCATGGAATAATGACTACCCTGGAAACTAGTTGAACGACATTTTGTGCAGAGAAAGACCTTGAACTAGAGCAAGAAGTTGTGGAAGCAGATATTCCGAGCTTGATTCACTTTTCTGAGTGAGTGCTAGAGCATGTTCCTCGAGGCTTGCTATCAAGATCTTTGGACAGGTTTACACTTATGATTTGCAACTGAAACAAGTTCTTACTAACGATAAAAAAAGGAGTTTGAAGGGTAAAAACATGAGTTTGAATTCGTGTTGTTCTTATTTTACCCGAAGGATTCATGGTACTATTGGCATTAATATGCATATGAATCATCAACCAATATGATCATATTCTAAAAAAACGGTATAATTTTTTTAGTCTTGACATTTAAAATAGGTGTGAAAATGTTAACCTTGAATGGGTATCCACGTGAATAAAAAGATTACAAGGGTTTAATCTTAATTCAATATTTATATGGAAATCTGTCTCAATTGTCCCAATAAAATATAGGGTCTAATCATTCTAAAAGGGAGAACACAATTTCCCAAAAGACAAAGGGCATATTCTGCAAAATGGGCGGGGGAGGGGAGCAAATTAAAAGGAGGAAAGGAAGGCGAAGCTCACAGAGCACCACAACTTATACTCACTTCGCCACACTCTCATCCCCCCAATTCCCACACCTTTCCCCATCAACAGATCGATCCATTCCCCTCCACCAAACCCTAATTTCTTCGTCTTCAGCCTCCAATCATGGGCGCAGTCACACCAATCGGCTCCCCTATCCCGTAAAGTTCGCATCTTTACCTCTTTCTAGGGTTAACTAGTCGATCTCCTTCTTTCGGCGTTCTTTTGCGGCTCGATTCGCTGCCTCTTCCTCGGAATTGCTGTCGTACATGGTTGGGGAGACTTAAATTGGAGGAAAGATCCAATCTTGAGGTCGGATCGGAGGTGCGTACAGCGAGGTGGTGCGAATTGATGGGGGACGTCTCCAAATTTGTAGGCTTTATGGGCGGGGGCGGGGGCGGGGGGAATGCCCACATGAACAGTTACTATGATCCGGGGGCGTACTATCAGAAGCTTGGCGAAGGATCCAACATGTCAGTGGATAGCATTGATGGGTTGCAGTTGGGCAATGCTGGTGGGTCTGTTTCCATGTCCGTGGACAACAGTAGCATTGGATCGAACAATTCGCACACGCTGTTACACCACCAGGGTCTGCGGTCGGTTGCCACAGATGACCTCTCTGTGGCCCAGAGTGTGCGGCCGGGACGTGTGTTCCATGTGAGGACCGACGATGATCTTGCACGTGCATTGATGGATAGTAGGTACCCGACGGAGGGGCTCCCAAATTATGATGAGTGGACGCTTGATCTGAGCCGGCTTAATATGGGCATGGCCTTCGCGCAGGGAAGCTTCGGGAAGTTGTACAGAGGTACATACAATGGGGAGGATGTGGCGATTAAGTTGCTGGAGCAGCCGGAGAACCGTCCAGAGACAGCACAGTTGATGGAGCAGCAGTTTGTGCAGGAGGTGGTGATGCTCGCCACTCTCAGGCACCCGAATATTGTGAGGTTCATAGGGGCCTGCAGGAAGCCGATGGTTTGGTGCATAGTCACGGAGTACGCGAAGGGTGGTTCAGTGAGGCAATTCTTGACGAAGAGACACAACAAATCCGTTCCTCTCAAACTCGCAGTTAAGCAGGCATTGGATGTTGCGAGGGGGATGTCTTATGTGCATGCGTTGGGCTATATTCACAGGGACCTGAAATCAGACAACTTGCTGATTTCTGCGGACAAGTCCATCAAGATTGCGGATTTTGGCGTTGCTCGTATTGAAGTGAAGCCGGAGGGGATGACACCAGAAACAGGCACATACCGTTGGATGGCTCCGTAAGTAGCAACAACACTTTATTGCATTAGGTTAATGTCCAACTATATCTGCCTGCTGTTCTTCTAGAATTCTATTTGATAGTTGGAAAAAAGTGACTAATCCCAACCATCTGGAGTTACCAAAGGTTGCCCGTAGGGGGAACCCGATCATCCACTTGTGTGTGGCCCTGCCTCCATAACTAAAATGCCACATGGACCATGGACCAAACCCATTTGATGTCGGCAGTTCAATTTTTAAATTAGTTCCCAAGGGCCCTTTTTTTAGGCTTTGCATGAATGTGCTCAAATGAGAGGTGATGTAAGCACTTTAATGACTTAGAGGGACGAGAATTGTCCTTGCTTACTTCATTATCAAATTGTCATTTTGCGCCTGTGCTTCTTTATCATACTTGGACGCTGGAGACTTGATCTATATCCACTTCATAGTATAGCTTGAAGTATATTAATGCAGGCTATAGTATAATGTGATTTCTCATATCGGGGATTTCCCCATTCCCATCAAAATCAAGTTTTAAATTGAGCAATAAATAGTGTTCCTTTACCTTAAGATGTCTCCTTTTAAGGGCTTCTCGGCTTGTGCTTTTATTTTTGGCCAAAGGAGATTGTCAGATTTAAAGTCCCATGGGGTTTCTTTAAAAAAAAGGTCCCATGGGATTTTGAGAAAAGTAAGATTTGAGCATTACTAAGATTTGATCCTGTGTTTTAGGACTAGAGACCACCTACTCAATCTGCAGACCATTCTAGTTAAATTTGTTTCCATGGATTGAAACATGGATGTATATGATATTGGCATTACCCAGTATACAATAGCCATTTGACTGTGTGGTACTTTGCAACCCATAAATGAGGCCTATTTCTCCACTGCATTAATGACAATGATCTGAGAAAACCTATTTACCTTGTGGATGAACCTGTAGGATTTCCAGCTGTGTACATGTAGATATTTATATGATGTCATTCCATGTCTTCCCTTTTGCTTCAAAGACATCTTCATGGAGTAATACATTGGGGTGAACACCGCCGAGTGTTTCCCCCTCTTCTAAGCTTCAAAAAAAATGACATCTTCATGGAGTACATTTACTTCTAAGCTTGGTGAAACAATAATACCTCTCTCTCTCTCTCTCTTGCTCACCCACTCCTCGGATACGTTAAACATCCCATTCCTCGGTAAAAACATGTCGGATAATGCTTCCACATGTATCGCATTTTTATGATTTACACTTCAAGTTTGTTTCTTTTTATGATATGTGCCTTAAGTTTGTTGCTAATATATATTTGGGAAGTTGGTCTTGGACGTATATCTGCTTTCATTCTGTTTTTTTTCTTTGTGTATATAAACTCTGACAGCACAAATATTTTGTTTTTATTAAATCTCATCATTGAGTTGACAGGAGCTTTCGATTTCTAGATTCGGATTGCTAGTTTCTCCTTTTTCCCTTATAGAAGGCCATCGGATTCATGTATGCTGTGCACACCAGACTAAAGTGGTTCTACTCTTGTAGGAACTTGCTACCTCTGGTTAATGACTACTGAAATAAAAAGTTCTGGCTATGTGCCTTTAGTGGTGCAATTGTCAAATGTCCCGGCATCGTTAAATTTCTTGTTAGGTGTTACTTAGAAAATGGGTGTCTGACAAGGACATGACAAATACAACTGTTATGCATTCATGTAATCACAATGTTGGCTAATCTTTATCAATAATCCAGTCAAAGGTGCTGTGATTACTAAAGATGGCATTAGAAGAGAACTTTCTTCACTTTTTATTGAAAGTCGGACCACATCGTAGCGCTGATTCTTGTTGGTCAGGACTATTAAGAAAAGCTTCCTACTATTATTTTGTGTTTTGAGGATCAACGGATCCTTGTGATTGTTAATTTATTGCTTGGGGTATTCTTATGATAAAATGAAAGAAAGGATATGCTTCTAAAAGCATTCAACGTAGATTTCAACCCTCCCTTGAAAATAATACATGTAAAGTTATTTTGATAAAACAAATATCGAGCATCCAATTGGATGTTATGCTTCGTTACCTTGATGCCCCTTAACTTTTTATATTCGCTTTTTCTTGGGAGACATCGAGCTGGTTTCTGCAGCTTTTCTTTCTCTGGAGTTGTTTCCAATATTCTTCACCACTAGTTGATTGTCAATGCCTGTTTCTGCATTGGCTCTTCTTTGGATTTTGAACCAAGCAGCCAACTCGACTCTGTTGTTTGCAGAGAAATGATCCAGCACAGACCGTACAACCAGAAGGTCGATGTCTACAGTTTTGGCATCGTCCTGTGGGAACTCATAACTGGCATGCTCCCTTTTCAGAACATGACAGCAGTCCAGGCTGCTTTTGCGGTTGTCAACAAGGGCTTCCGTCCAATTATCCCCCCTGACTGTCTCCCCGTTCTGGGTGAGATCATGACACGCTGCTGGGATGCCAACCCCGATGTCCGTCCGTCGTTTGCCGAGGTTGTCAAGATGCTCGAAAATGCCGAGACAGAGATAATGACAACTGTTCGCAAGGCCCGCTTCCGGTGTTGCATGTCCCAACCACTTACAATGGACTGAGACAGGGAATACTACAATCAGTAGCCAAAACAGCATGAAAGAATGAAATGATTAAAAAGAGAGAAGGAAGGTCTTTCTTGTATGTATTTACTTAGATACTGTTTGAGTTAGATAGCTTTGTTGTGTACGTGATGTGTAGTTGATATCCCGTATTAGTTTTTGTAGGTTGATGCCAGCAGAGGCTGCTGCTGCTGTAATATGTAATGCTGACACTTATCTTCTGTTGCTGCTTTCTTCACATTGTCTTGACTTTGATATTCTCTTCTCAAAGTAAGAAAAGTTACTTGCCATAAAAATCTTTGATCTTTGCTGGATTTCATGTGAATGCTTTAAGTGATGTCCCTAACTATACATATTCTACAAACATGAATGGACAATGTCGCCAAGTTCGTACATTTTATTTCTTTGAACCTGACAATTATATTGCTAGCTCTGTAATTGATAAACTTAAAGGATAAGGAATAAGATATATTCATTCCCTATTTCATGTTTAGTTGTGTCCATGGGTTCAGCTTGCACATTCCAGATTGCTGGGGAATGCAATATCTGGCATCCAGCATACAAACAGTTGGAGTTCTTGTATGCATCCATCAGGTTGGCAAGCGGTACCCTGTTATTCTCTTTAGTATTGTCCAGCTATCTAAGCTAAAGCAACGGCCACTCTGTGGTGTGATTAGGTCTAAGCGACAGATGACCGGATACAAGAGATGTACTGGTTAATAGTTATGTATTCTTGAGGCGCTGACAATTTGTGAGCATGAACAGCAACGGTGTTGCAGACACTTCCTTTCCAGCAATATGTATTCACGTGAATCTCCAAGAAACTGAACTGCAGAGAATAATTGAAAGGCATCGACTCAGGTATCACAAAATAGGCACTCTCTCTCTCTCTCTCAAGCAATAGATTGCAGTTGGTTTTATTTGGAACACGAGAATTTGCGATATCTGTATCTCAGAGGAATCTCCATAAACTGGGAAATACTTCATGTCATCAATCTGGAGCTGTTAATTCGGTGGCTGATGGTTTAAATCATCATCATGATATCTGTCCAGAGTACTGGCTTCAGTCAGTTAAGGGGCAATACCGGAGTGGACTTGCAGGCCATATTTACAGAGTGATGATGCTGATTCTTCGCCTGGGTTCTTCCTTGATGACAGTTCTTTATAGAGGTTCTCAAGTTGTGTGCCTATCACATCTTTATGACTTGTTGGGCATGTGAGCCCACAATGAGTCATTATGTAATAAAAGTTATTGCAATTCGCTCTTTAATCTGAAATGAAGAGTAACTAATAACTAATTTGCATAATAGGTCTCTTAGTACAATTAGAGCTATGTACCTTGACCATCTTGATATCATACAACTGTTGATCCAAATGTTGGATCATAGAGGATGGTGTGGTTGAATATCTAAAGAGTTAGATTACGGACTCAACCATGCTATCATTACTTATCAAGAAGAGTTCTCTAGTTTAAAAAGGGGATGTCAATCCTTACTCCAAAGGCTGACATCCGACCGACTACTTGATACATGTCCGTTGCATAGGAATTGAGATTCGGAGGTGTTGGATTAGTAAGGTCAAAGAGTTGATTCAAGGAGATCGAGATAACTAAGACCTATGTCATATGATGTCACGTATAGGCATGCATCCTCTGACCGGAGACAGATGTATTACTGTATGTCTGAGTATGTACATTAAGCAGATCAATAAGTTGATGACCTAATCAAGGTCTATATACCAGTGAGCTGGTGAGCATACGAGGGTATATGAGTCACACGATCTCTCAAAGGGATCATACATGTTCATTATTGAACCTGAAGACACTCACTCATGAGATATTAGGATAAATCAAATTCCAACGTTGATCTTCTTATTTTGGAAACAAGACAAGATTTGAAGGTATGATATATGCCTTTGGAAAGCATATGATCGATATCAACTCCCAATGATCGAATGAGAAACTTAATGATAAAATCCTAAAGGAGGTTATTCAAAAGTTGTCAAAACGCCCGATTTATTCTAGGTTTTCCAGTATGTAGGATGTATGGGTATTAAGAATACTTGAGGGTCGTGTGATCTTAAACGATTGTGAAGAGATCAGCAATCTGATCACCAGATCACAAGTAAGGAAGACACAACTGACCATCATCAATCTTCTCACGTATGAAGTGTTTATCAATCTCCACATGCTTCGTTATGTCATGCATGACAGGGTTATTTGCCAGTTGATTGCAGCTTTATTATCACAGAACATTTTTACCGGCACGAGTGGTTCAATACCCATCTCGATTAATAAAAGTTTCAACCATATGACCCTCAGTGACCCCCTTTGCAAGTGCTCGATACTCAACTTCCGCACTGGATCTGGAGACCACATTTTGTTTCTTGCTTCGCCAGATGACTAAGTTTACCACACAGGTAGACAGCATATCCCAATGTTGATCGCCTGTCATCAACAGACCCGACCCAATCTGCATCAGTATATCCTTCAATGTACACATCACTTTGTTTTCAAAACAAAAGTCCTTTACCAGGAGAATTCTTAATGTAGCATAAAATCCTATTAACAACCTTCATATGAACTGTGGTGGGGGCATGCATGAATTGACTGACCACATTTACTGCATAGGTGATATCAGATCTTGTAAGAGTGAGATAAATTAACTTTCCAACCAGTTTCTGGTATCTGCTTTTCGTAGCTTCATTGAGTGGTTCACCACACTCTTTGCTGAGTTTATGGTTAGCATCTATAGGAGTAGAGACTGGCTTGCAGCCAAGCAGACGAGAGTCATGAAGTAAATTGAGAGCATAATTTCGTTGGTTTAAGCACATACCTCCAGGAGAGAAGGCCATCTCAGTGCCAAGGAAATACTTTAACTTACCCAGGTCCTTTAGTTCGAATTCTGTAGCTAGAACTCTTTTTATGTTATTTACTTCAGCATCATCATCACCAGTTAGAATCATATCATCGACATATACCAAGAGAATGGACCTCCGTTCTCCTTGCCTTTTAATGAAAAGAGTATGATCTCCATTAGCTTGATGATGGCCATGAGAAATCACATCACCAACCTGAGACGTTCAAACCAAGCTCTTGGTGATTGCTTTAGGACATATAATGCCCTTTTTAATCTGCAACACTTATTCACTACCCCATACCCAAGAGGCATCTTCATGTAGACTTCCTCTTTGAGTTTTCCATTTAAGAATGCATTTTTGACATCCAACTGATACATCTTCCACGAGAACTGTACAACAAGACAGATCACGACACAAACAGTATTCATTTTGGCCACAGGTGCAAAAGTCTCGAGATAATCTATCCCATATTTCTGGCTATACCCATGTGCAACTAGTCGTGCCTTGAATTTGTCAACTTTCCCATCAGAGTTATACTTGATCGTGTAGATTTACTTTGAACCAACAAGATGAGAATCTTTCGGAATGTCCACAACATCCCAAGTGTTATTATTTTTCAGAGTAGTCATCTCCTCGTCCATAGCACATTCCCATCTTGGATCTTCTTTTGCTTCAGCTACATTCTTGGGAATTTCATATGAGTCCAATAGAGTAAGAAAACTTTTATAACTTGAACTCACTTGGAGTAAGAGACAAAATCTTCCACGGGATAACGAGTAGAAGGTTTGATTGTCCTAGCTGCCTTTCGCATTGCAATGGGTACGGTCATCTTCATACATTCTCATTCAAATCATTTTGCAAAGCATTAGTTTAATCAACATTATTATCAAGAGTAAAAGAGCTACTTACAGAGTTAATGGGACTTGGATCATCCGGGGGCAGACTGGGATTATGGTTTGATATTAAAATTTCTCCACTGTCAATATTATCAACCCTGATCACTTCTTCATTATTCGCATTCTCAAGAAGCATGCTATTGTCATGGTTGTTCACATTAGCGTTGGTATCTCTACGGTCTTCACGATGTATGGTCAGAAACTCGTCCAAATCATAAACACCTGCCTTATTTCCATTAGTCTCCTTTTGAGTAAGAGATGCCTCATAGTAGGATTCATGTTCATGAAAAGTAACGTCCTTACTCACATATAATTTCCTTGACAACGGATCGTAACATTTGTACCCTTTCTGAGTTCCAGAGTAACCAAGGAAGATGCACCTTATGGCTGTAGGATCCAACTTCCTTCTATTAGGACTCGAATTGTGAACAAAACACACACAACCAAATACACGAGGATTCAGGGTAAATGGAGATTTATCAGGATGCAACATAGAGAAAGGAACATTCTTTTTAATAGTAACAGAAGGCCGTCTATTAAGTAGGTAAGTAGCAGTGAGCAAGGCTTCACCCCAAAAATGCTTAGGGACATTTCTTTGAAATAAAAGGCCACGAGTAACGTCCAAAAGAGATCTATTTTTTCTTTCAGCCAAACCATTTTGCTGCGGAGTATAACTGCACGATGTTTCATGTATCCCTTTTTCTCGAAGAATGATCTGAAGGAACCCTTCCATATACTCCCTAGCATTATCCGTCCGTAGCGTCTTCACCTTAGTCTCATGCTGAGTTTCTATCATGTTGAGAAAGGTACGAACAATGGTAGGTACTTCACTTCTACTCTTCATTAAGTATACATAGGTATAACGAGAGAAATCATTTGTGAAGGTAATAAAATATGTTTGACTACCCAAACTTTTCACACTTAATGGCCCCCAAACATCAGAATGCACTAACTGAAATAGAGCAGAACTTTTACTAGTCAAAATAGGATAAGTAGTTCTCGTGTGTTTTGATAGTTGACACGCATCACATGTAAAAATCCCACGATCTACTTTATTGCATAAGTCTGGAAACAAAATAGAAAGAGTGGAATAACCAGGATGTCCCAGGCGTTCATGCCACTTCTGCAGCTGACGAACATCTTCAGTTCTTTGAGGAGTAGTTGCAGCAACCCAAGCAGAGACGATACGAGCAGGAAGACGGTAAAGTCCATCAACAACCAAACCAATCCCAGTCTTCTTCCCCGTCTCCAAGTCATGCAACACACAAGCATTTTCATCAAAAATCAGTCGACAATGCAGGTCCTTAGTAATGCGGTAAACAGATAACAGACTAATCGGAAAGTCCGGAACATGAAGAGCATTCTTTAGAACAAATTTGTCTATGATAGATATGCTTCCTTTTCCGGTCACAGTGGCAGAAGATCCATTGGCCAGGTTAACTTTTTCTCGTCCCGAAGCAAGTCTATACTCATGGAACATCTTAGAGTTTCCTGTCATATGATCAGAGGCCCCACTATCAATAATCCATTCATCATGAAAAAAATTTTTACCTTCGTATTTTGCAGCGGCCATGGCAGTGTTGATGACACCAGCATCACGTTCGCCTTTATTAGAAATAGACATCTTCTGGACATACGCATGCAAGTCTTTGATTTGATCTGTTGTCAGCCGTTTTCCTTCAGCAACCATTACGAGAGGTTTCTTTCCCTTGTTCAACTTCTTTTCCGGATGAAGTTCCCAGCAGTAATCAACTCCGTGCCCTGTTTTCTTGCAATGTCCACACTTTTTATCCTTCCAATACCCACTTTTGCCTCCTTTCGTGAGCAAAGCAGTCCTTTCAAACATGGAAACTTGATTTTCTTTCATAACAGTCCGTCGTTGTTCCTCAGATTCAATAGCATGATAGACCTCTTCAATATCAGATCCAATCCCTCCTGTTAAAAGTTGGCTTCTAGTTGCCCCAAACTCAACATTCAGTCCTTCAAGAAAAATGAAGATCCTCTACTTCCACACCTCATCCCAATATTTCTTCTGATCAGCAGGGCTTGTCCAGGTATCATCGCAGTAGCAGTCAATCTCCTCCCATTTGGTTTTCAGTGCAGCATAGTAACCAGCGACAGTCAACTCTCCTTGTTTCATAGTGTAGACATCCCTGCTCAATTGATACATACGAATATCTTGTTTTTTCTGCCCGTACATACTCTCGAGGGTGAGCCATTGTTCTCTGGTCGATTTTTTCCGAAGAATAAGTGGTTGAATGTCAGATGATACAGCATTGATGATCCAGTTTCTACATTGGTTGTCCTCAACGTACCATTGTTCGTAAAGTTTATCAGTAACCGGAAGGACCTTTTTTCGACCATCAATATATCCTCCCCTGCCGCGGGAGGCTAAAGCTACCTCCATAGCCGCAGACCACATCAAATAATTAGTCTTAGTTAACTTAACAGTGGTAACTTGGGATGGAAAATTTTCCATCTTGAAAGTTACAGTATCCGCATTCCCTTCTACAGTCATAGATCTCACAACAAAAAGCCAAAAGTAAGAAAAAGGCAAAAAAGCAACTCACTGCCCTTTTTCGAATGGTTGGAAAGGCCTCCCCCATAAGATGCATCTCCAGTATCACACAAGAACAAGATTTAACCAGAAAAAGAACTCAAAACATAAAGGTTGGTTCCCTAAGAGCAACACAACCCCCCCCCCCCCCCCCCCCCAAAGAGGAAAACAGCAACTTGCAATGAGAAACATCATGCAACAATTTAATCAACGGTCATGTCAAAAGTAAGACTG
Source organism: Ottelia alismoides (assembly GCA_037367405.1). Classification (NCBI taxonomy): domain Eukaryota; kingdom Viridiplantae; phylum Streptophyta; class Magnoliopsida; order Alismatales; family Hydrocharitaceae; genus Ottelia; species Ottelia alismoides. The sequence continues at coordinate 151,696 of JAZKJV010001307.1, forward strand.
TCTAAAAACGCTCAAGAATTTCTTACAGCAGCCTAAACCTGTAACATCTCGAGTTTCATGGCGCAATTGAGCATTGGATAGTTCAGAAAGTCACAATCCAATGCCCGTAAAATGCTCAATCCATTACCAAAGAAATATCAACATATACAAAAGGACTACAAAGAGCAGAAGACCAATCTCCGCATTCCCAATATCACATGACCTCAAGCTTCCAGATGAATCCGAGTCGATCATGATATTGAACTTACATGTGCCGATGGAGGGATCTGAGGTCGTTATCGTCGCAAGGCCGTTGAACTCGCAAGCTACGTCATCCTGGTCGTTCTTCTGGTAATAATTGTTGAATGCATACGAGAGGTTGCCCTGTTTGTCCAGGTTACCGCATGATGTCTTGTAACCAAGGCTTGTGCAGTCCGCCGTTTGACAAGCGTAGCTCACACTTGAAGCAACCTGCGGGTCGTCGATGCTTGTGGAGGACTTCATTATGCACCACTTCTTGTCTAGATACTTGATGCTCCTAACAGGAGCCAATTTCACCGTGTTCCCTGTCCCGAGATTGAGCTGGTACTTCGGTTGGCCATCGTAGTAGAATATCCCCCAATGCCTTTCGAAGTTACCGGGTTGGATGCTCTTCTCGTCCTCGTCGATCAAACTGAAGAGATAGGCATCTAGAGGTCCGGGCCTCAAGGGTGTGCCTTTGCCACTCAAAATTCGTGTCAGCACGCCCTCGTTGAATTTTTGCCCGTATTGCACGTTCGCATTCCTGTCTCCATCGGTAGGCCATCCCACTTCTCCGATGATTATGGGGAGGTTGCCGTAACCATTCTTCTGAAGTGCCCATACCAGCGTATCATGGTTTGCATCAAAGACGTTGGTGTACAACGTCCCACCATCATTAATTGGCCTCCCCTTGCCGTCAAAGAAAGCGAAATCGATGGGAAAGTTAGGATCATTGTAGAGACTAATGAAAGGGTATATGTTCACTGTGAAGGGGCTGCCATTGTCACTAAGGAACTTGACAATGGTAAGCATGAGATCATGGATGTCTTGGCGGAAGTCACCACCTGAAGGGAATGTCGTTGACGACTCATAAACATCAGCATTCAGTGGGACGGTAGCTTTGATCTGGCTGCCAAGACCGGCCTTTATGAGGGAGCTTTGGATGTTTTGAAGGGCGGGGTACGTGCTTGTTAAGAAGCTCCCATTGTACGTTTGAAGGAAAGGCTCATTTCCGACTGCAACATACCTGAATCAAAGCAAGCGATACCCACAAACTTTGTTGAGAAAATCAATATCTAAGTACACAACATGCAGCAAAATTATAATCAAAATTTTGTATTTGTACTACACTTGAAATATGCATTTCCAAACTTGAAGAACTAATCTGGGCAATTGTGTCATGAACAAACTATTTGCATCAAATTGTATGTGATATATTTCAAGGTGAACTCTGGTCTCCTTTCCTCGTTTGGCAGGAGTAACTTCGCACTTGTAAAAAAACACCTCTTATGCTTAAAAGGATTAGCCTTGCAACCTAAAGAAAGAACATTTTGCCAGCGCTGAAATCCCGTGTTCGTATAGCAATCACGAAATTTCAAGTAAATACAGAGAGATATCTCTCAGTGAAATTGACAATTCAATTAGTTTTTGACAATGGTTTTCTCTAGTCTGCAACATTTGTTCTGCTATACTAATCTCTGTTTCAGGACACACTCTCTAATTATATATATCATTGACCGCTATGCAATATGAAACTCTAATTATAAGCTCAAGACGCAGGTGACTTGTCTTAATTGTCGTGTAAATATCTCAAGGATTTATATGCAGAACAGTATTATCAGTTGCATAATTGCTTATTTCAAAGAAGGCTATCTGATTCTGATGAAGTTACTATAAAGTTCTAATCACAGATGAGGACTTGTCTATCTCGGATTCTCGGTTAAAAGATGCAGATTGCGTATCTCGAAGAAGACTTGCTTAGCTCGAAGATTACTCGGCCCTTTTTTGTTTTTATAGGACCTTCGTAAAAGACATGTAAAGATAAATTTATCAAAAATAATATAACCCCAAAAAAATCAGCCGACTAATTAGTTGTTTAATCAACTAGCTGAGGCTAAAGATTGGCTACTTTACGACTCAGATAATCGCTGTCCACCAAATACTTTCAGCCAACTAAACCTTTTGACATTCAACTAATTTTCTCATTAAACGAGTAATAAACTCTTCCATCTAACTCAGCTGGGATCTGTTTGTATTGGGAATACTATATAAGCTTCCTAGGGTTGGGGTTCTGTGTATCCTCTATATTTTCACTTTCTTCGCATATACTGAAAACCAATCGCCACCAACCAAGGACATAACCCAATTACAGATTAACCTTGTAAATCTATGTGTACGTGGTTTGCTTGTCTATATTTGTGCTTATTTGCTTCCACTGCTTGCAACACTACTCGAAGTCTCCTCACCTTCATCATGAGTTCTTGTCGCCAATCCCATAAGCAACATCTTGCATTGGTGCAAGGCATCAAAAGGAGCATACTTATAGTATCACGGAAGACTATCTCCTCACCGCTCAAACTTCGGAAAGTTGGAATTGAATCATCCATGCCAATGGTTTTACTGAGAGGACAATCAACTGAGTTGAATTCTACATCCTCCTACTTCTTTTGAGGGATCAAATCTCCTGATTTTTTGATAACTTGTCCTTTCTTCCAATCGAGACACCAGATATCTATCCCAACTTAGTAATAATGTTTTATGCCAACCTATATTAATCTTCCATGATGAGGGTAACATTGTGATCACACCATATGTTCTTCATGCTCGCATTGATGTCTCCTCCTCTATCTTGGATATCGTCAATAAAGTTGAAGGTGCAATACTTACTTACTTAGTGAGCCTTATCACAAGGTTTAATACAAAGACGTCAAGCACATTATCGCTATACTCAAAGTCATGTCAAGGAATGACCATTGAATCAAAGATACTTCATACCGCACAAAGGATTATGTCTGCATCTTGCTATGGAATTTATTCTTGAAGATCGACAATTCCCACCATGTTTCACAAAACGCAGCTTAAGTTCTCTGCTTTGTAATATATGGTCACCAATCAAAGTAGTGGTCATTTTTCATGTCCTTATGAAGGTGAATCTCCGTGCCACTCTCTCTCTCTCTCAGGTGTCTACATATGTTCAAGATCTACATGTATAGCGAGTAGTATATAAACTCCCTAGGGTTAGGGCTCTTGCTATCCTCTATATTCTTATTTCTCTGCAGAGTGAAAACCAACCGCCACTGCCCAAGGACGTAGCCCAGTTACATGTGAACCTTGTAAATCCGTGTTTTGCATCTTGTTTGATTTATTGTGTTTGTGTGTGAATGCTTCCTCTATTCGCAACAAACCGATACATGTTTTGTCGTGATCATCAAGGGAATGTCATCGCATATTCTGAGGTTCGAAAAGTTCACATGGAGGAAAGAATTCAATCTATGAAAATCAAGATGTATGCCCTTCTGAAGAAGCAACACATCTGGGCATCGTTGGACCAGGATTGGGCGAAAGCACTCGAGCCCTTCGAGTTAATGTTACAAGAAAAGAACCCTAGGGCCTCATGAACAGGCAATTCATTATTTTCCTCTCAGCATAATATCGGAGCGATGATCCTAGACCGGAGTTCTTGCACTCCACCTGTGCCCTATCCTCTATCCCCCACCCACCGCCCTCTACTCCCATTACGCGTCGCTGCCAAAAAACTTTCATCGCTTCCAACATCCGCACGCCTCTTCGCGTTGTTGTGCACCTCCACACGCATCTAGGTAGCGACCGATGCCGATGTATTGGGCTACCGTGTACACCCAGCCACTCCGACACCGCCGCTAGGCCACTGGATACATTCTCCAACCCCCACAGGCACCGCCATCGAACCCCATGGCCAATTTTTCTCCTCTCTGTTGTCTAAAACGGTCTGATATTGACAGAAAAAGTTATTTCAGACCTATAAATCACTTTTTCTAGCACTAGTGTGAATCAAGGATTGATGAGGATGACTGTGTGAGTCTACATGTACAACCAATTATCTATATGATCGAGTAGACTCGCTCGGATCGGTCTACTTCCCAGTCAAGTTCCGTTTCGAACTTCTTTTTTCATCATGTAAGAGAACAAGGGTGACGTCTTCTCTTCGTTTGGTGCCTTCAAGGGCCTGTCTCTCATCGTAAAGATAGATGGAACTAACTATGGGTTGTGGTCCATGTAGTTTTTGATGCTTATGCAGTGCAATAACAAGGAGCATATTCTAACAAAGCCGGAGTCGATGGATAAGACGAGGGAAATGCTTCATGGAAGCAAAACGACGTGTACATGTGTGTCTGTCTTTCTGGAACTCTCATCAAAGAGATTGCCAACAACATTGTGAATCAGTCCACTGCCAAGGTAATGTGGGAAATTTTGGTAGCCATGTATGCCCAAGAGAAGAACAAGGCCAAGATTCGTCAGCTACAGTATGATACAGATATATACACGGGCAAGCAGAATGACCATCCTCAAGGCATGTTTGAGAAGCTTCACAGCTTCATGCCCGTTACCACTTCCATGATGCAACATATGGCATATAGGGACTCTACAATGGATGGAGTTCTCTTAACAACTCTGGATCCAGAGTACAAGGCAGCACATGCACAACTTCTTACAGGCGCGACCATACCTCCCATGGAGGAAGCCTACAGTTGCCTCAGCATACTTCTTATCCCACCACCTGCCACACCACACAAACCTAGTCATCAATGGTTGCATCTTGCAATAGGGGAGGTTCTACACAATTCAGATGGTGCGATCTCCTGACAGAGGAGGTGGATGCCAATGTGTCCCCTACACCTATTGTCGTCGTCCAGGTCACTCTGAGGAGATTTGCTATCATAAGCATGGATACCTCGCATATGCTCGTATGGCCGAGAAGATAAGGCCTCCAAATAGTTCAGCTCCTCAGACATATTCACACCTTGATGATATTGTCTCTCATATGAGGGAGATAATGACTCATGCTGCCGGTACTACTACAGGTTCTCCAGATGTTACAACCGCTGCTAGAGACTCTTCGAGCTCCTAAAGTATAGCCTATGATTTTACTAGTTGTAGTCAGGAAAATATGACAGAGTGGATCATGGACTCGGGTGTTTCTCACCATCTGCGTGGAGACAGAGCACAGTTCAGTCCTTACAGATCTATACCCCCTGGTAGATGGATGGTCATTGTGAACGAGGTTTACTTACTCAACACAGGACACAGGGAGGTGCATTTGACGCCATCTATGCACCTGCAAAATATTTTATATGCTCCTGATTTTCAGATGAACTTGCTTTCTATTAATCAAATCACGAATGATCTGCATGGTCGTCCCATTTTTTATCCTTCTACTCTTGTGTTTCAAGACATACTCACAGGCAAGGTGGTTGGATGTGACCGTGAGCAGCGGGCACTCTATAGACTGGTCTGATCTCCCAGTGTCGGTGCCTCTACAGTTCCCACTAGATCGATCTCTCCTTACTTATATATAGCATCTTCGTTTCGACCACCTTCCTATGCATAAGCTAAGTCATGTCCTCCTACAAATCTCTATGCGGTCTTATTTCCAGTGCGACGCTTGCTAGCTTGGGAAGCATCATCATTCTTTCCCTAGTCGTCAGAGTCATAGCATTAGTCATTTATTTGAGCTTATTTATCTAGATATTTAGGGTCTTAGTTGTGTTCCCTATATCTAGGGAAAACGTTTTTATCTTGTTGTTGTGGATGATTATTCTTGACTTTCTTGGATTTTTCTTTTGAAAAAGGGATTTTCATTGGGCAGGCCCTGTAATCTTTTCCAATTACCTCTACGACCTTCGAAACATCGTAATTCCTCTCCCGCCCCCGTAAACTTATCAACCCTTACCCTACAGACCTTGTGGTTAACCCCCGTTCATTTAACTATTTAAATCAACCGGATTCCGTTATGTTCTTTTATATTATACTCATTCTGTTCATGAAATTTACATTGAGTGCCATTCCAGGAGCTGATCCCCCTACGGAGGAGCCCCCCCTCCATCGTCGCTGCTCCCTGCTCCCCAACTGCTTGCGGAGCCGCCCCCCCACCCCGTTGATGCTGCTCCTACCCCCACCCATGCCGAAGGCCCCTCCTCCGCTGATGCCCCCCCTACCGCTGCTGAGGTCGCCTATTCAAGCCCCCAAGCCGCCGCCGCTCCCTGCTCCCCAACTGTCTGCCCCCCCCCCCCCCCCCCGGCGATGCTGCTCCCCTCCCCCCTCCTCCGCCGATGGAGGCCCCTCCCCCACTGATGCTGCTCCGCCGATGGAGACCCCCTCCTCGCCTCCGCCGATGGAGCCCCCCCTCCTCCTCGCTTCTCTATGCTCCCCCTCCCTCCTCCCGATGATGCTCCCCCAATGGAGTCTCCTCCCGTTGATGGAGCCCCCCCCCCCCCCCCCGCTTCTCTCTGCTCCCCCTCCCTCCTCCCGATGATGCTCCCCCTCCCCCCATCCCGCAGCTGTCGCTCCCTGCTTCCCCCCTCCCCCGCCACGGCCGATGGAGTGGAGTCCCCCCCTCCCACCCCTGCCGCTGCTTCCTGCGTTGCCCACCCTCCCAAGTTCCCTACTTTTTTTCTTATTTTTTTAGCTAACCCTAACCGTTGGATGGTAAATTGGATAGGTTAACTCAAGACTAACCCGAGTAATTGACTCAAATATAGTTAAAATTGACGGTAGGGTTTGTGGGTAGGATGGAGCAAGTTTACAAGGTCGGGGGAAGAATTAGAATGTTTCAAAGGTCGTAGAGGTGATTGGAAAAGATTTTAGGGTCTGTCGGGTAAAAATCCCTTTGAAAAACAAGTCTCGAGTTGGGTTTGCCATTAAATATTTTATTATGAAATAAAGAACGTTTTCGCTCCTACTGTAAAGTTTATCCACTCTATTCTGCACGTTACAGTGATATGAGTTCTTCAGATCTCTTGGCATTGTACACCAGACCTTGTGTGCTTGCACCTCTCAGCAAAATAGTATTGTCGAATGCAAACACAATCATTTACTTGACGTGACCAAGATATTTTTTGATCCAGAGTCGTGCTCCTCACTCTTTCTTGGGTGATGCGGCCTCCAGTGCTTGTTAAGCATGTCATCCTTTATCTTAGGAGAGAAGGTTCCTTTCTCGATTACGTTTCCTTAGAAGGACATGTTCTCCCTTACGCCCGTGTTTGGCTCTATTACTTTTGTTCACAATCTGGTGCCCGATCGTGACAAGATCTCCCCTAGAGTTGTCAAGTGTATCTTTGTAGGCTAATCTCGTACCCAAAAGTGGTATCGTTGTTTTGGTCTGATTCGACGAAAGTAGCACATATGCCACCTTCTTTAAGTTTATTATAGATTTCTCTCCTACATATGGCATGTTGACTCTGTCTGACTCTAAAGAGGAGGTATACATGCCTCCTCCCCTACAATTGCACGACCTCCATTACCTACACCATCTCCGTCACCTCAACACCAGCACTCAGTACATAGACCGATCTGTTACCATATTTTTATGTCTGCAGGCCTCGTAACTCCCCCTGCTCATGGGCCTTCCACATCATCCAGCACGTCCCAGGTATGTAATAAGTATAATGTTTCTACTTATAGCACTAGCAATTTGTCCATGCATCATGATTCTTTACAGGACGATCAAGTACTCCCTTATAAGGGTAGTTTATAGGTTCGAGAGGAGGTAGGTAATCTGGATGTGCCTATATTACTCTACGGAAGTGGAGACCTACTTGTTCTACATATCCTCTAGCAGCCAATGTTTCATTAGGTTGACCCTAATAGGACTTCAGGAGATTTTTCATGTGACTGTCAAGCCATAGAGATATCATAGACATCAGGAGGCGATGCATGATTGTAAGTGGCGTCTTGCCATTGAGGAGATGGATGCATTACAATTATGTGACACATGGAGCATTGTTATAGATCCTTAGGCGCATCGTTTGTAGGATGCAAGTGAATGTTTGCAGTGACACACTGAGCAGATGGCAGTGTAGATCACTAAAGGATGATTTGTGTCTCATGGGTTCACCTAGACATATGGAGTGGACTATCAAGATACTTTTTCTCCAATAGCTTGGCATTCTGCACTATGGATCCTTTTTTGTTGCAGTGACACATGATTGACCCCTATATCAGCTTGATCTGAAGAATGTGTTTCTCTATGGTGACCTACATGAGGAGGTCTACATATAGTAGCTACATGGTTTTGCTGTTAAGGGTGAGTGTCAGAAGATTTGCAAACTTCACAATGCGTTCTATGGTCTAAAGCAGAGTCCAAGAGCATAGTTCCAAAAGCTCTCGAATTTGATAAAGCAACATGGGGTTTGTGAGATCAATCGCAGATCATTCACTATTTGTCCAGAGGTCTCAGAGAGGTATGGTTGTCATACTTGTTTATGTTAATGATATCATTGTTAGAGGGATGATGAGCAGGGCATTTGGGGTGCTAAGGATTTTCTTGGTCAGTGGTTTGTAACCAAGGACCTTAGCATTCTACGTTACTTCCTTGGACTTGAGTTTGCTAGGAACTAGTGAGTCTTGTGATAGCTCGGAGAGAGTATATTAGATATCGTCTCTTTGAGACAAGCATGGCATATTGCATGCCTGCCACTACTCCCATGGATTCGAGCATGAAGTTATATGATGATGACACTGAAGAGGTAGAGATGAGGAAGTACATGAGGATTGTTGAAAAGCTCCTATACGTGACCATCACCGTGGCAGATATATCCTTTGCAGTGAGCAAAGTGAGTTAGTTCATGGGCAGCCTAGTCAAGCACATATGGATACCATCGATATAATTATGAAGTATCTGAAGACCTCACCTGGCGTTGCTCTTCTATTTAGCATATGCACATACCTTATCATTATAACTTGCGCAGATGCAGATTATGTGGGGTATCCCAAGGGTAGGAAGTCTACACCTGGTTTTGCAGTGTTCATAGAGAATTCCTTGGTATCATGGAAGAGCAAGAAGCAAACATTGGTTGCTAGATCTAGTACAGAATCAGAGTACAAAACCATGACATAAGGGAGTACAGAGATGATATGGGTCAGATCTGTTCTTACTGACCTAGTAGTCGAGGCGCCTCTTTCCATGCACCTCTAACGCAACAATGAGGTTGCTCTCTTCATTGCCAACGACTTAGCCTTCATTGAGAACACCAAACATATCGAGGTTAAACTGCCACTACATTCGAGATATGATTCAGAAGGGCTTCATCACCACTAATCATGTTAGCTCAGGAGATCAGCCAGCAGAGTTCTTCACCAAGTCCCTAACCAGAGGGCCATTCCATAGATATTGTTCCAAGACGAGCATAATTGATATCTACGCTCCAGCATAAGTGGAGTGTTGAGATATTAGTTATCTTCTGTTTTGTTTGTGTATTCTCTTTTCTTTATGTATTCTTTGTGTAATTTGCCCAAGAGTCTTTTCCTCTATATAAGAGAACCCTAGGGCCTCACGAATAGGCAATTCATTACTTTTTCTCAACAATAACATAGTTGCGTAATGAATGAACAAGATGCTTCTAGAGAAAGAAAGATGCATGCTTTTCTAAATATTAGACTTGGTAGAGCATTCTGGATTGAAACTGTGAGTACAACTTGTTACTTGGTGAATCGGAGTTCTGCATCTGCTATCGATTGTCAGACACCCATTGAGGTAGGTCTGGTAATTATGCAGATTATTCTATTTTATGAGTCTTCGATTATGCCGTATACTATCATTTTAATGAGGGAAGATGTAATCAAGGACCAAGAAAGGGGCATTTACATGCTATGGTACAATAAGGCGTCCTTCTGACTTCTGAGCATAGAATTTTTTGCTGCAGGAATGTTACATTTGATGAGAAATCCATACTTCACTCAAGGAGTGAGTGTTGATGCAAGGATAGGAGATGATATGCGTGAATAGGTGGAGTTTGAATTGATACCAATGCCACCAAGTAGTGATCAAGCAGTTGATCACACCACTTCTGATCAAGTTGGTGCCGAGCAACCAGAGGAGAGATAACCAAGTGTTATTACTTATTGACCTTATAGAAAGATACGATATGTCTTAGAGATATAATTTTGAAGGCATAATTGCATTTACGCTATAGGTCGTTGAGGAGGCAAAATCTCCAGAGCCCTTATTTGCAATGAGGTTATAGCAAGAGTAGAATATGGGCAGTGGATTACTTCTACGTTTGACGATATAGATTCTCTTTACAAGAATCATGCATGGGAACTTGTCAAGTTACCGAAGAGGAGGAAAGTTGTTGGCTGCAAATAGGTCTTCAAGAAAAAAAGGAATCTCAAGCAATGAAAGCATCAGATACAAGGCAAGTTTAGTTGTAAATGAATACAGTCGGAAGGAAGATGTGGACTACAGCGAGATATTCTTTCTCGTTGTAAGACATACATCATCTTGTAGTACATAGAGAATTGAAGCTGGAGCAATTAGATGTGACGACATCTTACTTGCATGGTAAACTCGAAGCAGATATAATGATGAGTCAACCAACGGGATTCACAATTCAAGTCAAGGAAGATCATGTGTCCATATTGAGGAAGTTCTTGCATGGGCTTAAGCAATTTCTCAGGTAGTGGTGCCTAAGGTTTAACAACTTTGTTATTGGTCTTGGGTTCAACATGAGCCCATATTATTGTTGTGCTTACCACAACAAGATGGAGGGCGAGTCCTTGATCTATCTGTCGTTGTATGTCAACAACATGTTGTTTGCTACTAAGAAGAAAAGTATCATAAATGATGTGAAGAATATCCTTAGTTCAGAGTTTGACATAAAGGACCTTTGTGCGACGAAAATATTTTGAGGGTGGAGATCATTGGGAATCGTGCAAAAGGGAAACTTTTTTTATCTCAGAAGAACTACATTGACAAATTTCTAATGAGATTAGGGATGCTTATAACCAAACATCTAGGTATTTCATCCACTGCAAACATTTATCTCTCAGCCTTTTTCGTACCTCAATCAGACGCAGAGAAGGAACACATGTCACATGCTCCCTATGCAAATGCAGTTGCGAGTCTTATGTATGCCATGCTATGTACAAGAACTGATATCATTTATGTCGTGGGTGTTGTTAGCATATTCACGGGGAATCCAGAAAGGAGCATTGACATGCAGTGAAGCAGATTTTTTGCTATATGAGAGGAATACCCGACGTTGGTCTTATTTGCATAACTGAGTCAATGTGTTTGATTGCTCGATATTCGAATTTAGAATATGTTGCAGATGTTGAAGGGAAAAAATCTATGACATGATACGTCTTCAATATTGAGATATTATTTATTTTTTTCAAGTTTTATGTATTCTCATTTCTTTTTATCTGTATTATATAATTTTTCCAACATGATTCTCCTCTTATATAAAAGAACTCTAAGGCTTCATTATTAATCAATTCATTCTTTTCTCTCCATATGGCATCAAAGCGACGAACCTATATCGGAGTTCTCGTACCATGTGCCCTAACCCCATTCGATGCCCCTCCCTCTCGACCTCGACACCTCCACTACTTGACTCTGAGGTCTGTTGTGCCCTCCAGCAAAGCAGCGCCACATGAGGTGCTCTTCGGGGACCCCTACATCGTCTCTAGGCTCAACTAAGCATCGCAGGCCCCTCATTCCTCGTCGCCCAACGTTGTTAGGGCCTCGTGATGGCATCATGCACCGTCGTTGTTGTGTGGTCGCCATCAATGTTGAAGGTGGTCTAGGGTTCCCTCTTGGCCATCCTTGACATTGGTTCAACGACATACATTTATTTCATTATGATTTTGATCGAAGAAAGGTGATTTCAGATAATTAAATTACATTTCCAAGCCCCAGCGCGCATCCAGAATTTAAGAGGATGGTTGTATGAGTCTATACAGATAATCAATCCTCTATATGTTCATGTGGACTCATTCATATTGGTCTACAAACCCTGATCAAGTTCTGTTTCAGCATCTTATCATCATGTAAGAGAGCAAGGGTGATATCTTCTCTTCGTCCGGTGCATCCAAGGGTCCGGCTTCCATCGTCGAGATGGAAGGGACCGACTATGAGTTATGCTTCATGTAGTTTCTAACCCTAATGTAGTGCAATAATGAGCACATTATGACACAAACAGAACTAACAGATAAGATTGAGGAGAATTCTTCTTAGAAGCAGGATGATGTGTACATACGCGTATTTGGCTCTCTAGGACTATCATCACAAAGATAACCAATGATATTGTGAATCAGCCACAGCCACAACAATGTGGGATATTCTGCCAGCCACATATGACCAAGAAAAGAATGAGACCAAAATACTTAAGTTGCCGCTTGACATCTTCACGACCAAACAAAATGGTTGTCCTCTGCACAGCTTCTGCTTTTCACTCTGTGGCATGTTCGAAAAGCTTCATAGCTTCATGCCCGTTACTACGTCTATTGAGAAGCAGATGGCGTACAAGAATGCTACAATGGTTGGAGTCATCCTAGCAGCCCATAATCCTGAGTACGAGACAACACGCACCCACGCCTTTTGAAGGGGTGACTCTCATTTGTACCATGCACATAAAAAACTAAAGGCAAAACCTCCTCTTCAAGAGGCAGCTTACCTACGGTACATAACAAAATAATTTCTTTACAACCGGACATAGCTAATAAAGTTTAGGGGTTGTGGTAATACAGGAACTTTCCATCTAAATCCATACTGAAACCCCGCAACATAATAGAAACAGAACTTTTAAGATAGAAACCATTATCCCAAACATACCATAAATAGATCTCTACATGTTTCAAACTGTGTGATTGGCTAAACAGCTTCAGTAGAACAAAACTCAACGTCTGTTTCAAGGGTACCCTTGATGTTGTGGAAGTAGCAAGGAAATCTGAGTAAGACCTGAACGGTGCGTGAAAGGTTTATGTCACACGCATGAGATGCCATTTTTTTAAGGGATGTAAAACAAAGGGCGGAAAGGAGGAACTAAAAGCCAAACCACTATTTTGTTCCTCATCACGTCAACAACCAACGCGTGGTGACAACTTACTGAAAAATGCAAGGTGGTTTAAAAAACAACCTGATGTTAACGCCATCGTTGATATATGCCGAGACGTTCTTCGACACCCAGTCCTGGGCTGCACTGAGACTGGAAGAAATGGAAGCCAACATATCATTAGGAATCCCCACCATCACTTCTAGGTCACTTTTCTTCAAAGTGTTCATGATCCCATCATCTGCATCAAACAGCTTCACCTTACTGAATCCATTCTCCCTAAGCATCCTTACCACCTTATCGGGCGGCAACGGATGGCTTGTCTGAGTGCCCCAATTAGCTCCAACTCCAACCACAGGCATCACCAAGCAAGACAAGCATACGCACCCAACCACCAAAAGAAAAATCTTCGCAGCCATGACCCTCTCCTAGTCACAACAACGAGGAAAATTTCAATATAGTCAGAACCCTGTGCATTGATATCTAGGAAGATGGTCATAGTTCATAAGCATCCAAATACGTACCAGAAAATTGCTTTTTTTTCAATTTAGCAGTCACCATTCCAAATAGCACCCATTCTCCTCCAAAACCTCCAACTTTACCTAAAAAAGAAAGCCAAGGTGGCAGCTCAAGAGCCGAGAAATGAAGTGACTTTGTCCAGATTAGCCTCAAATCTCAGGTACCCAAATCGGCAAGCATCAGATGCAAGCCAAAGGAGCGCACTTTATGACTCCTCTCTGGAGCTACAAGTAGAAAAATGTGATCTTTCACTGCGTTGCTGAGAAGGGAGGAGAGCAGAAGGGGGGAAGATGGGACCTTTTGAGTGGAAGTAGGGAACAGGACCCCTGGAGCCGAAGGTGGCGGAAAGTTGTTGCAAGAAAGGTGGGTGACGGGTTACTCGCCTCCCCCTGCAACAGCTCCAGCTCGATCTCCAGCAGAGCCTGTGATGGGCCCGAGTGATCTTACTCAGCGTGGAAAAAGGAGCTGTTCTCGTTGTTTGGATTGGAGTGGGCGATGGGCAGAGGTCTCTCTCTCTCTCTCTCTGGCTCTTTCGCATTATCTGACGAGGGACAGTGAGAGCAGCAAAGAGAAAAGGAGGTTGAAAATAGGAGGGATGGGAAGGATGAATAGAATAGTTGGAGAATTTATCAGCATTTTCCCATTTCTTAAGCATCGTCGCAGATGAATTGGCAATTTGATAGTTGGAAGTTGCATTAAATAGCATGTAACTTGCAACTTGCAAGTATGGTATTTTGACGAGCCGCACCACAACAGAGAACTCACTCCCTCTTTACGGCTGCAATAGAAGAAAAAGAAAGGCTTGTGAAAAAGACATACTGGTCATTTTAATCATGTCATTGATTAAGTTATCATCTAAATAAATAATGATAATTATAAATTAGTATTTCTAATTAGTGTAAGGTCAAAACTATCCTTGAGGTTTTTATAAGATAATAGTGTCGGTTGATCACTCTAATTGTCGCTAAGATAATCGATAAAGGAATCGGGGGATCCTAGTTATTCTATTTGGGTGTCGATTTATCCCTTTCATAGAAAGGGTACCCTTGCAGTTCCACCATCTTACCAAGCATTTAAAAGGAAAAACTTGTTGCTTCATCTTCAAGATGATCTTGAGCATTAGTTATTCCTAAGATAATCACTTTCCATATCTGTTCGTCTCTAACAAAATCACTTTCCATATATGTTCATCTCTAACAAAATCACTTTCCATATCTGTTCATCTTAGGGATGGATGTTAGGTTGGGCCGCCCGATCAAGCCTACGAGACTGACCCAAAACCCGACTAGTTTATATCGGACCAGCTTCGGGCCTAAAATTTTGATCCATTAAATAAATGGATTGGGTTCGACCTGTTAGCCCGACTCGATGAGGGACCAATAAGATGTTACAAACAATAATCAATAATCTCATATTATTATAATACAACTCTGTGTATTCTCAACAATATTTAGTACCTACATACATCTAATTGTCCACTCTCTTCTCTTATAACAAACTCATGATTAAGCTTTTCTCATTACCTTTATTATTATTACCTTACTCGCTAGATGATGAGTGTCTCTTTTATCATTACTCCTCATGTGTGTGTCTCATACAATAAATTCCATTTTATTTAAAAATTGTTAGTTTTTTAACTAATACTTCATGTACTAATAATACTCATATCACATTCATCATCATTGTCTCATCAATAGTAAATGCATCGTTAATCACCTATTTTCCTTCTCCATACTTCCATTGATATTCTTTAAGGGCCCGTTCGGTAGGAGAATAAGCAGGAATAAGGATGGGGAATAAGGGTCTATTCTCCGTTCGGTAGGAGAATAAGAATAAGGAGAATAAGGTGGAATAAGGGCTATTCTCTGTTCGGCTGGGTTTTGGGGGATAAGGAATAAGGTTTGAAAGTTAGGTAAAGTTGTTGGTTGTCATTTGAATTGGTGTAATATAATATGTCATTATATCTGGCATATACTTGACATTAACCGGGTGATGATATGGAAGTATAGCAGATCGGATGCTGGAGAAAGGGAAAGCGAAATGGAGCTGCAATAATGAAAACTACCAATGCATAAAATAGTAGAGACAATATATAGATTTCCCTCAGATTTGAATTTCCACATCGACAAAAACGATGACAGTGACGTCGGTTAAGCCACGCCACTACTGTGGCTGCTCAGCCAAGATCGACACCGCATCATTACATATAATTTAAAAGGGTGGAATCATCATAGGGACATTGCAGAAAGTTTAAGATATGGTGTAGTAAGAATTCATGATAGTAATCCATGGAAGGCGTTCGTTGTACAGTCATGCGCGATGCATCATAGAGAATAGAAGAACGTAGTAGGAAATAGTCGGTGGAGGCAGCAGAACGATAACCAAAGCTAGACGCAATTAACATAAAATCAACGTTGTGCATTCTCCCACATGGCTGTTGCCAAAGAATCACGTAACAACTCTCCGACTCGGATCTCCTGTTCGGAAACCCTGACGTCGCTACTTGCAGCTGTGTTGTCAAATTCTTCGTCATTGGGACTGGGGTCTACAGACGACCCTGTCTGAGCTGATTCAAGGGTGAATGCACTTGATATCTGGTCCTCTCCCTGGACATCACGGATGAAATTGTTGATGATGCAACATGCCATGACAACCAAAACTTGCTTCTCGAAACTGTAAAACGGTCGCTCAGTTATTGCCTTGAAGCGGGCCTTCATGATGCCAAAAGTTCGTTCGACGTAAGACCTGAGCTGTGAATGCCTGTGATTGTACAACTCCTCAGGCCGGCGATACGCATGTCCCCTTCGAGCCCTGAACTGTGGTAGGTGTGCAATAACGCCTCGATATGGGGTAAGGAAGCTCTCCGTGTTCGCATATCCACAGTCGAGCAGAAACTTCCTTCCCGGAGGTACATGAAAGCCTCCCTCGTCTAAAGCCCACCTTAGAACCTTCATATCAGCGGCTGAACCCTCCCATCCAGCGGCGACGTATGTAAATCTGTAACTGAAGTCCACACACGCCATGACATTCTGTGCTATGGTTTGGTGCCTGCTCCGAAACTTAGGAGCGACATTCGCGGGGACATTTGCGGGGATAAGCGTGCCATCGATTGCGCCGATGACATCCTGCAAAATGGTTCAATTAAGTAGACATTGTTATGTAAAAAAGTAGAATTTAAATCCATCATGCAGGAGTACCTTGAAGTAAGGATAAAAGTTCCTATTGTTGAGAATAACATATGGCACCGGACAGTCGACAGCTGGGAATCGGATGAACTGATCCCTGAGGGAGACGACGCGAATGAGAATGTCGTTGAGGTGGTTCGAAATTGTATCACCAGAGTGTTGAAAATGTTCAGAAAGCACACGATTCTTCGCATTGTGGCCGAGGTAATACAAGAAAATACAGAGGGATTCCTCTGCCGTGAGGTGCCGTGAATCCTTTAGGCCAGCTCTTTCCTTTAATAGGTTGCATAGACGGAGAATTGTGTCGGGGTACATTCGGAAAATAGAATATGATCGGGCAACGTGTCCATTTAGCATCTCCCGAATCCATACATGCCCTGTACGCACCGACGTATGCTGTGGCTGTCTCGGGATGTAACCCGCTCCATCTATCATGTTCTCGTCGTCATCCTGTATCACTGCACGCAGGTAGGTCATATTCAACATCACTAAATTATATCTCATTGCGGTGATTGCCGCCATTCCCTCCATGGGACCTGTAAAAAACACACATTTCCATATTGATTGTCAATCATTGAACACCATCATGAATGAGAAGAGGCAATTGTTGTAGATCACATGTACGGAGGCTACGAACTTATCCTTTATCATGCGAGAAAAGTCCTTCACGAAAGCTACTTATTACATGACATCTAAAGTTAAATCACGATATAATGTTCAACATGCGAAGAACACAAATTAAGAAACAAAAAAAACAGCAACCATCTAAAAGCTAGACCATCAGAGACTCAGACAGACCAGGTGTTCAGCTATTAATCCTTGCCCAACTGGATGCTTACCCACGCAGCCAACTTCGCAGGCACAGACTTGGCCAGGTTGAATATGATTCGTTCGTATAGGTCACGAAGGTTGTGGGCAAGAC
The DNA here is from genome assembly GCA_037367405.1 of Ottelia alismoides. NCBI lineage: Eukaryota > Viridiplantae > Streptophyta > Magnoliopsida > Alismatales > Hydrocharitaceae > Ottelia > Ottelia alismoides. Next base: position 169,353 of record JAZKJV010001307.1, read on the forward strand.
AAATTTGGGCCTCAGCAGGCAGGCCCGGAACAAGTGCCTCAAGCTCATCCAGAAGCTCTTCCACTCCCTGGTGCGGATCTTTTGGAGTCCACGCTTGAATCTGCTCCCGCTGCAGCTCCAACATCTGTGTCGTCAGACGGACGACATCCTATCCCAACACCTGTGACGGTAACGGGGCACCGTCACTGCGCGAACGCTTCGTGCTTGTTGCCTGCGCGCCTGAGTCTCGGCGTCTTCTCCGGCGACTTTGTTGCGTACTTGGGGCAGCACCTTCCCCTTGTTCTTGGAGCTCAGGGGCTTCGTTGTCCCTTCGAGATCCTCCTCGAAAGCTTGTTGCGTACCAGCATCGCCCTCAAAAAAGGCAGCAAAGGAACCAGGGGTTGCTGTCTGGGAGGAGAAGGCAAAGGTTCCCTTCGCGGTGTAGTCTCCGACTATTGATTCCACCAGACCGAAGTGGGGGAAAGACTTCCGCCTATATGGCTTGTATGCCTTTCAATCTGGGTCCAATGTAAAATCATGTGAGTGTATTGTAAATTAAGGAGCATTACAGTAGGTGCACTTGCAGTTACTCACCGTGAGCCATGCCTCCTCGTCAGGTGCGACCACGGTACAATTCAATGGGTCCCAGCCCCAACCGCTCTTGGACATGAGGTAAACAAAAGCAGTGTAGTCCTTCTTTATGGTTTTCCATCTATTGTTGAGCTTCGCCTTGTCCCAGTTCTTCCCAGTGTGCATGTTAAATTTCTCTATTATACTGTGCCATGCCGGTGATGTAAAAGATCCTCCAACCCAGTCGCCAACATCAAAGTGATGTTTGAACAACTGGAGAAGACATTCGTCCATAGCGGGTGTCCACTTCACCCTTTGGAACGACGATTCGTCGTCCCTAAGGTGAACCCCAGACGATCCCGCACCAGCAGTGAACATCCTGTAGTACAAGTCAGATGATATCAACTGCAACGAGCACTGAGCAATGCAGGCATTACCAACCATAATAAAATCTACAAATCATCATAGACCGAAACATCAGCCATTCGGCCGAGCAAATAAGGTAGATGGAGCACCAACGAAGGTCCTCTCCACCACCAGAATAACATCCTCGAGCACCTAATAGGTAGCTCTCAGCCACTTCCCAACAAAAATTTCGAATCAATGTTTAAGTAACGTCAACAATGAATAATAACAGTCGGCCATCGAACACCGAAATATCATCCACACGAATCAGACAGCATCACCGAGCAGGAGTGCAGTAAATAGTAAGAGCAAACAGCAGTACAGGTAGAATCCAGGTAACTCACAATGCGTCATTTACATAATTCAAACAACAGGTATAGCACACTGCATCAGTGTACATCAGTGGGGTTAAGCACACAAGTAACAACGTGCAGGTAAACATCAATCCCAGCATCGTAGAGGGTGCTCTCAACCACGTTCAGCGAAAGCATGGATGTAAAGTAATCGTAGAGGACCAACTGGAGGCAAGTCTATGATGAATGGAAATGAAGATTCAATAAAAATTTTCAACACTGGCTACATAAGAGGGCAGCCACTAACAGCACCAAGGTAGGTGTTAACTGCAAAATACATCATCGAGCGCATGGGATGCTCTCAGATTAACCCAACATCGAGCAACTACTATTTAACATCATCGAGCAGCTACTATTTAGCTCTCAGCCAAGATTTGGATTCGACAGTTAGTAGTAACCATCACCCAACATTCCACCGAAGCGTTCACAAATATTTAATCTGACCAAAGAGCTTCATTGACGTTTTGTCAAAAGAGCTTCATTGATGTTTTGTCAACAAAAACTATGGCATCATCGAGCAGGAACCACCTTGCTCTCAGTGTAATTGTTAAATTTGGCCTCCTTTAACTACTATAATCGATATTCAATAGTAACCATCTGCCAACAGTCCAATGCAAGTAATGAGGTTTTCAAGAGAATTTAACATCATCGAGCTGCAACTGCGTAGCTCTCAGTCCGGTATTGGCAATTACAAAATATTGTAATCATCACCCAAGTCCCAAATGCAATGCAGACACTTTCAGCGAGGCCACAAAGCGCAGCCATCAACATCAGTGACGTAAAGCACACATGTAATCACCATCTAGATGTTCAAAAAAATGTAACATCATCGAGCTGCAAATGCTTAGCTCTCAGTCAGGTATTGCCATCGACAATCAGTAGTAATCATCACCCACGTCCCCAATGCATTGCAGGCACTATCAGCGAGGCCACAAAGCGCAGCCATCAGCATCAGTGACGTGAAGCACACATGTAATCACCATCGATGTGTTAAAAAAAATTTTACATCGTCGAGCTGCAAATTCTTTAGCTCTCAGTCATATATTGGAATCGACAAACATTTATGCCAGCACAACAATCAGCAATTCTGAGGTAAAGCACGCATTTAGCTCACAGTCAAGTTTTGCAATCTACAATCAGTTGAGGTGATCAAGAAAATGTTACGTCATCGAGCTGCAAAGACTTCAGCTCTCTGTCAAGTATTGCACACATTTAATCATGCATAATACCACAATTGAGGTGTACAAATAAACGTTACTTCATCGAGCTGCAACTTTTTAGCTCTCAGTCAAGTATTGCCATCTACAATTAGTAGTAAACATAACTCAAGACTACATGGTAATGCAGCCATGTAGTCTTGTGCGGCCTCAAAGCCCAGCAATGCACATATGTGAGGAGAAGCACACATTTTATCTCATTAAAGATCATCTTGGGATTCCCAACTAAATTATGAACATCATAGAGCAGGCACTACATTGCTCTCAGTTCAGTAAAAAAATTTGGCCTCGTTAAAAATTGGGTCTCATTAGTAACCATCACCCAACAGTCCTATGCAATGCATCCAGTAGCAGCCGGCCTCAAAGTCCATAAAACATCATACATTTCATTAAGCAGACGAGTAATGACATCATAGAACACCATGAAGGAGTTCAAAAATAGAATTTAACCTCATCGAGCATCTAATGCTTAGCTCTCAGTCACTTTTGGGAATCGACTATCAGTACTAAAAGTCATACAAGACTCCATGCACTGCAGGTAGTACCAGGCCAGCCTCAAAGCCCACCAATCATCACCCATGAGATGAACCCCACAAGTAATGACCCTGTAGAGCACCCTTGAGGTGTTCTCAACCCAACAATAACAACATTGAAATATATATATGTTGCTGTCACCCACCAAAAAATTTGGTTGGTGGTCAACTTTTGGAATGGAGAATCAATTGTTAACACCACCCAAAACTCCAATGCAATGCAACCACTTTAACCACAGCCTCTAACCGCATCAAGCAACAGCCGTGGGTTAAAGCACACAGCTAATCACATTATTGAACACCGGAGTGCTGTTCTCAACAAAAAAAAGAACATCATCGAGCTGCAGATATGTTGCTCTCAGCCAAGATAATGACCACACAGATCATTAGATCCCAGCTTAGTGCTCCCTACTAGTAGGTCCTCTAAACTAGTAGGTGCTCTCCCATCAACCCCTCGTCGAAAAGGAATACTGAAAAAATTTCAGCCCCCATCATTAAGCAACATCCAGCGGCCTTACGGTGAAGAGGACATTGTACCAATCCACCCAAGACCATCGAAGGTGCTCTATAGCATCATAATAACATCATCGACCACCGAATAGGCTGCTCCCATCACTTGATTGAAAACATTTTGTCAACTATGTTAATCCAACACCCACAGCCCTGACTTAAAGCAAAGAAGGTAGGAAACCTTCGAGCAGCATGAAAGAGTTCTCAAACAACATATTAACATCCTCGACCACCAAATCCAGCCATTGGTATTCCAAAGCCCTCCTGTGAACAACCAAGCATAACATACCATCATTCAGCACAAGTGAGGCGACCAACCCCTCACGGCCGAAAAATTGGTTGTCATGCCAACAACTTCAGATCCAGGAGCACCTCATAGGTTGCTCTCGGACCCAAATCAAAAAAAATTCACAGCAACAAATTTCGAGAGACAGTCAACACTCACAACCAGCAAGCATATAAGATCGACACAAAAAAGCATCGGCAAATGTTGAACCCCAGACCAAAATGCACCAGCGATCATCAAGCCAAGGCGATATTTAACAGGTCATGAACATCATAGCACAAAAAATGCGAGGGAGGGTCATCGAATGTACCTGGTGAGCCACCAAATGCTAGATGATATGTGAAAACACAATCCCAGTGCAAATTGCACTCCAATAGCGGCAGATAACCCAGTGGATTTCCTCCTCCGACCCAATTTATAGCCATGGGAAACCCTAGACTCCATCGACTCCATGGCCACGGCAGAGGGATCAAGGCCACAGTGGCCCATACAATGGTCAAAACAAGCAGCTGGATGACCCATCACACCGCACAAACAGTGACAAGCATACCTCGAGCGAAGAACACGGAGGAGGTTCCCACAAGGGCCGACCAAAAGGAGGCCTACCATCGGCAGGTCACAGGAGGGCGGGTCCCAGAGGACCCGAGGCCACAAGCGTCGATGACGAAGCACACAAGGGGGTCGCGGGATGCACGGGCGGGGGAGGGGCGCAGGAGGGGCGGCCAAGGGAGGGGCGCGGGGAGGGAGGGGAATAAGGTCATGGGGCAAGAGCGATCGGGGGCGAAAATGCGAGGAATTGCCGTACACCTCGCCAAGCCCTTTTTCTCTTATTCTCCCTTATTCCCCCGGCCTTATCCCTCTACCGAACAGGCCCTAAAGGGTTGGTTCGACAAAAACTCAAGCTTATATTAATCGAGTCAGACTGTGGGCCGGGCAAGAGAAAAAAATTCGGGCCTCGACTCAACCCACGTCCCTTGATTTTATTGAGCCTTGGGATGAGTCACCTTGGGCTCAAAAGGGGCCTAGCCCAAAGCTCGTCCATATCATCTCTGACATCACTCTCCAAATATATCTCCCACGTATTACGGCCTTTTTCTTTATTTTACATTTTTCTCTCTTTTTATTGCATTTTAATCAATTTACAATCTAATCTTACATCACCTCATTTGATATATTTCAAATTTTAAAGGAAATTTAATGGAACCGTTAATTTTGAATCTAATGACTATGATTTTTGAACTTTCTGATACATGGATGAACCACGTATTGTTTAAAGTATCTTGTATACATTATCAATGAAATCAAATAAATTAGTAGGAGTTATAAAAAGCGAATACATCATCTAAGGATGTTTTCGATGTTCGCCAATCATTAAAAAATATTGAAATGTGCGGGAGCCGTTGATGTTAGACGACCAATAATCCTGCTAAAACTTCACCTTGTTTGACATTGTCATTGATATCAACTTAAACACATGCCATTTTTTTAAAAAAATGTTAATCTAGCATCCCTCTTACTCTTTTTGCATATGGGTAGTGCGTAATATATATGCCAAATTTAGATGCATGATTCAAATCTTCAAATATATTTCATGAGAATCATGAAAACAATGGAAGCAATTGAGTGCACATTTAGTACTTTAATTCACTTAGCTCCTTGAGAAACCCAAAATAATTTAAGTTATCCTTTTTCATAACATGAACTCAATACCATGACATCAAAATTATAAGCATGGCCTGAAATTTCGGTAGAGTTTCGGTTTCGGTGGGTGATCGAAATCCGACCGAAATAGCCGATGTCGACCGAAATTTGGAGGGGGCTAGTTCAAAACAAACTGAAATGACTGAAATTTCGGTTGAAGTTAGTTAATTATTTACTTCCATCGTACATATGAAATTTGTATCCACTAGTTTATAATCCATCATATCTTGACACTGTAATTTGGACCAACAGCGAAATCATGCATCATTTTTTATCAGACCACGATGCATGCTCTCATGCTCTCACATCTCATATGATCACTCCTCTCTCTCTCTCTCTATATATATATATATAGAGAGAGAGAGAGAGAGAGAGAAAAGGGAGCCTGCTGCGTGTAGCAGCCAAGCTGGCTGCTACATGTAGCATTCTCCCCCAAATTTTTTTATTTTTTTGCGAAATTTCACCATGTATATTCATCTATATATACATCCTACATGTCATTCAAGTTTCGCGAGAAACAAAGACTCCTAAGCCATCCATCTAGACCGGGTAATTTTTAATGGTCTGAAATTTGTTGTAATCTACCCCTTGTAGATGGACGGCTTAGGAGTCTTTGTTTCTCGCGAAATTTGAATGACATGTAGGAGGGATATATAGATGAATATACATGGCGAAATTTCGCAAAAAAATAAAAAAATTTGGGGGAGAATGCTACATGTAGCAGCCAGCTTAGCTGCTACACGCAGCAACCTCCCGGCTCTCATATATATATATATATATATATATATATATATATATATAGGGAAATTATCCAATGAGCCCTGTGCCCATTTGAGATGAGATGAGCCCACTCATTTTTTACCATTATTTCCTATCTTTTTGAGATTAATAAGTATTTATTTACAAGTGTTATATCATATTCTTACTACTAGTAACTATTTTCAGGAAAAAAAACCTTAAAAGTCATACAAAATGATTGTATTATTATCTGTGTTACTAGTCTCATTTTTATTCTTACTAATGATCATTTCTTGTGAATCTGAGATTTTCTTTATATGAAAATAGTTACTAATAGTAAGAATATGATATAACAACAGTAAATATATAACCATTGAACTCAAAATGATGGAAAATATTGGTAAAATATGAGTGGGCTCATCTCATCTCAAATGGGCACAGGGCCCATTGGATAAGCCCCCTATATATATAGAGAGAGAGAGAGATAGATAGATAGATGTATACGTATGTATGTATTTATGTATTTATGTATCAATGAAATAATCATTTAAAATGTCAAATTTTTCAATAGAATAACATGATTATCTATTTCGAGTAAAACTCTACAAAAGATAGTCACATTTTCTATCATTATATATGAATATAATATTGTAACTAGAACATTACTTTGAGAAAGTAGGGTACAAGTTATATCCCAAAAAAGATAGGGACATAACTGAAATTGTAGAAGTTAAGAAGGGTACAAACGATAAAAAAACATATTATTCCATTATTTAAACTTTTTTTAAATACTAAACCACTGAAACTGGGTCAATCCAGGTCAACCTGGTCCGACCATCGGCCGGACCCAATTTTTTATTTTTTTTAAAAAAATTAATTACATAAACCCGGCCGAACCGACCGGACCAGGCTGAATCCCGATCCAACTGGTCTGACCGGCCAGTCTGATCCGGTTTTTTAAAACCCTGGTACATATAACTCATCCACCTCTTTTTCATGATGATCCATCGTACGAAGCTTTTCTTTCTTGAATGGTTCACTACGTGTTCCAAAAATGGAAAGTCGTATATCGTTCACAATTCGATGCAACTTCATTACCTGGAGACCGATTGTGAATAGTCCCTATGATTTCAGAAAGCATAAAAATTTGCAACTTCTTCCAACGTATATTGTATGCTTATCGGTATTTCAACCTTATTTATATTTCAAACCTTTCACTTTAAGAAGGATACGTACCTAGATTTCGAAATAGAATTCATATTATAATATAATAGAAGTTACTCGTAATACATCTGAGGATTTATTAATACCTTTCAAATGAATACATCCAACAAAACTTAGCATGTCCTCCCACTTTAGCACCAAAGGGAAGTATATCATAAGATGTCACGTTAAATCAAAGAAGTATGGTAGAAAATTCTAGTCAATTTTGCACAGAAGTACAGAGTACATTTCATTATAGACTTGCGTTGTCATATGGTTTGATCTTCAACGAAGAAATTCATTTAAAAAATGCTCGTCTTCATCAGGAAGCGGTTGATCACAAGGACATGATAATCATAACTTTTCATCTACTTGGAATAATTTGGATCTAACATCCTTGATGTGTTTGAAGCATAACCATCTGGTAAATTTTGAACACACTCAAAGACATCCTTGACTTGTTCTTAATTGTTATCAAATCTCTTCATGCAATCCTTTATCTTTTGTCTTGTCCATAATGCCCAAGAACAACTGTTGAACACGTTACTAAAAATATTCTTTTCTATAGGCAACACGTCCAAATTATGTCTAATGAGAAGATTAGGCCAGTACGTAAATCCTATAAAATATACATCTTCGTCTAATTATTATCCACACCAAATCCATAACAACGATCATCACCAAGTTCCTTAAATCCTAATAGTCGAGCATGCAATTCAATTCCTGTCAAAAATTAAGGTGGAGATGCAATTTTGAGTGTATTCCTCTTAAAAGATATCTTGCACTTTTTATAAGAGTGATCAATTGGCAGGAACCGTTGATGGTGTAGAGAAGCATGATTTTATCTCGTGCTCAAGTTGTAATGGTTTTCTATTTTCTATACAATAAAGGCAACTCCACGAGCATAGTCATGAGAAGACATTATCAAACATGCAAAAATAGCACAATCATGTATCCATCATTGTCATCCAAAGGAGCATACATCAACTACGTGTTGTACTTGTATCCACCATTAAACCTATAGGGCTCGTTTGGCTGATGGGTTGAGGTGGGTTGGGGTAACCTCCTCTGAATAGTAGTTGTTTGGATGGTTACGAGGGTTGGTAGAAGGTTGGAATAAGAAATGTGATGTGATGTCACATTGATTGGTGATAAAAATCCAATCCATGCATGAACCAGAAAAAAAGGGGATAAATTGGGTTACCCCAGTATCCAAACGAGCTCTCATTTTTTAACTTAAAAGAAATTCAGCCTATATGGTGAATGCTTACATTTTTAAGCTTGATTCGGTATTCTTTTCATTTTTTCTCACATTTATTTGGTTGATTAATTATCTTGTAAATTGTACAATATGTGTTACTATATGAGAGAGCATTGATACCACACGAAAGTAACACCACATACAAAAATTGGTTTAGATGTGGTTCAATTGGGTATATTTTTAACCTATTCTACTCTACCCATTACTTGCACGCATCAAAAGTTGCAAGGAGTCGTGAGGAGCATTTTCTAACTTGTGAAAGATAGGGTTCCACGATTGTAAAAATTTTTAGAAGGTATACCACATGATCATGCAGGTCCACATTCTTATTGTGGAGGGACGCGCATGTGTGAATTGATGTTGTGTGATTTTCTTAGAATGCCTTATTATGTATTCTACATGTTGAGCAAAATTAATACAATGATTCATATCATTATAAGAAGGGTTAAATGGGGCTCCCCCTAGTTAGCTCCCCCCACCCCATTTTTTTATTTTTTTGAAAAATGCTTTCATGGAAATTCATCACTATATCACTATATTATGTAATTCAAGTTTTGTGCAAAACATGGGACTCCTACGGCATTCATCCAAACAATCATTTTTTAACGGTCGTAGAATAATTGAAATCGGTTAAGTCCGGATGGAGGCCATAAGAGTCTTTATTTCGTACAAAATTTGAACAACACAATATAGGAATATATATGTGGAAATCCACAAAAGTTTTGAAAAAATAAAAATTGGAAAAATAAGGTTGGGAGAGCTAAGTTAGCTCACCATAGGAGCAGCCACATTTTTCCCTGAGAGGAAAATATACACTAACATTGCATGAAACTTAATCTCACAGGCAACTAATACACTTGTAATTTTACTTTAACATTTATCATTCTACAATAGCATTAGCCCCACCGTGATAAAATATTTATCAACACTTCATTCTACCAAGCATTGCATTAAATTAGATTTTATATATAACTAATATACTTATCATTTAAATAAATGTTGAAATAAAAATTCTACCAACCGATTGCGTGAGGAAGTGGAACTGATGGTGACATGCAATGTCGAAGGAGGAGTGAGTCATTGCAAGCGGGGGAGGTCGAGGACCTCGTGCGATGGTGGAGAGTGTAGGGGACTAGAGGCAGAGGAGGCATTGGAGGTGGAGGATGAGGGAGGTTGCGGATGGATATGGTGGAGGAGGGGGCTGCAAGCGAGGGGGAGGGGTTGCAGGCTTAGGTAGATGAAGAGGAGGAGGAGGTATGGGCAAGGAGGTTGGAAGAAAGGTTTGCAAGCTTATGAAGTCTCTTCTGAAATAAAACAAACTTTAAAACAATAGCATGAAAACTTTGATAAGACTATCCAGCCTTATTGCTTTATTGTTCATGAATCCGACAAATGTGTGTATTTTATGATTAAAGGTGATATGCTTGTTGTCTTGTGTATGTCAAACGTAAGGATAGTGGAAGAAACCAAGAGGTTCTTGAGCAGAAAATTCAATATGAAAGACTTAAGATTTTGCGTATGTGATTTGGAGCTTGAACTGATTAGACCTACTGTCACAACCCCAATTCCGGGTCGTCGAATTATCCCATTTCTGGATATGGTTATTCGGTAATAATTTATTCAACAATCACAACTAACATTCACAAATAGACTGTAACTAAAAATACTCTGAAAAATATATAATAATTTTTCATTCACAAAATACAGTTTACATGATACATTGTCCCACTATAATCATTTATACGTACATCACCTGGAAAGGAAATACTTAAAAAGATTACTAACTACCTTATAGAGTAAAGTTACCGTGGATGACTAGATGGTTATTATGTTAGCTGGCTGGATTATTAAAGTCCATACGATGGTTCACCGACATCTGTTGGGTTTTCATAAATCATAAGATGAAGATTAACGACTGATAGGTAACGAAGAAGAGAAAGGTAATTAGTAGTGTAGTTTAGCAAAACTTATTATATCAGAAAATTTCATTTCTTCTCGTTAATTTAAATCACATTCCTTCTATTACACGTCAGGGATTAGTTTAGGGAAAACCTTACCATTCATGGACTCCGAAGCTGTGGATACTTCGGGATTGGAGATTGCATTGATATGGTGAGCTTATGCCAGCACACGTCGCCTCAATCAATCTTCCGATACCACCCTAATAATTTTCATTTCTTTTATTATACAGGGTTTCGGATCGTCAGTCTGACAAACAAATAAGCACACCATCTTGAGGACCTGGTATCTTAAAACCACAAACTAACCTTTAATAACATAAACTAGCGGCTTTGAATATATGTTATCCAACCACCCGTGCCTCCACATGACATGACCCCATCATCAGTTACTCAATCCGTCTAATGGCAGCCAAGTACCATGTATTGCAAATTTTGCACGCTCAACATACCCAGGCAACCGTGTACCACCTAGGTTTGGCCTGCCAATACAGATATTTTTCTGACAAACCTACAGGTCGCATGCCCAACTTTTATTATCTACTCAAGTCATTCTTAATGTAACACACGGTCCTTAAGGATCCATTTCAATACACATCAATTCCCACGATGTAATTCTTTCGTTAAGCCTTGGATTTTCATATCCATCAACATTGAGTATAGACTTTTGTAGCCACTATATATAGCGATGCTTGGACATTATTTTAGTGGTGTTTACAAAGCAACTTTTCGTATTTTCTCAAAAATAGCCAAATTATGCTTCTTCGTAGCGAAGAACATAAAATCAGGAATTTCAAAGATATTACATGAAATACAATGGCAAAAGGAAGGATTTCATTAACCAATCGAGCTCTCTCTCACATCTATAGTGCTTTTATCGTGATTCATTTTCAAAAAAGATGATTTACGGTTCTTGAAATGATAAAGTTTCATTTTCTATCAAGAACACTAAGAACGTGCCAAGAATGCAAAGAGCAACTAAAGAATACGAAGAACGCGAAGAATGCATGAAGAACATAAAGAAAGCGAAGAACATATTCTCTAGAAATTTCAGCAGAGCTTCCCTTTATACTAGGTGATATTTCTAGGAAAATTTCGGCAGAGTTTTCCCTTGTATCGGACATATTTCTATGAAAATTTTAGCTATATGGGGATATATTTCAAAACGAAAAATGAAAGAACTTCCCCTATAAAGTCATCGAGAGGGAAACAATGAAACTGCTAGCGATGGAAAATCGGTAGACACCATATGTCTTAGGTGAGTGAAGGTGTAATGATTCGCGGGGTTCACTAATGTGCATAGTTGTATGTACCTAAGTAGGGTGTTACACAGATTTCTCTCTCAAAACAAGTATAAAAGCGAGATGGAAAAAATATTATAGAATTATAAGTGATGGAGAATTGGTAGACACCGCGGACATGTGAAGATCATAAGGTTTACTGACATGCATAGCCGTCGGTATCTAAGTAGGGTGCTACATAGATTTCTCCTCGAATTACAATAAAAAACAAATTGAAAAGGAAGATAAATCGAAACCTAGCTCAAGTTAGAGCTTACTTGCGAAGCTAAGTAAGAGAGGATCGTACCGTCCTCCTCCTCATCCTTCCAACAGTCCCGCCTACCTCTCATCCTCCTGAAAAGTAGAGTACCTGAAAACTGCAGGAAAGTTTGAGCATCACGCTTTTGATGGGTTCAAACCTTATACAGATAGGATGTGAGCAATGCATCGTTAGAGAATGCCATGTATGTGAGTATTTATGTGGGTTGCATATAAAGGATGAGGGTTTATACTTAATACGCTCATGAAACAGGGTAGGGTGTGTTTCCACTAATAGCACCAAACCCAAAAGATTGTCACCGTGGACTTTACTATGTTGTTGCTATTCGATACCATTACACCAAATGATTAAAGTTCGAGACTTAATTCACTTTATTACTATCATGGTGAAAGACAATAACTCAGGTAAAGGTTAAAATCGGAATGTACTTTTACTGAAGCCAGAGTATGGAAACCCGAGTTTTTTGGCTCTTCATGTTTCGATGGTGAATTCATGGGGGATTGTTGGAATTTTATTTCTTACGACGATTAATGCAACTTGATGGTAACTATCAAATTGTATTAATGTATATCAGTTCTTGGAATCCAATATTTCAACTATGTGGGGTTATTGTTTAGTTCCACACTGTGGAGTATTAAAACTTGAATGTGATTTTCAAATGAGAAGTCCTCGTACCAATACAGAAACATACTAGAGAGGATTTTGGACTACCATACACATGCGTGTGTGCCCGCTCACCTTGCCATACCGGACGGGGATGGGTCGGGCATGGGCACGAGCTTGGGCTCAGGCTTGGTTTGAATTTCAAGGGACCTATCCCTTAATTCTCCCACGATGTGAAACCGCCCCGATGACTTTAAGTACCGCTCTCAAAGATGTAGACTAGGGATACAAACACATTACTCTCTCATTCCTACAACTTATCTTCTCCCTCTCGTGATCTCGGACTTCATCCATGGATGTGACTTTCAAGGATGTTGGGCAAAATGCACACCATCAATAAGCGTGGAACTATCGTACCTTGGGAGTGTCATGTCAAGGTTATATATACCGGTAAAGTGACGGCATTGCCTCTCTATGAGGAGTGCTACAACATGACGCTTCGGTTGTGATTTCTAACTCTCTTTTCTTTGTCACATCGTTTTGTCGTGGTGGTTATTTCCGGATCTTCCCTTGCTCCAACCAACATACAAATTTAACATGGATATTTTCTTACCATTGATGATCTGGATGTGTATATACTGTGATTGAAACCGGAAACCTCTTATAGATCTGATTTTTGCATGCATAAGCATGCTATGATTTTCAACACATCAAAGTCATTATCAGCTACGAGCTCTAGGAGGGCCGGTAAGGAGTGGTCCCTAGCATCTATGTTGAGTTGGGTACCCATCATCTGCTCACATCACCTTCTTCTTCCTTGACAACCTGCATGATCCATGATAAAAATAGATTAATGAAGAGATACTTGCAAATCTAAGGTGTGATCTGAGAAGAAAGAGATGGACTAGGTAAATGAATCTAATAAAACTAACGAAGCAAAATCTTTGTCCCAGAGAGAGAGAGAGAGGAATAGGTTATCAAAAGAGAGGGATTGAACAAAGGATGGGGAAGAAGATGACGAAGAGGGGAGAGGATGGGGAAGGATATTGTTAATAAATATAATGTAAGATGAGGGGTGGATATTTTTGTATTTTTGACGAAACAAATTCCGTTGGTTTCCTCCTAATCCTAATGAACTGAATTATTATAAGATTTCGTCGAGTCAACGTTATTTAATCTTTGGTAATGCACCCCTAATGAGAAATTTTTAATATGATGCATATCAATCCACACAAGGTGTTGGGCGTTGTATAAGTTGCAAACGATGAAAGAGTTATAATTTATATGTATATTTATGCATTTTAATTTAATTCGATTTCATAATTGATTTGACCTCTCCAAATTACCATCTCGATTTGTTATGCTTTAAAAGATTGATGGAATGCGACTACAACATCATATAATATACACTTTAAAAGCAAGTGTATAAAGATATCTACGATTTTTCCCATCAGATGGATAAAATTAAGAAAAAACACAAAAAGCATGTGTGTTTGCATGCACGAAGTTGCACTCCATTAGAAATATATACTAGAACATGGATTTGGTGAGCAAAGTCAGATAAAGTGATATAACTTGCATATATATAATTATTTTCAACAATAGTAACACTTATTTAGGCTATTTTTAAAGGATTTTTTTATACTCATATGTTATATATGCATATTTATTTTTAGCATAAATTACAAAAAAAGTCCACGAACTAGAATTTGACTTCAATGACATGCCACACTTTAAATGGTTATATTGTGCTACCCGAACTTTAACATTGAAATCAGATGTATAGTTCATGATTTTTTTTATAATTTATTCTTTATTTAAAATCAAATGTATGGTTAAATTATCTTATCATAAAAACTTGATTTTATAATTGAATTATCCATGGATTAGTGATAATCGTTGGATGATTCGTTGCTAACCAATGTCTGATAAAATACCCGAAGGTCCTGTTTGTTTGGAGAGTAGGCTCTTGATGAATCTTGTATTCATCATGCTAAAAGCCGTAAATTAAACCCCCTGCTTAATCAATCCAATAAAAATACCCATCAATTCTTTATTTCTATCCTGTATTATATTGTGTATAATTTACCATTAAATTATTGTATTTAATTCTACTTATTTTTCTTGTATTTAATTTATCATCAAAAACCCCTAAAATTAGGTAGATAAGTTATCTATAGTTCACTAACCATTAAAAAAGTCTAAAATATAGAAAAACATCTTAAAACCACAAAATCAGTATTTTTATCCCCCTAAAAATACCCCCAAAAATACTTTTTGTACAAATGACCTCTTTTGACTTTTTGTTCAACATGAAAGTCGTAGATCTCGTCGAGACGAGCTACTTTCATGTTTTGACTTTTTCCTAATTTTGCCTCTAACTTTTTATTTTGTATTTATTTTTGTATTTTCAGTCAGAAATTTTTCTGATTGGGCCACGTGGCCCTCTCTGGAGCAGCCACGTGGCCCGTTTCTTCTCACGCCACCCAGCGCCTCTCCTGGGCCGTTGGATCTACTCGCCCCCGCCTTAATCTGAACCGTCCACTCCGCTTCACTTCTCAGCCGTTAGATCGAGCTTCCAGATCAAATCCCAACCGCTTGTTAGCGCCCGAACCTCAGCCATCCGATCTCTCCATCACCCAACGCTTCTCCTCGCGCCACGTCTCCCTTCTACCTCTGTCGTTCGATCATATCTCATCCGATGTCCCTCAACGCTCCACGTCACCCCTTCGTTCTCAGTCATTGGATCTCCCCCACATATCCATCCTAACCACTCGCCCCCACCTATTTCTTAGCCACACGATCAGATCCTAAGGATCTGATCTCCACCCTCCATTCTCGCACCCATTATAGCCGTTGAATCGAGAGATCCAACAGCTCGATCATCATCTTCTTCCTCCCATTGGTCCTCTTCCACAGGCGTTACTGATTGCACAAAAAATTGCGATCGAGGTAAAGGTAAAGAAATGGTCGTTGCGACCTCAATCACAAACACGGAGCAATCCAGAAAAATAATCAACCACTCGAATATCAGATAAAATCAATGAAACACAAAGTCGAACGGTCTGCTATAAGTTTAACCTGGTATAGCTCCCAGGGTCGAACACAAGGAGCACAGATTGGCTAAAATAGCCTACGATGTAGTCAAGAATCCAAGAAAGTCTTTTTTATGGTTTTTATTTGTTTTTATATTTTTTTAGATTTTTTAATGAAGAGAAAATAAGAAAAAGTGAATGCAATGCAACTTCAACAATTTATACAAGATACACAAATGATGCAAAAATTATGGAAAAATGGTTTTTATGTTTTTTAAGTTTTTTACTGTTTTTGGTGAATTTTTGGAATTTTTCTAATGGGTAAATTAATTAATAAAAATCAAACAATGCAAAGAATGTAGGGTACTGTCCAGCAAGGTTAGAAACTCAAAAATAAAATATTTAAGAGCTTCAAACAACCCTGGAGGTAATTTTCCTATAAACTATGAGGAACAAGGAAAATTTAGGCACCCTAATTATTGTTTTTGGATTTTTAATTTAATTATTACAATTTTTATGAGTTTTTAGGGGTTTTTCAATTTTTAGTGTTTTTAAGTAATGAAAAATAGCCAAAATTGGCTAGAAAATCAAGCAACCAGTAAACAACAATGTCTAATTTTTTTGGAATTTTTGGTGAAGTTTTTATATTTTTTTGGTATTTTTAAAGTCAAACAGTAGCAAAAATTAGGGTTTTTGAATTTTTAAAAATAATAAATGAAATCCAAAATGTCCCCAAAAATCATAGAAATTCCTACACCATGGCAGGAGCCATGTGTCAAAATTTCATTGGATTTGGAGGTCGTTTGATATTTTACTCAAAAATAAAGGTGGGGCACTGTGCACAGGGACCTAAGTGCAAATACCCAAAAGTTCTGGGGTCCTGGTGCAATTTACCCAAGAAGTCACGCGCCAAGCACGTGTCTGGGGCACACAGGGACCTAAATGTAAGAAAAACCAAGTCCGAGGGCTATTTGATAACTCGTATCAAAAGCCCAGGGGTATGGTTGCAAAATTCCCAAAATAATTCGCACATGCGTCAAATCAGTGTTCACAGGGGTATATTTGCAATTAAACAAAACTTTTCATTCATTGAATAACATCCAGAACAACAGGGCATATAATGCAAAAATCCCAAAATACACGTGCTGACGCACGTGGGTCTCTACTGGCAGGGGTATTATTGCAATTAAAATAAAGTGCGAGGTCCAGAATGCAAATGACCCAGAAAATAAACAACTAGAATTTAAAATTACAGGACTAAACTGAAATAAGACAAACAGAGGGGGCTCTATGAAATTTACCCCTTTATTAATATCGACGGCCCGATGGTGACGCGTGGATGATCGGACGGTGGAGATCAAACGCGCCCTTACTCCTTCGGCGCTTGGGCTCGATCGACGGCGGAGAGAGGTCCACGTGGCTGATCTAACGGTGCTGGGCTCTTGGCCTCTCTCCTCTGCGATCAAGGGTCCGGATGAACTCCTCAAATGAATCGACGGCTGCTGCTCCTCGAGGAATGGACGCTCAGGATTGGATCTGGAGCGAGGGCTTCATCGGACGGCTCTGGAAGGTGGAGGAGGAACTCGTCACCGGCGAACTTCGCCGGTCTCCTGTGTGCGCTACACCCCTCCTCAGCTGCGCCTGAAGGTCGGAGAAGCTTCCTGGTGACTGCCCGCAGCTGATGGTGATGGCCAAGGCCTCGGCCGAGCCCTGGAAGGCTCCGGCGAGGTCAACGAAGAAGAAGCTCCTGGGAAGATGTCGGGGGAGGCCTCAGACGCCTCCTTTTGGACCTGCAAAGTATTCAAGGAGCTTCGCGGGTCGAGGGCAAAGTGCCTCGACCCGGTTAGGTGACGTGAAGGTGGATGGTGCGGCGTGGCGAAGGAGCTCCGGCGAGGCGACGGCGGTGGAGCTCGACTCCCAGATCCTGTGCGATCTGGGTTGTGCGAATGGGTGAAGAAGGTGCGGGAGGAGGTTGCGAAGGTGCTGATCGGGTCGGATTGGACGATGGGTGATCGGAGTGGTCGTAATCGGAGATGTGCGACGATGGTCGGAATTGGGGGAAATCCTAAATTAGACTAAACTAGAAGAAATTAAGGCTACCTGGTGGCTGAAGTAGACTGGGCTGGAGATGGGCTATCTCCGGGTCGTAGCTTCGAAGGTCGTCAACGCCTGAAGCTCGGTGCTCGACGCTGGCGGCGGAGCAAGTACGGCGAGGTTCGCCGGATCGATGGATTCAAGTCCTCGCCTCACTGCAACAAGGGCTGGCGCTCGCTGTCACTCAGGCGGAGCCAATGGAGGTCACGGGGGAGGAAGAGAAGGGCCAAAGATGCGGCGCGAGGGCGGCGGAGGGGAAGGATATATAGGGTGACCGGGCGATTAGGGTTGCGTGGGGACGGCGATGGAAAGTGTAGATTCGATGGCGGGAGATCCGGCGAGGGAGAGGGATGAATGGCGAAGGATCCGGGCGCGGGGGTTGAGTGGATGACAGCCTGGTGCGCGTGGGAAAAATCGGGGAAGATGGGTGCGGCGCGCACATTCCAGAAAAGGAAAGGGTCGCGGGGGAGTTGACCGGGGTCAACATTCCCCCGTGGCCCAATCAGACTCTGCCACGTGTATGCGATTTTTGTTTTATTTTTTTAGGGCAAAAATAGGTCGAATTAACTAAAACTCAAAACATGAAATATTTTTCTTTTATTTTTTTCTATTTTTTGGTGATTTTTAATTAATTTTTGGAAATAAAAATAGGTTAGCTATATACATAGGTATATGTACACTATATGAATTTTTATTTTTGATTTTTTTATTTGTTATTTTTATGTGTTTTTATGCCCATTTTGTATTTTATTTATTTACAACATAAAATATGGAATAAAAGAATATTTTTATTTTATTTTTATCAATTATAAACAAGAGTGAAATAAATAAATGAATACATTTATACACAGTGGTATTTATACAATGTATTTTTGTATTTTTCATTTTGTGATTTTTATTTGAATTTTGTTTTGTTTCTTTTTATTTATTTTATTTACAAAATATAATATAGAATAATTACAGAAAGTTTAGAAAATAAATGAATTTATTTATAGGGTTAAATAATTACAAGGGTGTGGTTTATACACATGGTGCAAGGTATTTTTGAATTTTTGATTTTTTTATCTTTTTATTTTGTTTTTAATAGAATATACACACAATACTTACAACATATTTTTGGGTGAGGAAAATATCTAGTTTTTATGTATTTACAAATATATACAAATGAGCTCCTATCTCCCTCTACTTTGGCTTTTATGCGGTCAGGCCCATGCTGAGCCCTCCCTTGGGTTAGGTTGCTCAATATTTATTCTAAATATTTCCCTCTTTTTCTTTTTGCTCTTTATTCTTTTATTTTGTGCACAAAAACATGCTAATTATAGGTTTTTACACAATGCATGCTTTTGGTATTTATTTGTATTTACACATATCTACATGTATTTGCAAAGGTTTTTGTAGCTAAAATAGAAGAATAAAGAGTGATGAATGGGTATTCATCAGTTACGCATGTAGCACCTCCGCCCCCCTTCCTATTTTGGAAGGTGCCTCCAAACCTCCCTCTGCATCCTAACGGCTGCTCCACTAAGCCCTATCCTCCACCATCCTCGCGCGGTCACCATCATCCTCCGCCATTACTCCCACGCCCTTAAATCCACCATGCAAAACGCCTCGCCATTACCATATCTACCCACCTCCTCCGCCACATTCAAATGTATCCACCAATCACGGGGCTTCGGCCCAGCCCTTGGCCCTCCGGTGGCAGCGGAGCGGCCCGTGTCGAGGCGTCGATGGCCGTAGCATCCAGGTGTGATCCATGGCACCTCGTCATGTTAGCTCCGCCCCCAATGGTGGTAGCCCGAGCTCCGTGCACCGGCCGCGCACGCTGGGCGACCCCGAGCCTCCAAGGAGCTCAATCCCAGGTCACCTTCTCCGCCTGCTCCGCTCCGACCTCCAGGTCACCTCCCTTGCATTTTATTACGTTTTCTCTTAATTATCACACAACTCCTGTCCCTTGGACCCTCCACCGATGACTCGACCATCTCCGCAAAACCACCCACATCTTCGCGCTACCTTCCGACCTCTCCTTCCCTTCTCCACGACCAATCCACCCCGACCCCCCCCCCCTCTTCTTCACCTCGCCGGAGAAGAAGGTCTTGGCCACCAATTCTCTTCGCCTTCACGGCCTCCATTCACTCACAAAACACTCATACTCGCACGCACCATGCTTCGGCTATATTAACCAATGCAGGAACTTTGATTGGCCGGAATTTACATCAGCGCTCCTTCAAGCTTTTCTTCCCCGACGAAGCGTCATCAACTCTCACCTCCGACCATTACAGGAGCTTCGCCGCACCTCCAGCCTTCTCGCCAGGACCCCATCTCTCTTCTTCGACCCTTGGGGGAGCAGCTGGAGCACGGAAGAGCTAGATGAAGGTCGACGGAGCGCAGTCTCCTCCGATGGCCTACGGTGGAACACGAAGTACATGCACCGTTGGATGGTGACCTTGCGGCGGCCATCCAACGGCCTGGAGAGAGCCACGTCGCCAGAACAGAAGCAAGAGGCTCGGCTCATCCAGGCCATTACCTGAGCGACCATGAATCGCCGCGTGGCCCAAGGCTACGATGTCTCCCGAGCCTAAACCCTCACGTGCTCTGCACGTGAGGGAGTGGGCAAATTACAATGAAGACCCAGAACTTACCTGATATTACAGAATGGTCCTCCAGACGCGTGCCTCACGTGCGCGCTTGGGGTATTTTACAGGGATGCCCCGCCGGGTTTTGGAAATTACAAAAATGCCCCCGCGCATGAACAATTTACACAGGGTCCCAGGAGGTTTCTTTTATTTGCATTTAGGTTCCTCCAGGGACCTAAATGCAATATTTATCCTTTTATTTCCTTGCATTTTTATTACAATTATGCCCCTGCATTATTTTCTTCATAACTTGAGCATCGTAGGTCCAAATTGCATGATTTTAGTGTCGTTTTGATCCTTGTTTTGTCCTCTACATCTTAGCATGTTCAATTTTCTCATTTGCCACAGTTTTAATTGAAGTGAATTTTCATGTGATAAATGAGACCCTGATCTTCTTGTTATTGCTTGGGTTTGATGACCACTTTTCATGTTGTGATCAAATTAACTCTGATTTCTATTTTTATTACATTGCTCATGTTTTTTGGGTATAATTTTAGCATTGTATTTTGCATACTTGTAACCTTGCATATTTACTCATCCATCACTTTAACTTGCATAAAAATCAATTAAAAAAATACATACATCATGGCATGCTTTGTAATTAGCATAGTCATTATGCAGACCTGAAATTGAGAAATGTTTCACATCTGAGCTTCATGAATAGAAATTCGATAAATAAATTAAGTAGACGTGTACCTGTGTTCGATCTTGGTAGACTTGCCAAGTAGAAAAATATTCCACAGCATTCAAAGGACTGTGGTATTTTGATCGGCCGAAATTCGCCTCCTATACTACAATTATCGATTATTAAAGTGGTGAATTTTGCGTTCATCAAATGGCATCGTTGCCGGGGATACGACTTAACTTAATTATTGAATTTTGATTTTCTTTGGTGATTAATTTCAAAAATTTTCGGTCCTCATTTCGTGCATCATTTTTGCATCTTATCTGCTGATTTAATTTCTCTAACTGTTTTAACTCTTCTCTTTTGTGGTAGGGTCTATGATCATCGAGGACGCTTGATCTTCATGGAGGCGGAAGTCGGGAGCTTCTGCTGAAGAGGCCGCAAAAGAATTCAGGAAGAAATTTTAGGAGTCTTTTAATCAGTTAGTTTGCATTGCATATTGTAAATAAAAAGCTTGCATCTGCATATTTTTTTCCAGTTTTGCACGTTGAAAAAAGAAGGAAAAAAGAGTAGATCACTCGATGATCTACCCTCTCCCCCACACACACACCTACACTTGCACATACACACTCACCCCCACCATCTCCCCCTGTATATTTCACTCTCTCTCTCTGTGTGTGTGTGTATTTCACAAACCCCCTCCCTCTCAACCTTGTATCATAACCCCCCCTAATTCAGACCCTACTTAGGCTATCTGTAGCCTAAGTATAGGGGGGACCCGCCTGCTCCTCCTTCCCTCGCATTTTCTTCTTACACTCAGGTCAATTTTTGACCTAAGTATAAGGGAGCCCCCCTCCTCAGTTCCGCTATATCACCCCTATATTTGATGGAGTATTGGCTTCATGGCACTGGTGCTATGAGGACATAGAAAATTTTAAGTATAGGGGGGTATATCATATATTACTGTATATTTACTTTAGCCATAGCTCGTGTTTTAAAAAAAGTGAAAATTTGTTTTCGGGCTTGGTTTTTGTAAAACATGTGAACTGAGTTTTGTTAAAACCTTGTAAAAATGTTTTCTTAAAATTGAGGGTTTAAACTGTGTAAATAACCCTTTAAAAAAAACAAAAATCTTTCTTTGAACTAGACTCTGACTACTAGTCTTAGTAGACACTTTCAGTGAGAGAACTTCGGTCTCCCTTAGCAGAGTGGCTGGTTTAGAGGACACTGCAAAAGGCACCGTCCTTAAGGATCACGGGTCCGTTTATCGGCTCGTACTTACACCCATATTGGCTGAGAGTAGATACTTTTATTCATTTGAGCCTGGGCCAGTCATTGTCTCTCCAAAGAATTAAAAACAAAAAATAAAATCCATAAAAATATGCAAAAGTCAAAAATCACTAACTAAGGAGTTGGTGTATTCCTGACACATCCACACTCACTCAGGGCTTGAGGATTTTGAGGACACTAGATTTCTGTGATCTTGAGAGTCTGAGTTAACATGTCTTAGTCATTAGGGTTTTTAAGCTTAAATATCCACACTTCCCTGGTTTGAAAGATTTGAGCGCTATATTGCATTGTTAATCTCTACCTTCAAGAAAAATATGATCAGCACAGTCACTTCCACAACTGCATGATTGATGAGATGAGTTGAGGTATCACTTGAGGAACTAGGACCAGAGATTTGAGTTTAGACCCGATCTAATGATATTCGAAGATGGGATAAAATTAAGGAAGGCTTCAGAAAACTTGAGTGTCAGCAAAACCCTGGCCAGTACATGAACAAGATTCATATGCTATCTCTTAGATATTTACCTAAAAGTGCCAGGGTGTGATGAAACTTAATGAAAATTGTTGATCAGTGTGCGCCAACTTTTGGTAAAAGCAGTGGAGCTAGCCAACAAAAGCAATGAAATGTCAAAGAAAAAGCTATATCATCCAAGTCAAATTATAAATGAGCTTCCACCAATGGCAAGCGCTCCCAATCATTTTCAAAATGTCCACTTGGACCAAGCGCTAATTAGGACCAGGAGTCGGGCTGACACCAAAAAATGGCTCTGCATCGTAAATGCTACAAGTCTGGGTGTCGAAGGTATCTTAGATACTCAAAAGAGACACACCCCAGTGTATTCCCAGAAAAACAAGTGCATACGACTCCAACTCTCTTGACGGACACATTGGTCAACAATCTAAAAATTTATATGTGTTGAGTAAAAAGGCACTCGAGAGGCCCCTTGTTCCAATGTGAGGGTGAGAAAAATAGACACAATCCCATTACCTCCATCATCTGGCCGTCCATCAACATTTCAAGTCTGGCAAACTAATGAGACGGTTGACTGAAGCAAGAATAGACTTATTCCCTAGTATAGAGGATTAGGTCTAGAGGAGAGTCTTTGGGACTGGAACTTTGAGTGATGCATCGACTCGGCTCTCATGAAATGTTGTACCCTAAATGTCATATCATTATATTATATGTACAAAAAGAGAGTCTGATAAGTAGAGTAGTTGGATTCCTTCTGACTAAGGCTTGGATAAACCCAAAATTTTAGGATCTCTTAAATTAAGGGTCTTCGAAAGATTGAGCCTTGAAATTTTCACGCGCACTGTCAGGAATTAATCCGACTCCTTCATTCTTTAGATGCTCGAGGACGAGCATGGTTTAAGTATAGGGGTATGATGAATCTTGTATTCATCATGCTAAAAGTCGTAAATTAAACCCCCTGCTTAATCAATTCAATAAAAATACCCATCAATTCTTTATTTTTATTATGTATTATATTGTACATAATTTACCATAAAATTACTGTATTTAATTCTACTTATTTTTCTTGTATTTAATTTATCATCAAAACCCCCTAAAAATTAGATAGATAAGTTGTCTATAGTTCACTAACCATTGAAAAAGACTAAAATATACAAAAACATCTCAAAACCACAAAATCAGTATTTTTATCCCCCTAAAAATACCCCCAAAAATGCTTTTTGTACAAAGGACCTCTTTTGACTTTTTGTCCAACATGAAAGTTGTAGATCTCGTCGAGACGAGCAACTTTCATGTTCTGACTTTTTCCTAATTTTGCCTCTAACTATTTATTTTGTATTTGTGTTTATATTTTCAGTCAGAATTTTTCTGATTGAGCCACGTGGCGCTCTCTGGAGCAGCCACGTGGCCCGCTTCTTCTCACACCACCCGACGCCTCTCCTGGGCCGTTGGAACTACTTGCCCCCGCCATAATCTGAACCGTCCACTCCGCTTCACTTCTCAGCCGTTAGATCGAGCTTCCAGATCAAATCCCAACCGCTCGTTAGCGCCCGACCTCAGCCATCCGATCTCTCCATCATCCAACGCTTCTCCTGGCGCCACGTCTCCCTTCTACCTCTGCCGTTCGATCATATCTCATCCGATGTCCCTCAACGCTCCACGTCACACCTTCGTTCTCAGCCATTGGATCTCCCCCACATCTCCATCCTAACCACTCGCCCCCACCTATTTCCTAGCCACACGATCAGATCCTAACGATCTGATCTCCACCATCCATTCTCGCATCCATTACAGCCGTTGGATCTCTCGATCCAACGGCTCGATCATCATCTTCTTCCTCTCGTTGGTCCTCCTCTGCAGGCGTTACACATGTAGCACCTCCGCCCCCCTTCCTATTTTGGAAGGCGCCTCCAAACCTCCCTCTGCATCCTAACGGCTGCTCAACTAAGCCCTATCCTCCACCATCCTCGCGCGATCACCATCATCCTCCGCCGTTACTCCCACACCCTTAAAACCACCATGCAAAAAGCCTCGCCATTACCATATCTACCCACCTCCTCCGCCTATTTAACCACCTCCTCCGCCACATTCAAACGTATCCACCAATCATGGGGCTTCGGCCCAGCCCTTGGCCCTCCGGTGATAGCGGAGCGGCCCGTGTCGAGGCGTCGACGGCCGTAGCATCCAGGTGTGATCCACGACACCTTGCCATGTTAGCTCCGCCCCCAATGGTGGTAGCCCGAGCTCCGTGCACCGGCCGCGCAGGGCGACGACCCCGAGCCTCCAAGGAGCTCAATCCCAGGTCACCTTCTCCGCCTGCTCCTCTCCGACCTCCAGGTCACCTCCCTTGCATTTTATTACATTTTCTCTTAATCATCACACCACCTCCTGTCCCTTGGACCCTCCACCAATGACTCGACCATCTCCACAAAACCACCCACATCTTCGCGCTACCTTCTGACCTCACCTTCCCTTCTCCACGACCAATCCACCCCGACCCCCCTCTTCTTCACCTCACCAGAGAAGAAGGTCTTGGCCACCAATTCGCGTCGCCTTCACGGCCTCCATTCACTCACAAAACACTCATACTCGCACGCACCATGCTTCAGCTATATTAACCAATGCAGGAACTTTGATTGGCCGGAATTTACATCAGCGCTCCTTCGAGCTTTTCTTCTCCGGCGAAGCATCATCAACTCTCACCTCCGACCATTCCAGGAGCTTCGCCGCACCTCCAGCCTTCTACCCCATCTCTCTTCTTCGACCCATGGGGGAGCAGTTGGAGCACGGAGGAGCTAGATGAAGGTCGACGGAGCGCAGTCTCCTCCGATGGCCTACGGTGGAACACGAAGTACATGCACCGTTGGATGGTGACCTTGCGGCAGCCATCCAATGGCCTGGATAGAGCCACGTCGCCAGAACAGAAGTAAGAGGCTCGACTCATTCATGCCATTACCTGAGCGACCATGAATCGTCGCGTGGCCCGAGGCTACGACGTCTTCCGAGCCTAACCCCTCACGTGCTCTGCACGTGAGGGAGCGGGCAAATTACAATGAAGACCCAGAACTTACCTGATATTACAGAATGGTCCTCCAGGCGCGTGCCTCACGTGCGCGCCTGGGGTATTTTACAGGGATGCCCCGCCGGGTTTTGGAAATTACAAAAATGCCCCCGCGCATGGACAATTTACACAGGGTCCCAGGAGGTTTCTTTTATTTGCAGTTAGGTCCCTCCAGGGACCTAAATGCAATATTTATCCTTTTATTTCCTTGCATTTTATTACAATTATGCCCCTGCATTATTTTCTTCATAACTTTAGCATTGTAGGTCCAAATTGCATGATTTCAGTGTCGTTTTGATCCTTGTTTTGTCCTCTACATCTTAGAATGTTTAATTTTCTCATTTGCCACTGTTTTAATTGAAGTGAATTAAATTTAATGTGATAAATGAGACCCTGCTCTTCTTGTTATTACTTGGGTTTGATGACCACTTTTCATGTTATGATCAAATTGACTATGATTTCTATTTTTACTATGTTGCTCATATTTTTTGGGTATAATTGTGGCATTGTATTTTGCATACTTGTAACCTTGCATATTTGCTCATCCATCATTTTGACTTGCATAAAAATCAATTAAAAAAATGCACACATCATGGCATGCTTTGTAATTAGCATAATCATTATGCGGACCTGAAATTGAGAAATGTTTCACATCCGAGCTTCATGAATCGAAATTCGATAACTAAATTAAGTAGCCGTGTCCCTGTGTTCGACCTTGGTAGACTTGCCAAGTAAAAAAATATTCCACAACATTCAAAGGACTGTGGTATTTTGATCGACCGAGATTCGCCTCCTATACTACAATTATCGATTATTAAAGAGGTGAATTTTTAGTATTCAAAGGACTGTGGTATATTCCACAACATTCAAAGGACTGTGGTATTATCAGCTCTGAAATGAGAGGTCAATTCCCCGCCTGACGCATTTCTCAATAGTACGATTATTTCCATCCACATCCCATTATTCCATCATTATTCCTATTTTTATTCGACCTTGTCTACCCTCATTCCACCTTAAAATCCTTATTTATATATTTACAGTCGAACAGAGAATGAACCATTATTTTCCTTATTCTCCATCTTTATTAAAATAATAGGATGTGGATAGAAATAGTCATACTATTGAGAAACACCATATGGATAATTGATCCGTTATTCTAATGCTCATTCACAAACGAACATGACCTAAATGAAAACATTCATTTGGATATACAGTTACACATCCACAAGTAGCTCCATTCTGCCGATACCAGGGGTCCATTTGGTTACCAGATTATTCTATGACAACTCGATTCACCCTCCTCCATTAATCAGATATAATTCCATCACAAATCAACGTGAATCACATCATATTCCTTATTCCAACATTCTCCTACTCTTATAACCATCCAAACAGTTATTATTAACATGTTACTATAGTCCACCCCATCACGGTAACCAAAGACACCCTTGGAGCTTGTTTGGTTACTGGGTTGGGTTGGATACCCCTCCTTCCGACCCTCCTCATAGTTTACTGTTCATATGGGTCGAGGTTGGATTAAAAAAACGGACAGGACCGGAACCGGATATGCAGCGGCAACCCCACCCTACTTAACCCCGCAAGAACGCACCCCCGCCGGCTTCAGACAACGGAAACCCCTCCTCCTCCGTCCCTCACCACCACCGTATGTAAGCTGAAATTGCCCGCTCCCCTCCCCTCCCCTCCCCTCCCGTCCATTCCCACTCGTGGCCATGGGAAAACCCTCGAGCTCTCTCGCCGCTCTCCTTCTCCTCCTGCTGCTGGTGATCCCCGAGCTCGCTCTCTCTCCTTCTCCTGGATCTCATCCGTCTCCCATCCTTTACCACATGCTTGATCCCTAGCAGGTTCCGGCGGCGGAGTGCGACGGATCCACGATGCGCGTGCAGCGGGGCGGGAAGTCTTCCGTCTTCTCCCTCTTCAATCTCAAGTCCAAGAGCAAGTTCTGGAGCGAGTCCGTCATCCGAGGGGGTACGAAACATTTTTGCATTTATACGTTCGCGAAGGGCTCTGATGCTCGATCGTTCGTTATTAGATCGGATTATATGCCACCGGCAGTTTGTGAGCGGATAAATCCGTAACTTCTAATTATTAATTTTGATTGTTGACCTGAGGTCTACTCAGGTGGTACAGTCGATTTTGATGTTTAACTTGCACGGTGTGGTTTCGTTTTCTGATATTCAGATTTCGAGGATTTAGAGAGCACGATGCCTTCCGGCTCGGGGAAGGCGGGGTTGTTGAACTACACGAAGTCAGGTAATTAAACCCTCTAAGTTCTATTTTCTACACTGATCGCATGTAGCCTGCGACTGCAGGTTATGTGATGCTCCATTATGGAGGCTATACTGATTGATATTCACCTGATCGGTCCTGCCAGTGTGTTAGAGAGAAACTACATAAAGAAGGGCGGGGATATGGCCGGGACTGGTCATTGCAGATGTACAAACATAGATAAATTATTGGCCTTCTCTTGCTAGTCTCCCCTGCTGGATTTTCACACATTTGAAGCACCCCACTTCTCACGCCTCTGTGATAGATCTTTGAGAACTGGAAACAAAAGCGGCTGAGATAATTGTTTTTAGCATAATGAAACACAAAGAAATAGTGTTTAAAACACATTCTGAATCTAATTTGGATTAGCATGCAATCCGAGTTTAATTTTTTTGAAGGAAATGATGGTGTGGTGCCAACATAAGGCATACCCTCAAAATGCATTAATTATTTCAAAACAAATTTATGAAAGCCAGGACCCAAGAAGAGTTCAGACATGATGTGCATCATTCTCAACACAAAATCTATCCTCATGCAAGATAATTCCATTTTGGGCAAGCCAACGGACCGAATTCAAGCAATTGGTTTCAGCCAGTCAACAATCAGCCGAAACTGCACTCTCTCCAAAGATGACTGATTTAATTAGCCATGGTTGGCTGGCTCTCTCCAAACTTTCCCAATAGAACGTACACGGCACATACATTTTTTTAAATGAAAAAAGCTGAAGTTCCGAGATGGGATTCACCTCATGCATTCATTAAGAAAATATAAATGTTACTGTACAATCGACCAAGACAAGTGGAGAGCCTTGTAGTGCTCTATTACAATATTGGAATAAAAATGCTGGCAACGGAAAATAGAGTCATTGCTGGCGTCACAAAGTGTTCCAGCTCCTCAGGCTTGCTGTCACAAAGAGGACTAGCCACCAGACTACCAATCTCTGGTGCAAACTTGGCCTTGTGAAGTTAGTCAGACGACCATTGTGCAATGACCAAAGAAAAACCTCGAATTTTGAGAGTACCTTAAGATCAGATAAATCTACAATTTCATTGTAAAATATCAGACTTTTGCTTTTTCTCGCAACATCTACACTTTCCTGCTTCTTAGTCATGTTTCTAGATTCAGTGATGCTATATACAATATCTACACTTATTTTATTAGAATGAATGCAAGTCTTTTTAGTTAACATTAAAGAGTTACAATGCAACCAATGCATTGTTACTTTTTTTTCCAAAAAGAAAAAAGATTGCAGCCAATGCTCATTGGACTCGGAGTTTAATAATATTGACATATGTTTAATTTAAGACATTGGAGATCTACACACTCCCAGTCTGATTTATATAAATACAAGTTTATTTAAACACGGTTCATGATGACATGCACTTTTAGTGCAACCTACTTTTCATCAGCTGGTTAAAATGTTCATTTAAACGCATGTCTTCAAGCAATTTGCGACTCACACCTGTCAAGCTTGTAATCCTCTATTTTCACACCTAAGAGGAGTACATGTTTATTTTATTTATTGATATAGGAATACTATGAAACCATTACTTTGTAGTAAGAACATCTATTTCAGACCCTTTTCATGACTTTATCCTCATCGATAATATATCCCCTATACATCTTTTTGATTTGGTTATATGGGGTTCTTAATGACACTGAATACATGAGCTATTGAAGTTTGCTAGAAAGCCAAGCCCATAATACCCAGGACTGTCCACCTAACTAGCATTGTCCCTTATGATGGAACTCTCTTGCATTCTAACTTAAACTTGGTCCTATGTAAATCACCTCCCGGACTTCGAAAAACTGACTACGAACAATGAATATAATGCTCTTTTACATTGTGGCATACTTTGAATGGCTACATGCATGATTGGAGGCTGAAGATTATTGCCAACCATGTAGACACATAAGGACAAGCCTGTGGGATGGTATTGATGCATTTTACAACTATCGAGATCAAGTAATCTTGTGGGTCTTCTAAGATGCAAGTGATGAACTAAGTGTTAAAGAGTTCATGCAGTATCAATGCTCACCGAAGTGTAATCCTTGTCTTTTAGGGTTTGTATGGTATGCATGCTAAAGTAAGTATGATCTTCAGACGGCCCTAACTCGGCTATAATCCCATTCAATATTGCTGTAAGTTGTGATGCATATAGCGTGTATTGGAAACATGCAATGGGAAATCGAGTACACCTATTTTGGTGGCTTTAGTCCATTTTCCTCTTCTGTCATTTGTTTATCATGACAACTTACCAAAATTAAGAAGGGCCTCACTAGTGATGTGAAGTTCAAATTTTGCTGGACATTGGTTTCGTTGGTTTACTTTAGTGTGATGTTGATCTAAACTAATTACCCGGATCAATTTTATCTCAATGTAAGTGTACCTTTGTCTCAATTTAAGTGAGAGTTGTGTAAGTCAATTTCTATTATTTTGAATTAGCGGATTAATTTGCAATTTTTATGTATTTTTTGAGGGCGTCTTCATAAATATCATGCAATGGCCTCCTTTAGGGCATGATATCCCTACAAATACAGATGTATTGATGAACAAAATGCCAAGCTGTAATGTGAAACCATAGATGGAATTTCCCTTGATATGCTCCTTCCCTTCTCCTCCCATCCTCCTCCGTAGAATCCCATATATGAGGCAGTTTTCATAGGCAGAAGCCCTTGGTAGAATGTCCACTTGTGGGTTAAGCAAATGCATATAACGAGAGAACCAACTAAATGATCTAGTGGTTGTCAACGATGCAATGTGTGCTATCCATCAAAAGGACCAAGGTTCTCAACTTATAACATAATACTATTTCTTACATAATGAACATCATGAGAGGGTATGCGTATCTATCTAACATACTGGAGTACACATTTTTGCTTGATTGGTTGGATGAATTTGGATGATACTTTCTGGACCCAAATATTACGCCATTTCCATTACAAATTCCCTTATCCTTTCGATTTTTTTTTAAATTGTAACAGGCAATATTGGAACCTTTATGAGGATTGCAGAGGTAGAATCTTTGTATCTGCCAGTCCCAGTGAACTTCATTTTTGTAGGATTTGAAGGGAAAGGAAATCATGGTTGGTGCCTCTCTACAATGCTGCAGATCTTTTCTTTTATTATGAGTCCTTGCCAACTTCATTTTATCTTTGTGAAGAGTTCAAGTTAGGTCCTGAAGAGCTTGAGAGATGGTTTACAAAAATTGATCATGTATTCGAGCACACAAGAGTTCCTCGAATAGGAGAGGTGCTAACCCCATTTTACAAGATTAGTGTAGATAAAGCCCAGCGTCACCATCTACCTCTTGTCAGCCACATAAATTACAAGTATATCTCCATCTCTTGCTATTTTATTTTATCATGACCCTGGTTAGGGCTGAAATTCACTAAAATTTTATTTCACGTAAATGCAGTTTTTCAGTTCATGCTATACAAATGGGAGAGAAAGTTACTTCTATCTTTGAGCAAGCTATAAAAACTTTATCTCGTAAGGATGAAATATCAACTTCAAGGTATCACACATCATGTTGTACTGCTTGTGCTTATGTATCTGTTGAAAGCCTAATTAATATCTAATAGACATTTGAGATGAAGCTTTCACATGTTTAATTTTCTCAATCATTCTTATCTATCATTGCGATTCTTAAGATGCATTAAATGCGTATTTAAAATTTTGTCATCATCTAGAAATTGAGAGATGTTGAAAGCAAGAACAATGGTTGATGGTCCAATAGGCTTGCACGATGTCGTTTATTTTTGTTGGAGGAGGGGATGGTGGGCGAGGGAGTGTTGGGTTCTAGTCTGGTGCTTGGAGTGTATGAGTTGACCAATAATGTGGTGTCCCCTATGCACATCTAAGATGTATCCAAGTTTGTTGTTCAATGGTTATGTTGTGCAGGGATGGTGGACGTTGGGAGACTAAACTGAAAGGTGTGCATGGATTTCCTTGGATTTCTCTGTTGGGGGAATTGGATGGAGAACCACCCGTGCTATGGAAGGTTTGAAATGGGCTGGAGATGTTCTTTGAGGCATAAGGTCAAGGCTTTAGTTTGTCATTGTAATCATAATAGATCAAGTGGTGAATTGCATTCACAGTGCATGCATATATTTGTTTCTAATAAGTTGTTCATCTGACATTTTAACACACTGGCTAGTGCAGCATGCCTCATAACTTTTTTTATCATCTGCCTAATTGAATATCATGTGTATTCAAATACATGAATGTCAGTACATTATCGTACAATACACAGCTAATAATTTATGTTAATTTGCAGTGACGATGAAAGTATCCTCTGGCAAGTGGATATAGATGGAATTGATGCTCTGTTTACGAGTCTTGTGGATTATCTTCAACTTGACAATGCATACAATGTTTTCATTATGAATCCCAAACGAGATGTCAAAAAAGTTAACTATGGATATAGGTAAGTCCCCTCGAAAGAATCATTGCATTTGATTAGGTATTTATTCTTTTCTCCCTGGAGCCCTTTTCGATCAGCTTGGTATCTAGATGACTCCTTTATGCTGCACACTTTTTTTAGGGAATATGCTACACGCTTTATGAACAAGTCCAAATATTTATTGAATTAAGTGCTTTATGCAATGTAATTCTGAAATGTAGAAGGATAATCAATTTATAAAAGTATGATATCCTCTTACAATGTTATGAATTTTGTAAAATATGGATACTACTGATTTGAAATTTTATCGGGAAAGCATATGCATGCAAATGAAGAAAATCTGTCATCTAGTCCGGAACAAACTTAGGGAATTTATCATGATTTTATCGGGCTATTATATATATGCAAAAGAAATAAGAGAAAAGAAGAGGGAAAGGACTGGGTTGGAGACGCGAATGGGAGGAGGTGAGAGTGGGCGAGAGAAATGCTGGCGGAGAGCGAGAGAGCGGTGGAAGCCTAAGCTCGATGCACGTGAGCATCCGGAGCGGGTGTTGGAGTCCAGAGGCGCTCGCCCCTCAGTCACATCAAGAGGAAGGACTTCTTATGCAAGATCTTCGTGGAGACCGAAGGCATCTCTCGCGGGAGTGCCTCTCTTCGTTCCTGGTAAAGGCATGGAGAGCTCGGCCAGTGCCATCAACGAAGTCCGCGAGGCTCGAGTCGATTTCAAAGGAAAAGGCGTGCTCCGGGGGAGGGCTCACGATGAGGTGCACGTCTCTGAGGAGCACGAAGAGAGTGGTGCCTGGGTTCGTGTTTCTCACAAGAAGCCGGGTAATCGTTGCTTTAGATGTGGTGAACGTGGTCATACTGCTTCGACCTGTGGGTTGCCTCCAAGATGTTATACTTGTGGAAGGGTTGGACACAAGAAAGCTTTCTGTTGGTTCGGGGCTTCCCGAATGATTCCTGTGGCTAACAAGGACTCCCATTCGGCCGGGTGGGAGGAGAAGGTGCATGTTGGTTCTTTCGACGTGATCCCTGGGGGGGGGGGAAGACTTCACGCTCTTAAGCGGAGGTGGTTCGTGATTACAGAACGACCACTCCTTCGAAGGACCCTCCTTTTACGGACCCTGCTGAGGAGTCGGCACTCCCCTTTGCTGGCAATGTCAACCTGGAGAAGGTGGGGGGGGGAGCTGCGGTGTGGAAGCGAGAGGGCGGGTGCTGTCGCCCGATATTTCGCTGCATGGCCACCTCGCGAAGGAGGGTGGTTGTGATGGAGTTGCTGTGGGGCTAGCATTACGCAAAGGAGTTGATTGGAATTTCGTGGACCTGTGTTTGCATGGGTTCCTGGGACCCTTATTCGATGGCGACATGGTTGTTCTGGACAACTCAAGATGCTTTGTTCGGGTCCTTTCGTTGAATCAACGAAAAAGCTTATTGGCGACTGATATTTTTGAGGACATCTCCTAGAGACCTTTGCGCTACGACGATGGAGCCTGCGTCGACGTTGAAATTTGTGTTGCTGAGGTACGTGGGATTCCTTTCCTCTCTCATAAGTTGCAAGCTTTGGGCAATCTACTTCGCCGCTGGGGGGAGCTGCTGGCGATTGTGGAGGATGGCTTCAGACCTGGCTCAGATTGGAGGACAACTCGGGTCCTGCTGGAATGTGGCAGAGGTTCGATTGATGACCTCTTGGGCAAGGTGGCCTTTGAGACCTTCTCAGTTGGTCGTTTCTCGTTCCCGGTGGAGGTATCTTTCCTGCAGCCTCTTGCTCAACCGCAGGCGGTGGCTGGGCCGGTGCTTCCCTCGATCGTGACGTTGGACTCTCCGGTTGCTGTTGGCGCCTCGTCTTCTGGTGGCCACCTGGCGTGGCTTGGGGCTACTCGCGAAGCGTCGCCCCCCTGGTTTGATTGCCCGCGACCCTTCAGTGATTCTTCCCGCTTCCCGAGTGATTTCGCCTTACGTAGCGGTCTACCTCTGTGGGGACCATCCGAGGTTGATTCGGTTCTTGGCTCTTTTACCTGGAAGGTGGACCGTACGATGAACGATTCTTTTTCGGGCGCACGGACGGGTCTCTCTACTTCATTTGTTGGCGGATCGGGGTGCTTCGGGTCTTGGTCCGGTGGGGATTCTTCTTTTCTCTCCGCGGATTCGGATCCAGACACCAATCGGGTTGCTTTTGGGCCCACCATTGGGACGAGTAATGTTGCGGTGGTCTTTCATGGCTCTTTCTCAGTCCCTACTTCGATTCGGGGCTCAAGCCTCCATTCGGATACTGCTTTGCCTTTAGTGTTGGATGCAACTTCGCGATCTATACTGGGACTTACTCTAATGATGCTGTGGGCTCGCCTATTCTTGCACTGCCTGGCCCTGTGATTGGTGACTCGGTTGAGGACCGTGTTATTGAGGAGGGCTCTCGACCGGATAAGCGATCGGGGAAGAGATATCGAAGGCGGAGCAGATCTCGTACGGGATTCGAGCCAATTCTCACCTGCGCGTCGTTGAGAGACACTGTGGCGGAGGCGGTGGGCCTTGCGCATTCTGGAGGGAGCCGCCATTTTTCTTAATGAAAATTCTTTCCTGGAACGTGAGGGGGCTGGGGGACGACGTGAAGAGAAAGGCTCTGGGTGCCCGCTTGTCGGAGTGGGGTTGCGATGTGGCCTTGATTCAGGAGTCGAAATTGTGTGGCCTGGATGATGCTCTCTGGCGCTCCTTTGGCGCGGGGGCTTTGGATGGTTTTACGGCTTTGGATGCGGTGGGAGCGGCGGGGTGCCTCTTCATCGCGTGGAAATCGGCCGCCTTTACGCTCGATTCCTCCATCTCCGGAAGGCATATGCTCTATGTGGTGTTGGTTAGAAGTGACTCGGCCTCTCCTATTGCCGTGTCTTGTGTTTATGAGCCCTGCTGTCATATCAGAAGAGCTGAACTGTGGGAGGATTTGCGTGCTGCGGGGCGTGCTTTTGTAGTCCTTCCTTGGATCATTGGGGGAGATTTCAATGTGACTCTTCACTCTGCTGATCGCCCCCGGGCGCGGGGTGGGCGCGACCTAGGGTCTTTATCTTTCTTGGAGACTGTCGACTCTTTGGCTTTGGAGAACTTGGTGGCATCATATTTAAGATATACTTGGAGGAGCGGCACTTCTAGATCCAGGATTGATCGCTTCTTGGCTTCGGGTGATTTGATGGAGAGTTTCCCTTCCTGCTCGGTTTCTTCTAGACCCAGGGCCTTCTCCGACCACTCGCCAATTTTATGGGATTCTGATGAGACTCTATCTCTGAAGGGCATCTTTAGATATGAACGCTGCTGGCTCCTTGAGCCTTCCTTCAGGGACGTGGTGGCCGACCAGTGGGCTTCCTCTTCTGTTGAGGGGTCTGCAGTTGCGAGATTTAGTCAGAAGCTTGATTCTTTGCGGAGGAGATTGGCGCGCTTTAAGCGGGAGACGCGACTCGTGCGGATGGCTCTTAGAAAAGAGGCGGAGGAGATTATTTCGAGGCTTGACTCTGTGGAGAATGAGAGGATTCTCAGTGTGCACGAGCTCGAGGAGCGCTCCTCTGCGCATAGAAAGGTGGCGGAGGAGGACAAGAAGAGAGCTATTAAGTGGCGTCAGCGATCTAGGCTGAAGTGGCTTAAAGATGGTGATGCAAACATGGCTTATTTCCACAGGGTTGCTAGTGGGAGGAAACGAATCAATTCGCTACGCGCTATTTCTGTTGATGGGGAGCGGTTCGTTGGAGATAGTGCAATGGGATCAACCATTTTGGAACACTTCAGGGGTGTCATGTCGGCTCGGTCCACACGCTGTTGGAAGTGGTTGGGTTTGGGGGTTCCC
Source organism: Ottelia alismoides (assembly GCA_037367405.1). Taxonomy (NCBI): domain Eukaryota; kingdom Viridiplantae; phylum Streptophyta; class Magnoliopsida; order Alismatales; family Hydrocharitaceae; genus Ottelia; species Ottelia alismoides. The sequence continues at coordinate 205,955 of JAZKJV010001307.1, forward strand.
AAGTTTTCGAGGAGGACTGTGCCATGCTTATTAGGCCAATTACGTTGATGAAGACTAAAGAGGCTGTTTGGGATCTTAATCTTGATGCTTCCCCGGGGCTTGATGGTTTTTCCGTGGCTTTCTTTAGGGATTTTTGGGACTTGGTGGGAGCGAACGTTTTTGAAGTGATTGTGGAGTTTTGTGAAGGAAATGCGGGTTTTGATAGGCTGAACAGAGCCTTATTGCTCTTGATTCCAAAGAGGGATGCAACGGAGGACATTGGGGATTTTCGCCCCATCTCGATATCAAACACCATATATTTAATTGTTGCTAAAGTGCTGGCTAGGAGACTCTCTAGAATTCTGGACTCGCTTGTTTCCCTCGTTCAGGCTGCTTTCATTAAGGGGAGACAAATATCGGACTGTATTGCTGTTGCGTCGGAATTGGTGGCAGATTGGAAAGCCTCAGGGCGTCAAGGGGTGTTTTGGAAAATTGATTTCGCAAAAGCGTATGATAGCATTGATTGGGCTTTCCTATGGTCGGTCCTTAGGAGGCGCGGCTTCCCGGAGAGGTGGATTTCATGGATGCGGAGGTGCGTGACTACCGTCTCTTTTTCTCTCTTGCTCAATGGAGGATTGGAAGGGGGGCGCTTCCAACCGCGTCGGGGCCTGCGCCAGGGATGCCCTCTGGCCCCCCATCTATTTGTTCTTGTTTCGGACGTCTTGGCTCGTATGGTGGATCGGGTTGTTGCTGCGGGCCTCTCCAAGGGATTCTCCAAGGGATTCTCCAAGGGGGGCATTTCCGTGCCTCTAATTAAATTTGCGGACGACACTTTGTGCTTTATTGAGGGGGATGATTCGGAGGTCGCGGCCATGTCGATGACTCTGGATCTCTTTAGCGATTTATCCGGGCTGCGCATAAATGGAAGCAAATCTAAGGTTATTCCTTTGGCCTTTCGGAGACTGAGGCGTTGAATTTTGCGAACATTCTGGGCTCTTCTTTGGGGAGCCTTCCGATTGATTACCTGGGCCTTCCTTTGGTGGTTGGGAGGCCAAGACTTAGGGATTGGAGTGTGGTGGTTGAGAAGGTTGAGGCGAGATTGGCAGGTTGGCGCGCGACTCTCCTCTCTAAAGGCGGTAGGCTGGTTCTTCTTCGATCGGTTCTTGTAACCATTCCGGTGCACTTTTTGTCGACTCGATGTCTCCCTGCTGGGATTTGCAGGAGACTTGAGTCCTGCTTCAAAAGATTCTTATGTGGGAAATCGGGTGTCGTTGGGAGAGGGATTCACCTGGTCGCTTGGGAGGAGGTGGTGAGGGAGAAGAAGGCAGGGGGTTTGGGGGTTAGACGCCTCAACTTGGTCAATGACGCGTTCTTCCTTAAGTGGGCAAGCAGGGTGCGGGGAAGAGATGAAGGTTTCTTTATTGAGATTTTGAGGGCGCTTCATGGGAGGGAGTGGGTTGGCGAATTTGATTTGGGGGTGGTGCGGGCGCGCTCTCCGTTCTGGCGTGGTGTTCAGGAGGTCTTCTTGAGGAACAGAGAGTCCTTCAAGCCTGTTCTGGGGGACGGCCGTGCCTTCTCCTTTTGGAATGACAACTGGTTGGGGGGGGGAACCACTTTCTGTCCGGTTCCCTCGTCTCTTTGCTTTGGCGGAGAATAAGGATGCCTCCGTCGCTTGCTGCTGGGTGAATGCGTGTTGGTCTCCTCGCTTTCTGGGGAACTTCTCGGATCAGAGGTTCTTGGATTTTCTTGCTTTGATGGACGTCCTTGCTCACGTGGATTCGCCTTCTGTGGGCTTGGATCACTGGACGTGGAGGGATGGTGGCTTCTCGACTCGGAAGGCCTATGCTTCATTGCTTGATACTACGCCTGATCGTGCGGATTCCCTGGTGAGAGACTGTGGTTTCTTCTGGACCTTGGGCTTGCCCTTGCGCATTGTCTTCTTCTTATGGCTCGCCCGCAGAAAGAGGCTCTTGACGCGTGATCGTTGTTCAAGGTTGATGCCCTCGATTTCCAATATTTGCGTGCTGTGCGATTCAAATGTGGAATCCTTGGACCATATCCTTTTTCTCTGCCCTATGGTCCGGGGGCTTTGGGCGGACCCCCTCGTGGCTTGGGTGCAAGCTTCTGATATGGAGACCTTCTGTGATTCTCTCTTCCTGAATAGACATATGGCTAGAAGGCGGCTCTTGGCACCGGTGGCATGTTTATGGTCGATTTGGCTTAGTCGTAACGAGACCATCTTCTCTGCGCATCGCTTTTATCTGGAGAACGTGCTTTCTCGCGCGAGGGCTTTGGTGGCGGACTGGAGTGCTGCTTAGTATTCTGTTTCCCCTCCCCTTTTGTTTTTTTAAACGCCCAGATCTGGAGGTTTCTCGCCTCCCTCACTGGGTTGCTCTTTTTTACTTTCTTCTTTGTATCCCTGACTTTCTTTCCTTCTAATATATCGGGGTGAACACCACTGAGTGTATCCCCCTTTTTCTTGGCTTCAAAAAAAAAGAAAGTCTAGCCTCTAGTTTGACACAACTTAGGAACTTTATCATGCTTTGCCATCAACCTACGTCAAATATAGATGTATATCTAGCAACGATGCGAGATGGCTGGGAAGAGATTTCTTGTGTTTGTCAGACCTGTAGTGTAGTTAAGGAGCTAGTGCGTCTCTTCTTGTTGTCTGAGATCAAGCGAGCGATGGTGGATCTGAATAGGGATGTATCCTCTGGACCAGATGGGTTCCTTGTTTTCAGTGGGCATGGAATTGTTGGTGGTGGTGAAGTGGTTGCTTTAGTTGAATGGTGGGTTTGAAGCGGTTAAATCAGTCTCTTCTATTCCTTCTGCCCAAGAAGGAGGTTGTGATGTGTATAGAGGATTTGCGCCCTATTGCATCGTTTGATGCTATTTATTTGATTGTGGCAAAGGTACTTGCTAACAGATAACAGAGGTGCTTAACTCCATTATCGATCCTCCCTAGATGGCATTCATCCCGGTGCGTCACATGATGGATGGGGTGGTGTTGGCATTTGAGGTTGTGGTGGAGTAGCACAAGAAGAGGACCAAAGATCTTATGTGGAAGATGGATTTCTCGAAGGCTTATGAGTGTGAATTAGTAGTTTGTTTGGTCGTCCCTGTACTTTAGGGGATTTCCAAGCGAATGGATTGCCTGTATGAAAGGTGTGTCATGATTGCTTCCTATGTGGTGCTGGTGAAAGGAAGACAAGAGAGTAGCTTCTTTCAGCCACATCTGAGCATCAAACATGGTTATCTGTTGGCGCCTTTGATTTTTGCGGCGGTGGCCGATGCTCTGGCGAGAATGGTGGCGAAAGCTGTTGAGGGTGGTTTCATAGCGAGCCTCTGTGTAGGTGGGATTTCGATTTCTACCCTTTAGTATGCACCAAGGCCCTAAATGTTCGTTTCAGTAACCATTTCGGTATCGACCAAAACAGAATTTCGATGGAATTTCGGTGGAATTTCGACCGAAATTTCAGTCATTTCGGTCATTTTTTGTATTAGGACCCCCATATTTTGGTCATTTTGATCATTCCGGTCGAATTTCGATTTCGACTGGATATCGATATTCGATAGAAATTCGACTGAATTTCGCTGAAATTTGAGGCCATGGTATGCACACGATACTATCTTCTTTGTGGATGGAGGTTCGAGAGCTGTGGAGGGAGTGTCCATCGTTCTTGAGATTCTTAGATTGGTCTCCGGTTTGAATATTAATTATGCTAAGTCTGCCTTTGTGCCTTTTGGGATGGATGAGGAGGTGACCTATTGTGAGAATGCCTTGTAGACACAGAGAGGGGCTCTCACTATCACGTATCTTGGTTTCCAGCTAGTGGGTGGTAGGTTGCGAGTTTGCAATAGTCTGAGTGGGTGTCTGTTGTTTAGAAGCTGGAGAAGAAGTTGGCGAGCTGGCAGGCGACATGTCTATCAGGAGGTGACAACTTTGTACTATTGAAGGCGGTCCTCTCGTACGTAGGCCAACTGCTCGACACCACCCCTCCGATACCCACCATGAACAGTAGCCCATGAACACCATCATACTCCGTCCAACCTCCCGCACCTGGAGCTGCCCATGAAGACGACTCACTAGTACTTGCAAGCGGGGACCTCCTCACCAGAAGCAACCCCTCCCTCCCTCGCCTGCCACCTACCCAAGATCTCTACCCTTCCCCTGAGCTGCATCGAGAAAACTTGGTCAAATCCGCCAGGTGCTGCCGACCCTCTCGATGCAGGACTGTCAAGAAGCCCGAGCGACGCCCTAGCTCCGCTCTCTGCCGCCAGGAATCTTGATGGAGAGAGCACCGTCGCTGCCCGAGCGAAACCCTAACGTCGTCCGCTCCCGAGCGAAATGACATCCGACAATCAATTTTTATATCACTCACAAATAAAAGGGTTGGAAAAGAAAAGGAAGGCTCCCAAGACTAACCGAACTAGATGGTGGAATTTTCAATTAAAGAGTGTAAGCTTGAAGATGAAGGTTTTAGAAGACTTATCTTGGGAATGTAACAAAAGTGCAAATGGGATTTGGGAGGAGATATCATATTGTAATCGAAGCCGAAGGGTTGTAATAAGTTGCTAGACGAGTCTAAAGGTGGAGTTCCATGCTAAAATGATGCTTGGTGGTGAAGTGAAGGGTGTTAAAGAAGGTTAAAATTGAAAAAACTTGCTTTAAAGCTATGCATAATGATATAACACAAAAAACTGTCACAAACTACAAAATTGCTAAGAAGGAAGCAAAAATGTTGTAAGTGAAGATAAGCCAACATCATATAAAGTTTTGTACAAGATGCTGGATCCTTAGGAGGATCAGAAGGGTGTATTCCAATTGGCCAAAGCAAGAGAGAGAAAGGCCAAAGATCTTACTCAAGTGAGATGCATTAACGATGAGGAAGTACATGTGCTTGTTACTCAGAAGGATATAAAGACATATGGAAGCAATATTCTATAAGCTTTTCATTCGACAATCGAATAAAGATATCATTTTGGGGATCTAACTAGTAGTGAAAGTTACACGAATTACACAAGCTATAGATGAATATAAAGCTTATTGTGGGAAAAAGGCTTTGTTGTTGTATAGACGAATATAAAAGATGGAAGTAGAGGAGGCTTTAAAGCTTTTGAAACTCAGGAAATGTGTAGGACCTGATGACATTTCTGTAGAAATACGGAGAGTCTCGATGAACACGGCTTCACTTGTTTCACGACTTTATTCTATTTTATTTGGAGAAGCAAGAAAATGCCTAAAGAATGGGGAAAACATCATAGTGCCTCGTACATGAATAAATGAGACATTCATTTTTTTTTCAAATTACACATGTATCGAACTGATGAGTGATACTATGAAAATCTAGGTATGTGTTATCGAAAAAGGGTTGAGGTAGGTTTCCAAAGTAACATAAAACCAAATCGGATTCATGCTAGGTAGAGAATGCGAGATTTGAGATGTTAAGCCATCTTCGAGAGTGTGGAAAGCCTAGGAAATGTTGGAAGGCGACTCTCTGAAGTAGTCTTTATTATTTGGATCTATGTCTGAGAATGACCTGCAAAGATATGAATGGAGGTAAAGAATCCATGTTGACGACCTTACTTAATGTGGGAGAAGGATTTGTTGTTATTGTTTTACGTGTTGTTTTGAACCTCCAAAGTCAATGGAAAAATAATATTATATAGGCATATATCGAGGTTAAAAATACACACTGCATCATTTTGCACTTTGCATTGGCATGACTTAATCTAAAAACAAAAAAAATCTCCGTTGAATCCTTGACTTCTTGGTTGTGTGAATTGCAAATAAACTTACATTTTTGCTTCCCTATGTTCGATCTTAGTTATTCTCAAGTAAAACAAATGTCATCACTTAATTCACATTATTTCATGTGGTTTTGATTTGTCTTTGATTATCCAAGCTACAACTACATACCACACTAAAACACAAGATTTTTGGTGGCAAAGTAGTAGAACACTATTTTTAGTAGTTTATTTAATAAGTAACAACCATCAATGATATCAATAATAATTATTGCTATTGTTGACTATTAATATCAATCATGATGGATTGGGAGTGCACCTTGTTGATCGATAGGCAACTACTTTACCGAAGAGGGAAGGTGGACTCAAGATCTCTTGTTTGGAAACCTAGAACGGGGCTCTCTTGCTGAAGTGGGTTGCTAGGATTTGGGGAAGAAGTGAAGGTTTATGCTGTCGTTTCATACAAAACATATATAAGGTGGGGTTCAGAGACGAGCCATCTCATCATTCATTGTTCCGCAAGTCGGCCTCTTGGAAGGAAATTACCTTTGTAATGCCATGTTATCAGGAATTATTTTGTCTAGTGCTAGGTGACGAAAAATCTTTTGCATTCTGGTTTGATAATTGGTCAGGTCAGGGATCCTTCTCTAGATTTTCTCGATTGTTCGCTTTGCCTGTTGATAAAGTTGCTCCGGTATTCGATTGCTGGCTTGATGGAAAATGGATGCCCTTATTCCTAACGGATTTCTCTGATCAAGGTCTTGAGAATTTCCTTAGCTTGATGTATTTCATTAGGCTGATAGAAAGACAGAGTGAGGGTCGTGATCACTGGGTGTGGAAGAATAATACTTTCTCAATTAACAGAGCCTACAAAGCCATCAACAGACCTCCACAGACGAGGACAGGCGCATTGGTTCGGGATTGTAACTTTATGTGGGAGCTAAAATTACCAGGTGGAATTGGATTCTTTTTGTGGCTACTTCGAAGAAGGCACATTATGTCCAGGGATCGTTGGCTAGATTTTTCTCGGATATCTCCAACAGATGTCACCTGTGTAAATCACATGTTGAATCAATTGAATACCTTTTCTTCCATTGTTCGAAGATATCCGCCATCTGGTCGGAGTTAGACATTAACTGGTTGAACCTACAAAATCTGGGTCTCTACTGGGCTCAGTTGTTCAAGCTAAACATCGCCCTAGAGAGGATATTCTGCGCACAATAGCAACTTTTTGCGTAATTTGATTAGTCAGAAACGATGCTCTCTTTTCTTTACAACGTTTTTACCGTGGTAATGTACTTTTTCATGGTTGGGTGATTGTTTGGAATCTGTCGATTGATGTAGCTATTGTCGGATAAACTCGAAAGTTGAATTCTAGGTGACAATAGCTTCCTCTCGAATGAAAAAATGACAATAACTAGAGTTTTGCATGACTGATTGGACTGGCATATGTATTCACACTTTTACATCTCCACTATAATATAGATGCTTTGATGATCTTATGAGGCCACGCTGATTCCTTTGGAGTTTAATGTCTTCGGAAGGAGTGACTTGGGGAGGGGGTATTGAGGATATCCATTCACGTCACCAACCACAAGGCTCCCTTGGAAATCAGGATCTTGGCGCGTCTATTGAGGATGAATATATTAGTGACCAGCGTTTACCACACAAGTTAGATTCATGGCACACATTTGATATATGCCTTGTGTCGTGGTTGCAAAAGCCGGCCGATTAGTCGATCAACTATTTTAAATGGTAATATGTTTTATAAATATTTTCGTATGCAGTGTTTTTATTGAAGTTCAACAGTTGTGTAATGTTAATCTTGTACTTCTTATGTTATGCTAATATTGTAAACCACACAATATATCTATATATAGGAATACATATTATATATAAAAAATATCTTCTATATCTTAACTAATGAAAAAAATCAAAATTGGATTATTTATATTAATAATTTAAATACAATTTATTCTATATTTAGTGATCCTTGACTAAATACCAAATATCGACTTCTACAATCTTGATTGGGAACCTGTAAGGGGTGATTAGCATGGTTTATATTATTGCGAGATCTTTTTTTAATGACAAATTTATGTTTGAGAACATCAGGTAGGTGCGCACTCATATGCACTGTATATTCTAATCATCATTTAAAGAATCATGGATGATCATTGATCTCTAATGGCCATCCTTTAGCTTTCATAAGGTCAGAGGTTAGTGGTCTGAGAACCAGTGTACCAATGCATCAGCTTCTGTAGTGTTGCTGCATAACATTTTTATTTTCACTGCTATTAGAGCTTAAGTTATTACAAAACTTTCATACATTAATTCATAGTACAATTGCCGTTTTTGTTATCACAATTCAATGTCTGACATAACCCTAAGTATCTAAATTTGAACTATGTAGCATATGCGAATATTAAGCTTTTAATCCATACCATGAAATCACACAGCTAAGCTTTAAAATAGATGTTCATATCTCCAACCGAATGAACTATGTGCTCATTATAAAGTTCTTACACACGTGCGACCTTTGTTTAAATGGTTTCTAACCTTCTCTTGAAAAAAGTTGATCATTGATAAGGTGTGCACCCAAAACTTTATGTTTGACAGAAATTTTCTTTCTGTTACCTTGTTGATTGATGATTTTTATAGCGAAGTTTCAGTCAGTTTCTTGGTCATGTAATGCTGTTCATTATATTTAACTATATGTTTAGATATTCTCTTGTAGTATTTATATTTTGATATTCTTTCTAGTTTTATGTAAAGAGCACATATATTTTGCAGGAGAGGCTTATCTGATTCAGAGATTAAATTTCTCAAGGAGGTAATGATTCCAAGTCTATTCCTTTTTCCTATTGCGATGAAATAAAAGTCTCTGCAATCAATGGGACATATAAATGGTGTGGTAACATGCCTGATAATATATCGCTTGAAATCACCCTCTCCTTCAATATTGGATATTGCCATGAAGTTTTCCATAGCTGTGGCTTTCTTTCCATTCCTGATTCTAAGTTGCTCAGTATGATATTGAGACTTATCAGAGTCTCTGATGAGTCCCATTTCTTTGAGGTCGCGTGGCATTTTTTGCTGATAACACCAGATATGAGTGGACCTCTTTACACGTGCCTAAATACTGTGCCTCGAGGATTTCCTGAGATGGACACCAACTTACATGTGAATTATATGCGGTATCGATATTTTAGTTTTCACATGCCTACTCTTCCACCTTCCTATTCAACAAGGAAGAAAAAGCTTAACGGATATGCAGAAACAAAGTTGAATATTCTGTTGGCACGGAATTTTTTTGTTCAACTGTTTTCTAAAAATGGCATATGACAAATTGCTATCCCAAGAAAATGACAAATTATTGAGAGACTGAATGGACAAGGAGATCCCGCTCACTGTCATTTCGTTTAACTGATGTGCTGCAAAAACCTGTACGTTGCTGGAAAATATCAATCAAATTCTTCATTTACACGTCATTTTTTGAAAGTTCACATGGCATTTTATACCAGTTTGGCGTAGTCCCAGTGCACATATTTTAAGCAAATTAAAGCGTAGGAGTTTCCCTTCTCTGGACATCACTTGATGGTCTTGGTCATCCAACAAAAATGGGAATTGTGGTTCTGATTATTTCAGTAAATGCTTGTATGATTGCATGAGAATACCCTGGGAGAGGATAGGGGGCTGTTGTCTTGCCATGCCACTGAGTGTTGCATACCTTGTTGTGTAGAAAATTGCACTTATGGAGATGGTTAGATTAGTGCTCCTGGCTTCTTGTTGGAAGTAATTTACATGAGTCGTTTTCTTTAAGGATTTCGCTAAGTCACGTTTTCGATGGCTCGGTCATATTTATGGCCTAATGCGGTATATATTTCTTTTCAGAAAGGAAGGGAACACTCTAAAATGGTGAGCAGTGAGCACTACGTTATATATCAATAAACATAAAAAAACTCCAATTATAATGACCATGGCTCATATGGAGCCTTGGAATAGGCAAACCTATTTTCCACAAAACCTCTTCCAAAGAGAAATTAGACCATTCTTGGCCGACCCAAGGGCCCAATTAAAAGTTTTTTTTGGAGTGGTATGGACTGGATGGATAAATTAAGCTGTATCACTCTCACTTTGTTATTCTTTTAGTTTTAGATCGAAATAATGCCCCTGGATGTGTTCCTACATTTGTTTAATGTTGTGATCCATGTGGGGTTAAAGTTGGGATGCCCTTTGGTATTGACATTTTAGGTTTGTTGGTAGTCATGGTTTTTCACGCAAAAAAAAGTTTTTTCACGCATATGGGCAAGATGGGCTTTAAGGTTTTAGGCTTGACGTGACTGGTGCTGGTTTTCCTCCTCACTACCATCCTTTCCACTCTTTTTGGAAGGTGGGGGAGTGGTTGGAAGGAGAGAATTTGTAGATCAATCAACCGATTAAGGATTTACTAGATTTTTGTCCAAGTTTGCTTCATTTGATGATGTCATGTAAATCTGTAGGAGTCAGCCTTTAATCCCTTTGGATTATTGATGGGGGAGTAGGAGATTTGTGCAATCATTCTTGGTTGTTTGAGGTGTTCCTATCACGCCTTATATATTGATGCAAAATTAAAATATGCAAATTAAACTGGCGGTAGAAAAATTATTTGGTGGAGGGAATTGGTGGGATGGAGAAGAGAAAGCATGTCGGTTGCACATGAATCGAGAAAGAATCACGATGATCGCATGGAGGGAGAAGAGATAAAGGAGGGAGATATGAGATAAATCTCAATTTTAATTCAACTTCAAATGTTTTAAAAATTGTAGACTACCCCCTTATATAGGAGGATGAGATGAAAGAAATTTCAAATTTAAAATTCAAATTTAATTCTAACTTATCCTAACCGACTAACTACCTTAAATAATGAATTAACTATTTAATTTGAGATCACATGCGATCTCTTTATTTAAAATAATATAGCGACAACTCAATTATTTGTAAATAAAATGAGACATTAATTAACGGACATAAATAAATAATTTAGACCTTATTTATTAGTAGTGCGTTGCATCAGTTCTCCTCCACTTGAAAAATTCGTCTCCCGACGAATTTCTCGATCTTCGATGCGCCGTTGGAGAATTCAATCTTGAAATTGTAGATTCAAATTCGCCCAATCAGATCCTTTTCAACATTATGTTTGTAGTTTTTTTTCCAATTGGAGGGTGTCTCTACGATTTTCATACCCCTTCATTTAAATAAAGATCATAACAGAAGTTCTCCACTTGGCTCTTTAGATAAACACTCTTGGGAGGATGGGTTTTACTGCGACTTTTCCAAATCATATCCCTTATCTCCAGGATTCCGATTGAAGGTGAATCCCTAACCATTGCTAGGGCTTCTCCTTTCCGAGATAAGAGGCGACAACAACAAGTTGGAAGCACAGGGTGGCTGTGGTGGTGCACAGGGGACTAGGTGGGCAACAATGGGAAATCGCAGTGGCGGCATGCGTGCGACGCATTGGCCAGTAGCCACGTTGGCGATGACGAGGGTGGGAGCGGGGGTGGTTGTAACACGGTTGGGGGGGGGGTTGTTTGGGTAGTTGTTTTTGGGCGTGGAAGGAGGCTGCGACGAGGCCATGATGGGCGCTGGGGCTGGGGGATGCACTGTAAAGGGTGCTTGGGTTGCAGGAGGGGGTGTTGGGGCTGGGAGATGCGCTGCAGGAGGTGCGGGGGTGGCGAGAGGGGACGCTAGGGCTGGGGGGTATGACACAAGGGGTACGGGGGTGGTAGGAGGGGGTGCTGGGATTGGGAAATGCATCGCAGGAGGTGCAGAGGTGGGAGCGGGGGTGGCAGGAGGGGGCGCTAGCGGCAGTGTGGTTGGGGGTTTAACCGGGGGTACGGGGGTGGCGAGGAGGGCCTGTAAGGTGTTGGCGGTGGTGTCGACGTTTGGATGGAGGGTGGGGAAGGTTGTCGGGAAGGTAGGGGGTTACCTGGCAAGGCAGGGGAGGTGTCGGGACGGTCGGGGATGATAAAATGACTGATTCCAAAGGCATTATTTGATATGTGATGTGCTGAACAACAAGTATTTCGTCGTTGACGCTCCTTTTTTCTTGTTTTTATTCGTTGAAAATCTGGACATCGGCTTCGACGACGGAAGACTTCAATTCGACGGCTTTCTTGGCGGTATTTTTTGCTAATTGTAGCGTCAAAGCTTCAATATTCCATGGTTCACGCATCTGTGTCGTCAAATCTTGCATATCTGTACACACTTGGAGCATGTTGGAAAAAAAATCTTTTTAACCTCAGCACACCATGCACGATCATTGGAGCGAGATCCTTTGGATTTTTGTTCATGTGAACGGCGGGAAGGATCGCCAGATCGTGAAGACGATCTAGATGCCATGCTCTGATACCGATTGATGCAAAATTAAAATTTGCAGATTAAATTGGCGGTAGAGAAACTATTTGGTGGAAGAAATTGAAGAGATGGAGAAGAGAAAGCGCGTCAGTTGCGCAGGAATCGAGAAAGAACCACGGAGATCGCGTGGAGGGAGAAGAGATAAAGGAGGGAGATATGAGATAAATTTCAATTTTAATTCAACTTCAACTGTCTAAAAAATAATAGACTACCACCCCTTATACAGGAGGGATGAGATTACAGAATTAGAAAAGAAAATTTAAATTTAAAATTCAAATTTGACCCTAACTTATCCTAACTGTCTCGAACCGACTAACTTAAATAACCAATTAACTATTTAATTTGAGATCACATGTGATCTCTTTATTTAAAATAAAATTGCGACAACTCAATTATTTGTAAATAAAATGAGACTCTAATTAACGGACGAAAATAAATAAATAAGACCCTATTTATTAGTAGCACACTGCATCATATATTGATAGCAGTGTCACTTTGTTTAATTGAAAAGGGAATTATCAGTAATATTGCTAATAAATTGTGACTATCTCGGGAAATCGTGGAAACATCTATGAAAAGTCATTTTTCCAAAGTCAGTTTCTCGTGGTCTTCAATATTTTTTGAAAGCCATCTTTAATTCTTTTTTAAGCCTTCTCCCACTTTAAGCACGGTCTGCTACATGGATTCTTATGAAATCTATTGAAAGATCCAACTGTTTTACGCAGGTTGTCAATTACCTAACACAATCCTTCTCAAGGGGGGATTTGAACCTTGATCTTTTGGGTGGTAGGCACACTTTTCTACCATCGAACCATTGAATTGGACAGCACCATTGCTAGCGATCTTTAATCAATAAATAAATTGAGACATACCCTTCTTTGCTAGAATATTGTCAAAAATTTAAGTTTATAGTAGCATTATCATCATAGTCATTACACATGTTGATATATAGTACCATGCGAGGCCATGCATGGGAAGTTTAGTGATGTAAAATGCATAAATAAGTTGAATTTACATATAACATTGTTGTTGCTGTATGCGAAAGGATCCTATATCCATGACTCAAAAAATTTTTTTTTTGAAAAAGAACGAGGAGTGTCGTCTCATGTTGGGACCCACCACACTGTGTATATAGATATAAATATTAAAGTATGGGTATTACATCATATCTCATTTGCTATGATAGGAAGAGTGCCATACAATGTCCCTACCTTATCGGTATGATACGCCTCCCCCCTCAAAATGACCTTGTTCCTTGCACACCAAATTGACCACACAACCACATGGGGGTATGAAGTGTCTTCATGCCCAAAGCCGCACACTAATCGATTATTATCTCCAAAAGGCGGGTCCGTCACTCCGATCTCCAGACATTCGTAGAAAGATTATTGCTAAGTTCCCATATTAGGAAGCATAAATATTTTGATAAGACATTCCTTAGTAATATCATCATGACCCTTGAAATCATGCTCGGTAGCAATATTAAACTAAACATGATGGGTAGTGGGGTCATGTGCTAAGCCTCGGGTAAACCTTGGAAATTAAAATACCATAATACCATTCCAACCCTCCTTATTATTGTCCTACTTCAATAATTCTTGTTAAGAAGATGTCCCTGTTGTGACAATTCCACCCAGAAGGTAATAGGGTGTGGAGATGTTTTGATCCTACTGTTATATACTGGCTAGGGTGCTAATCGAATCGAATACCTTCGAATCCATGAGGGTTCTAATTCAATTCATAATAAAAGTTTCGAATCCAAACTCGAATCGAATTTTAAACGAATTTACTAACTTAAATCTAGATTCAATTCATTTGAAGTTTTGAATATTCAAATTCGATTCATTTTATTTCGAATTTGAAATGTTAATTGATGTGTTAAAGCTTATATAAATAATATTATATAAAGAATAATATAATATAAATATTTTATTGCATAAATCTAATTTTGAAAGTATATTACTAAGTTGAAAAAACTATAAAATCGGGGAAAATATCAAACCAATACAACATAGTGGATAAAAGTGTGTAATTTTTATAATTATAATGTCTTTTACAATCTAAATATACTCTTTTTAAGTGATGAAGAAATGTATAAATACAATATAATTATATGAGACTATCAAAGAGATACAATATCATTGACAAAAAAGTTGAATAAATTATAATTATCATTACATGTTAATGCAAGACAAGATCAGACTTTTATAGAAAGTTGATACGAATTAATATTATTATTTGAAATAATGAGAATAGTAAAAAATAATGTATCAAGATAACATCTCTTCATTAGGCGTGAGGATCTTCATTATCAAAAATTGAGCCATGAAAATGAAATATATGATTTTTTGATGTACAACGGAACAACTTACATTATGGTGAGAAGAACTTGTATATTACTCTTGTGATGATAAATGTCACCTTGACAATGATTATCATCATGGATTTCCATGTCAGGAATTAAAACAATAAAAAAGCAAAGGGGATATATCTTGATAAATTCCAATCACGACAAATTTTAAGGAGGAATGCGAAGTAGCAAAATCATCATTTTAACATGCTAGGAGAAAGGCCACCCTAATCTATTGTTGGCATTTAGGGACTTTGGTGGATAATGAAAGAGAGAATGGAAAATGCAGTGTAAGGAATGCAAGAACATGAAAGTAAATGTGTGGGTGAGGATTTATAATAACAATCAACATTTGATCTTTCTTATTAGATTTCTAGACTAATATTTTAAATCTTTTTTATATTTGATATTTAGTCTTTAACTAATAGGACTATACACACACATATACACATGTTAAATTTGTTATGGCTTAAGTTCTTTGTATACTCTTAATGCCTCAAAATTTCCGGATAGTATGCTAAGATTGATTATTGTGCTTATAAAAAGTAAGTCATACCTGAGCTACTGCCACTAGGCTAAAATAATAAGTAAAGACATGAACTTGGATGTTTTGTATAACCGACACAGGAGGGACCAACATTTCTAACTTATAATATTTTGCAGTCAAACCACTTGAACTTGGCTATAAAGAGGAAAGAAAAGAGATTGGATATCATTAGGGGGTCTAATGTTGCATATACACGTCACACATTGACAAGTCACATCGGTATAGCGTTATACTATGAGTAGAGAAATCATAGCGGTGAAGGGTGAACATGATAAATCATATCAACGGAGCCTGGATATGACTATAAGCTTAAAATTAACCACTTAATCAATGCAATAAGTTGGTTTGATAGTATCTTTAGTTGCTTGCACATGTTATGCTTAGTGATATAATGCAAATGCTAAATCTTTCATTGTAATGTAAATGAAATGTAGCAGCTTTTTAATACATAGTCATATACTCTTTTTTACATCTGTTTATTTACAAATGAATTCGAATATATGGATGTCAACCTTTTGATGTAATTATGTTATAATTACTTGCACAAAAATATTCAGAAAATATCCTAATCAACCTAGAGTGGTTGTTACATGTATATATAAATATGTATGTATTATATGCATGTATATGTATATACTATGTATATGTAAATACATTGTTACATATGCATATGTATACATACAAAATATCGAATCGAATTATTATCAAGCGAATTCAGGTCAGATTCGATTCATTTAGGAATCGAATCTCCAAGTTAAATTCAAATTCAGTTCACTTGGTTTCGAATCGAACTTTTTTTGAATTTTTATCGAACGAATCATAATCAAATTCGAATGATTCAGTTTAATTAGCAGCCATAATACTGGCCATGTCGGTAGTTTTTTCATGGAAATGGGTGATCACTGGCTCAAGGATTGCTCTAATCTTGGACTTATTTGGTGACATTCCACGTCTAAGAATCAATGGTGCAATGTCTATTTTTGTTCCCTCTGGCATGGAGGCGGAAGAGATTTTGATTGTGTGAATGTTCTCTGCATGCAACATGGGGATCTGCCGATTAATTACTTGGGTCTATGTTTTGTCAATGGTTGCTTGCGATAGTCGAATCGGCTACCTCTATTGATGAAACTGGAGTGAAAGCCCACGAGGTTGTGAGCCACCTGTATCTCGAAAGGGGCTCACCTCATCATTTTGAAGTCGATTTTCTTTGCTATTTAAAATTTTCCCTCTCATCGCGCCTGCTTTCGCGGGGGGGGGGGGGGGGGGGGGAGGGGGGTTACTTGGGGGGCTCTTCTGGTTTGTCTTGAAGGTGTTGTGAATGCCCTTAATGAATTGAATATGGTGAAGCATTCTATGAAGGATGGTGGCCTGGGGGTGCTTAGCCTTAATGAGATGAATCAGATACTTCTCGTTAAGTGGGTCATCAGAATTTGGTGTAGTGATTCATACTTGATATATTTCTTGGTGAGGATCATTTATGGGGTCTCGACTGGGCTGCCCACACAACTTCGGGTGGTCCTTTCTCCGTCTACTTTTAGGATGGGGATTTGTATTGTTATGTTGGATGTCTCTTCCTCACCGAAGCATGTTTTGCGCGATGGGTGCTGCTTTTGCTTTTGGTGCGATGATTGGATTAATGTTGATGCACTTATTCATAGTTTCTCTTGGTTGTTTGCTATGGTTGCTGACATGGGATGACGGTTGTGAGGCCTGAGCTAATCGGGTATGGTCTGTAAGTTTTACTGTTACCACTCTGATCAGGTAATGGAGTTCTTAGTAATGGTGGAGTTGATGTGGCGGTCTATTTGATGGGAAAGATCATTGCCAACGGTGTATTCTGAGAGCTTAGAGAACGTTGATTGCCTTTTTTATCCTACGAGGGCTCGAAGGTATGTTGGGAGGTGACCAACTTCAACAAGGTCACCTCTTGAGAGTGCTTCTACCTTTTGACAATGACCAACTTCAACAAGGTCACCTCTTGAGTGTGCTTCTACCTTTTGACAATCAATTGGGGTGTGTGGTAGGGAGAATACACAAGCTCTAGTCGTGATTTGGGTGATATGGCTGAGAGGAATGGGGTGATTTTTCCGCTATGAGACATTTATATTGAAAATGTTCTAGAGTACACTTTACTTTTGTCTATGTGCTCAAAATTGTGAAAACAAAAGGTTTTTGGGTGTCCATTTTTACAATGTGCACACTTTTCCTTAAAAAGGCAGTCTCGTAAACATATAGTACACATTGTATCAATACAATACTAACTACATGTACACTTTAAAAATCCGTTATTTGTCAGAATCCAGGGTGTTAATGGATCCATGTGCTTGCTGGATGTTCTCTGCCATATTTTCTCCCAATCGAGTCCGTATATTCGACAAAATTCTCCCATATCATATCGGAGTACATCGTTTTGTACGGGAACACGATATTAATTTTAATTAGAAATGTATGTATATAACCGATCATATATGTGTATATGTTAGAGGGTGGGTTGATGCAGCGATAATAAGTACATGTACTCCGGCAAACTGTGATTTGATGGTGTACCATAATTTTGAATTTATCTATTAGGTTGACACAATTGTAATTATGGTTTTGTTAATACCCCTCTTCGTTAATCAAGCCCACACCTAAAATGGGGGTCTTGTAGACCATTGTAATGTAGCTACATTTGAGACCATGTGCAAACCATGGTGGTAAGACTTTTTATAAGAGGAAGATGACTCATCAAAGAGACGATACAACGATAATTTCTTCAAAAATAATGCAACAAAGATGAAATGAGATTCCTCCAAAAAAATTCAAGAAGAATCTAGATCGTGAGAGGTGGTAGCTCGGGAGTTGGGGATGTTTAGAGGACAATGTAGAGGAAACCTGCTCTGGTCAATACTGGATGCTTAACATGTGTTTTCCCTTACGACTAATGGTGGCCAACGTCAAAGCAACAGGCTACAAATTGAGTTTGGGGGTGATTCTAAAGATGTGGTGGTCGGAATCATGCTTTGCGTAAGTGCAGAAATTCTGTGTGTAGTTTTAAATGCGGGGGATTCGGTCATCGTCAATGGAAATGCCCTTGACGTAGTTTTTGGCACCCCTTTATCCCATTTTACGAGGTAAAATATGAAGTTCTTGCTTTGAATCTAGTTAGGTAATGCTTGGCGGCATGAAGTGGTTTATGGGATGCATCGGCGATGATAGGTGCTTGCTAGCACCTTCGTCGATGATGTGGTTTCGTTGGTTGGTTAGCTGGTGTACATGAGGGGATTATTGCCGTGGAAGATGATAATATTGCTTGAGTGTAGAGGGTGGCCCAAGGTGGAGTGAAGTGGAGAAAGTTGAGATTTGAGGCGGGGCACAGAGCTCCATGACAGGAAGGCCCTACATATTTAGGGGCTTCGCCACAACCTTATCTCAGTTCGAGCGACACTATGCAAGTTTGGTGAGGTGCATATATCGAAAGGTCAACATTCGATGCTCGTGTTAAAATAATCATTGTAAGGTCTCTGTCCCATCCATGGTGGAGTTTAAGGTGGGCAGATAGACCCATGGAAGGAGGTATCAATATTGGTATCGATATCGGTACCATGTCGATACTATATATCTTCGATATATCGACGATATATCATCGTCATATCGCCAACATCGAACCGAAATTGTGAATAAAATGGCCCGTCGATACCGATATCGACCATATCGGCGATATATCGGTGACCTATCGATACCGATATATCGCCGATAAATCGTGATACGACCTTCCATGGATAGACCTACTTGCTTAGAATCACTGAATAATTACCCAATGGTATCGATGCACCTTTGTCGACATTAAACGATTAGATTCGTTAGAGAGGCACCGACAATGCTTGAAGTCGAAAGGTTGGGTGTGAGTTGCTTGTGGGAAAAGGATGCAAAAGCTGAAGTGCCATCAAGAGGCATTGATTTTACCTCGAAAGTGGAATTAATGAACTTTTTGATGTGCTCCTTGATGAGTTTCTCGGGAAGAAAAGAGAACCATCCTTTACCTTTTGCTCTTATAGGCGAACTAGAGGCTCCAATTGCTAGACCTTATATGAATGCTTTACTGTTCAATTCGAGAAGTGATGCTACAATTCAAATCCGGATCGGAGGTTATCAATGCGATTTGGGGTTTGATAAATGTGAATTTGGGACCGGTCATAATGAGGATGGATTATATGCATTTGAGGAGTTCGGTTCATGCCTTAACTTTGCATGTTATACTAAAGGGGCTAGAGGCTTGATGGGGCCCTTCTTGGTTAGTGGAGTCGACAATTCTTGTCGTGGTGAGTGACTTATGTTGGAGATGGTCTCTTGCCGGTGTCTAGGACCATGATTGGTAGTTGATCCTCGGGTCTGTTGAATTGTCTAAGAAGCTTCTCTCTGTTTGCAAGCGTAGAGTTGGTATGCACCGAAATCCTTATTGATCTTCATGGGTGGGACAAGGTTTATATGCGAAGGAGACATTGGGGAAATGTTTATTCCAGAAGAAGGTTGGTTGATTATTTCTTTTGTGGCCAAATGTATTCGTAATGATGGAGGTTGATCATGCCCTCACCGGGGAGATGGAGGGGTGCTCGATTTCATTTAGAAGAAGAGGTATGACCGTATATTTTTTTGATGATTCTCTCATGGAATGTGCATAGGCTTAGGAGAGCTTAGAAAAGAAGGGCCCTATTCAACTTGTTTTCTGAGTGGTAGCCGAACATGATATTCCTTCAGGAGGCATGGGTTAAAAGGTGGACCAAACAATTGAATTCTATGGGAGGGGCTTTACATTACTCTGAGGTGGCTCCTAAGTGTGCCGCTATGGGTCTGTTGATCGGATGTAATGGGCATAATTAGGAGTTGGTTCGCAATATCAAGGGGATGAGGGTGATGCCAACTATTCTTTGAAGTTTGCAGTCCGTACCCAATTGGCGACAAAGAGATCGGAGTGTAGGATGAGCTGAGATGAGTTTGTAGAGTTTGTATCGATTTCCCTGTTATCCCTCAGATGATTGGAGGGGACTGCAATGTTAATTGAAGATGTATGGTCGCCTTGGGACACATGGCGTAGATGACCCTAGATCATGAGAATATGGGGCTTTATTGGTGGACTTGCTCCTGAATGTTCGTGATATTAATGATTGTAGATATACTTGTGGCACCTGGACTGTTTTCTTGTGCCTTTGAATGGTCACTGCTTTTTCAACTACAGTTTGTGGGAGCCCTCCTAAGTGGTCACTTCTATCACGCTCCCATTCTTTGGGATTTTTATGCAATTTGGAATCGATGTTATCGTCCTTGCACCTTGGAGCGATCATGGCTATTGAAAGAGGGCTCTGGGACCCTGATCACAAATTTTTGAAGGGGTTGTTAGGTATGGGGCTCGGTCAGCAGAAGACTCTTTCTTAAGCTCACGACTCTTCGGAAAAAGGTTGGTGGCTTTCCGACATGATGTTTTTGGGTCACAAAATAGAAGAAGGATATCCACTCAATAGGAGATTGATCGGTTTGGCAAAGATTGAAGATGTTCGCATCCTAACATCATCTAGGGAGTCGGAGGTCGCGTGAGGCAACAAACCATCATCTTTAAGGATGATAGAATGGTTGAGCTTGACTAGAGACATATGTTGAAGTACAAATGGCTCAAGGAAGGCGATGCTAACACCAAGTTCTTTCACATCATGGCCAACACGAGAAGACGATGAAATCTCCTCCCCTTGATTATTGTACGAGGGAAACCTACCCTAGGATCGTGATGTGAATAGCAAACATGAGGATGGTTTCTTCCAACCACATATGGGGGTCACATTGGTGCCCCGTTGCTCCATTGCTTTTGTTATCGTGGCTGATACTCTTGTCGTGCTCGCTTGTCGGGCACTCTGTGGTAGCTTAGCGCTGGTTATATATTTGGAGATATATGTATTCCTATCTTGCAATCCATAAACGACACCGCTTTCTTCATTGATAAAGGTGTTCATGGTTCTAGGCATTTTTGGGGGCATGTTCGGTCTCATGATCAATTGCAATATATCGACCTTTTCTTCTTTTGGCCTATTACGAGAAGAGATGACTGAATACGATTCAATCCTTAGATCCCCTTAGGCTGGCCTCCCTATTACATATTTAGGTCTTCTACTCACTAATGAGTAACGTCGTGCTTACACTTGCACAATGGCTCCTGCTAATTGGGAAGTTGGAAAATAGATTGGATGGTTGGAAGTAGTCATGCCTTTCAAAGGTTGGTCGCTTAGACCTTATGAAGTATGATATGGCGGCTATCCTTATTTTTTCACGACCACAGCATGCGTCCCGATGGGGATTCACAAGCATATAGAGGTCCTTACGTGGTGTTTCTTTAGGACTAGGGTGAGGTAGGATGGCGTGGGATGTTTTGTTGACCGGAGTACGATCATGTTACTGATAGGGAGCAATGACTCAAGAGTAAGAAGAATTGATTTGTTGAATCAAACCCTTCTGGCTAAGTAGGTGGCGAGAATCTGGGGAGGGGGAGGATCTTCTTTGGAGGTTGTTGCATCAGATCTATAAGCTAGGTTCTTACTTGGAGGACATATATGGAGACACATCTCCTTTCTATTTTGGGTGTGGAATCTGTTTGACGTTGGCATGTGTGAGACACTTGTTGAAGTCACAGTTGGGAATCGAGGAATCATTTCGCTTTTCGAAGGATGATTAAGGAATCATTTCGCTTCTGGAAGGATGATTGGTCCAAAAATAGTTCCCAAGACTCTTTGCGATGGTAGCGAATCAATACTCAACGGTCTTAGATGTGTGGAATGGAACCGTAGAGGAATGCATTCTTCATGTCAACTTGGTGGAGGGGCCATTTAGGTTGTACAACTACTGAAACAAGAATCCATACTGTCAAAAGGCATGCAATAGGGGAGAATGTGTTGAAGAAGTGATTATTGTAAGGATATGGCTTTTTGTAATGAGCAATTGATTCATCATATTTGTGCTTGATTGCGAAGATCCATCAAAGTCCATCTACCTTGTTATCACTAAGTGGATCTATTAGCTGCCATGTTCTATGGACTATAGGAGATGGGTGTGATAATCTCTTCGTCCATTGCAAGTCACATATGGAGTCACGGAGTGCCTCGTTTTGATTACGAAGGATCGAAATTGCTGATAGGGCCTTGACTAATCGTCTGTGGGGGATGTTGTGGATGACCTTGGGGATCGGGAAGCTGATGCATCAATCGGGCCTTGGGGGCTATTGCAATGGAACGGGCTAGACAGGATTGGGGAGAGGGTGAGTCTGATGCCAAGTTAAGCTGAATGAAATTGTCTTATCAGATTATGGTACCCTCAAACTCTTTATACATGGAGAGTCTTAGGGTTATGGTTACATGACAATGGCACCATATAGTGAAAAGACTAGTAAACCCTTTAGTAGGTGGCATGGCAAGATATATTTCAACATATTACAACTCATAAACTTATATAAAATTAATTTACCCTCATATCCAACCTATCTTTGCTACATACACCAAGGTTTAGGAAAGCGGTTTGCGTATGCGTTCGAACGGGTCACTGAATAGCGATAAAGCAGCATGCGGGGGCATATGCAAGTTATATGCGGTTCTACGGGGTTTTCTAATTTTTAATTATATATATAGAAAATATTATAGTTTTTTTTTGTAATTTACGGAACAAAACAAATAAAATCAATACAAATAACATTACTAATGTATTAGCTAAAATATCTTCTTGTAACATATCACAAGAACTTGCAGAATGGTAAGAGAATAACGTATCTTGTAATATTATCGTCGTGTGACATTATGAATAATAAGTACATTTATCCATATATAAAAGGTTTAAAGTATAACTAATTGTATTTATAAATATGCCATATAATCCAGTAGTGTTTGCATTTTTAAACAAGAGGAAAGGGATCCTACTTTGTGAAGTAGGTAACCTTACCTACTTCACATCCAATTTTTCCAAATTTTTTTATTTTTTTTTTGAAAAATGCCACCGTGGATTTTCATAATTATATCCCTCTATTATGTCATTCAAATTTTGTCAGAAACAGAGACTCCTACGGCCTTCATCCAGAACATGTAAAATACAACAAATCTGTTACCGTTAAAAAATGACTGTCTGGATGGAGGCCTTAGGAGTCTTTGTTTCTGACGAAATTTGAATGACATATTAGAGGGATATAATTATGAAAATCCGCGGTGGCATTTTTCAAAAAAAAAAATAAAAATTTTAGAAAAATAGGATGTGAAGTAGGTAAGGTTACCTACTTCACAGAGTAGACTCCCTTTCCTCTTTAAACAATATTAAATAATATAACATTAGCAATTTGAGAATTTAAATAAAGCTGTAGCAATATAAAAAAAACAACTATAGCATGGAAACAGTAAAAAATTGTAACAACAAACAACACAACAATAAAAAAGCATAAGCAATACCCATTGTACGGTGAGGGGTTACTAGAACTTGCAAACACTTTGTATCTTGCAGAAAAGGAGATTTGGCAGATGAGGTACCCTAAATGGAAGAGGCGATGGAGAGATGCTTCAACATGACAAAGCAGCGTAGGAAGCCTGCAAAGACAGCAAGGGGAGGAGACAACCTCTAGAATGGCAATAGTCGGACGGAGCATCAAGAATGCGGAGATGACGATGGGAATGAGACTCAATGATGGTAGAGGTAATGTGAAGCCAATGCCGACCGAAGTGACGATGGAGAAATATAGAGTTTTGGGGGAAATGATGGGTTTCAGGGGCAAAAAGAAGATTTGGCAGAAAATGAAATAACTTTTTGAAAATCTGTTTTCAAGTGCACCCGATAAACTTAACCACTCAAGGATGCATAAGCGGCCGCACGATCCACATAAGCAGCCCGCTTATGCGCATGGGGCGCATAATGCTGCGCTTGTAGAAAGCGGTGCGTCAAGGTGGCTGCCTAGGCATATGCGGCCGCACGAGCCGATTTCCTGAACACAGACTTACATAGATCTAATGTTACGTGGCTAATGCAAGTCTCTCCTCGTGTAACAAACTTGTGTTTAGTCTTTTCTTTGCATCTTCATCACAACATCATTCTCACAACACATTGAACAACAATACACTCTTTATTCCTCTTATATCTGTCTCACACAATCTACCTTCTTCTATTAGTTAAGAGTCATGTTTGTATCCGTTTAATCCATAAGCATATCCTCCTGATATCTATTCGTCCTTATCAGTTACTAGCGTATACACCTTTAATTGATGTTGTTCATCTTCTATACTACCATCCGAAATGCATTAAATGGGTCGACCTGACCAAAACCTGAGCCACTATTAACTAGACCAAGCTTTTCCTATCAAAAAAACTAGGCCGAGCATTGGACCAATGATAAAAAATTTCTGAGCTGCAGCCTGGCCCACAACCACTCAAATTAAATGGGCCTTGGGCTGGTTCACCTTCAACCTGATGCTCATTCCTAGACATAGCTGTACCGTGGATGACTGTATGCAGTAATTTGCACTATGAATGGAAATCTGTGTTATGTCCAGGAAATGACAGCGATAGGATGCACATATTAGCTATGATGAATACATGATGGGATGGATTTGTGATTACATGTATATGGGTGTAGGGAGATGGTGGTGGTCCTCTGCACTTGAGATGGCTGTAACATGTGGAGGTTTGGAGTTTGTGGGGTGATGGGGAATGAGATGATTGCAGGTCTGCTGTTCGCAGGAGGGAGGGTGGGGGCAATGAAGCCAAATAGCTTTGTTGTTGGCGCGGTTTTATTGGTGGGGTTGGAGTATAAAGCACGGAGCTTCGGTTTAGGACCATCATTCTAACACCATATTAAAAATGTACAAATATTTAGGAGACTAAGGTTAGGGAGAGATTAGTAGCAATATACTGAAATTATCCTTGAGGGGTTTTACCACTCATATCCTCTAAAATTAACCTTTGCACCATGGAGGGGGAGCTACTTTGTTGAAATAATGAATAATGTATCTTTCAAATAGTCCTTTTTGTGTGTGTTCCAGATACCGAGAATTGTGGGGTTGAAAGTAGTAAACACTTTGTAGAGGGAGACAGTGAAAAGCTTCCTTGTATAGTTTGCAGACTGGGGGGACGTATGCCAAGCCATTGGTTAGTAGGACATGAGATTCCCCACATATGGTCTTCATGATGCTTGGTTGACAATTTTTTTAGTGATTAAAGTTGGGAGGGTGTGGTTGAATCCTGGTTCTTAAAGTAGGAGCTCACTGCTTCTACCACCGGACCGTAAGGTGGGTTGAACTTGATTGACAAATTGAATGGTTAAGCTTATGAAGGATGGACGTGACGTATGGAGTATGGGATGTACTTATTATGTTGGATCATGGCCTCAATTGGGAAAAGAGAGCTGCTTGTGTGTGCTGTCTTTTTTTGAAGGATTTGGCATGGTGTCTTTAGTGTTTTCTTTCTTTACTTCAATTTGTGTGTTGGTGTTTAGTTTTGGATTCTTGGGGTTGGCTTGTTCAGTGCACCTCTTTGTCTTAGTTTTTCTAGGATCTTTGACTTTGTCACTGAGAATGATGCCACTTTCATCTTATTGGGAGGGCTGATATCAGCAGGTGGGGGAATTTGGATACATTATTGGTGAGGAGCAGGTTATATGATCCTTGGACTGAGTTGCAATAGATGCCCATTATTGACATTTAGTTTTGAACGGGAAGGTGCTTTCGATGACCCAGTGTGCGTTCAGTCAACGACTCCATTAAAAGATGCGTTTCTTTTAGTAGAGGAGGTTGGCTATGCAAGACGCAAATCTTGTTGTGATTGTAAGTTGATATAGGACCTCGGAGTCTTGTTTAATGTTTAAGATTTTCATGTGGTTGTTGTTCATGACCTGTACATTTAGTCGGAGGTATGTGCATTGATGCTGATGAAACTTGCACCTTGTGTGGCTCGAAAATGGAAACTATTAATATCCTTTGCTTTTAGCTGAGAGAGTTGTGGGGTAGGATTGATGGTGCCCCTTCCATTTTTCTCTTCTTTGTATGTTTTCTGGAATATTGAAGGTGGAAAAATATAATAAATTGCTGAAAGGGAAAGTTATCTAGTATCACCATCATCATGGAAACAATGAAAAACTATCATTGCTGAAAGATAGGGCTTGATGCAAAGGCTTGATGAAAAATGTATTTTTTGAAAAAAAATTTAAAGTAATATTCTGTGCTGCATTTTCTTGGCTCAGTGATGTTTATTGTGCAGAACGAGGGTATCCGATCTAAGATTCAGCAGTCAGAGAGGGCGATGGCTAGCCCCCTTGGTGAGTGGTGACCACTTTTTTTTGCTTACTTTAATTGCTGAATTTTATGGGCTATCTAGGTAAACATGACATTTGCAACTCAAAGGTGGCGTCTTCTCTTTTATTTACTACTATCTATTCCGTCAGAACAAAATACTTGCCATGTAATCATCAATCGGACTTTTAACATTTTCAATCAAACACAATGAGAGGTGACATCTATATGGTCATGTTTATAATTTAAGCTGGTCATAATTTACCCAGAAAAAGAGGCTAATATATCAATGGAACCCATTTTTCGAGTCGTCAGGGAAATCCTAGACCCAGATCAGAATAGAAAGATGTTCTCTTCCGACTAGTATATAGCTTGGAAAGGACTTCGAGTTCCGGACTTACACCTATGGACGGTCGAGTGGTTGTGCTTTCACCCCGCAACTATATATTCATGCAACAAGCCAAAGCCAGTCTTCCTCATTATAAGGCCGACTGGCTTGGTCGTCAGTCCCACAACCGGCCCACTAACTAGGGCTCTTTCCTCAGAAGACATATCAGAAGACATTTATGGAGAAGAGATGCGGGAGGAAGATCCTCTTAAAAGAAAAGAACTGTATGTTTTTGAGAATTCCAAAAAGTTCATTGGATGAAAAAATTCACGGTAAGTGATTCAGTATACAACTTCTGCAAAAAAAATGGACAATTTGAGAACAATATACTCTAGAGGCCTTCCTTTGGCTTCATACAAGAAATGATAGGAGAATATAATTGGCTCGGAATAGGTACTTCCAGCATTGATAAAATTCAGATCGAAATTATGAATTTCATATTTCAAAATCGTGTTCTTTGTGCAAAATTTGAAATCTATAATAAAAATGGCGAAACCTTCTCTCACTTTAAGTAGGGTCAGTTACATGGTTTCTTGTTCAAATCCATGTTGAAAGATCCGACTATTTTTACGCTAATTGTCAGCTACCTAACGCAACCCCCACAAGGAGGGATATGAACCCTGATCTTTTGGGTGGCAGGCACACTGCACCACCACCAGACTATTGGAGGAGATCCATAATGTTTAAAAATGTTGTTCTGGTTGAGATGTAAAATTTGAAGTCTTCAAAGGAAATAGTGAATTTTATCGTGTACTTCACTAACTCAAAGTTACTCAAATTGTCTCTTCTATTTCAAAAGGCGATTGCAATCCTAAAATCAATCTAATAAGCTTCATGGATCGAGGTCCATTCGAACAATCACCTACACCTCAACTATTGCCATGGAGGACCTCAGGGATCTCACAGTGGATGAATTGGCCTATCGTGCTGCTGCTCAGATGAAAGTTTCGCTGGAGGATAGGAAGCGTGTCACGGAGTGGAGACAGAGATCGAGAAGTTTTTGGCTTCGGGAGAGGGACACGAATACTTCTTTCTTCCATCGTGTTGCTAGCGGGAGGCGCATGTCTAATGCGCTGCGTTCCATCTCCATTGATGGGATTCGTGTGGAGGGGAACAAGGAGATGGGGTGAGCTATTGCGGCTCACTTCAAGAACGTTTCTTTTAGAACTATTCCGAGGAAGTGGAGGTGGCTGGGCCTTGATACTCACACTGTGGCGGACTCTTATCATGACATGCTCATTCGTGATGTGACCTTTGAGGAGCTTAGAGATGCCGTGTGGGATCTGAACGCTGACGCTGCACCTGGCCCTGATGGATTCCCTGCGTCGTTTTACAAGGACTTTTAGGATCTTGTGGGGCAGGAGGTGTTGGAGGTGGTCTCTGAGTTTTGTCGGGGGAGAACTCGGGTTTCGATAGGGTCAACCGTGCTCTTATCATCTTGCTGCCCAAGTCATCGGCGCCGGCCTCTATCGATGATTTTCGCCCTATTGCGATTTCAAACGCTCTGTATCTTATTACTGCAAAGGTTCTCGCTTTCCGGCTGAGCAGTATTCTTGGCAGTGTTATTTCACCGATGCAGTCGGCTTTCATTCCTGGGAGACAGATTTTGGATTGTCTTACGCTTGCATCTGAAATCATTGCGGATTGGCAGAGGAGGGACAAGAGTGGCGTCCTTTAGAAGGTGGGCTTCGCAATGGCTTAAGATAGCCTTGATTGGAGATTTCTATGGTTAGTGCTTAGGAGAAAGGGGTTCCCGGAGTTGTGGATCTCATGGATGAGGCGATGTGTCACCACTGCCTCCTTTTCGATCATGGTGAATGGCCGTCCGGAGGGGGGCTTGGTCCAGCCCAGGAGGGGGGTACGCCGGGGGTGCCCTCTTGCGCCCATGCTTTTCATCCTTGCGGCAGATGTCCTGTCTGACATTGCGACTCGTGTGGTCAGCAGCGGCCTGTCGAAGGGGTACTCCAGGGAGGGCGTGCTGATTCCAATCCTGCAGTACGCCGACGATACGCTTTTTTCATTGAAGGGGGTCTAGAGGAGGCTAGGGGCATGGCCATCGCCCTGGAGATTTTTGGCGAGTTGTAGGGTATGCTTAAGAACGATTGCAAATCAAAGTTTGTTCCTTTCGGCCTTGCAGTGCAGGAGGCCGACACGTGTGCGGTGGCGTTGGGGTCGAGCTGCTCTAAATTGCCGATGGACTATTTGGGGATGCCCTTGACCTTGGGCAGAACGCGAACGAGAGATTGGCTGAGGGTGGCGGAGAAGGTGGAGGCGAGGTTGGCTGGGTGGAAGTCCGCAGTCTTATCGAGAGGGGGCAGGCTGGTTTTTTTAAAGGCGGTCCTTTCGTCCATCCCGATTTATTTTCTCTCTAATCGGCATATGCCAAAGGGGATCAGAGCTTGTCTGGAGAAGCGGATGCACGCCTTTTTATGGGGGAAGCAGAGGGGTGGGTTGAGAGGGGTCCACCTGGTTGGATGGGAGGATATTACGCGAAGGAAGGATCATGGAGGGTTGGGTGTGAAGTCGCTCGAACAAATGAACGACGCATTGCTGCTTAAGTGGGCTAGCAGGATATGGGGACCTCCATCGACGACTTTCGCCCTATTGCGGTCTCCAACGCCATTTACCTTATCATTGCGAAGGTTCTCGCTATTCGGCTGTGCGGCATTCTTGGCGATGTTGTCTTCCCGACGGAATCGACCTTCATCCCTGGGAGGCAGATTTCTGATTGTCTCACGCTTGCGTCGGAGATCATAGCGGATTGGAAGAGGAGGGACGTGCGTGGTATCCTTTGGAAGGTGGACTTTAAAAAAGCTTACGATAGCCTTGATTGGAGGTTTCTCTGGTCGGTGCTTAGGAGGAAGGGATTCCCGGAGTTGTGAATTTCGTGGGTGAGGCGGTGTATCACCACTGCCTCTTTTTCTATCATGGTAAATGGCCGTCCGGAGGGGGGGGATCCAGCCTCGGAGGGGGGTGCGCCAGGGGTGCCCTCTTCCTCCTATGCTCTTTATTATGGCGGCTGATGTTCTTTCGGACTTTGCGACTCGTATGGTCAGCAACGGCCTCTCGAGGGGTTACTCCAGGGGGGATGTGCATGTCCCTATCTTGCAGCACGCCCAAGGTTCGAAAAAACAAAAGGCGGAACGAGGCGTTTTCCCTGGAAGCGAGGCGAGGCGTATCCTCGAGGCGGTCGAGGCATAAGCCTCAGTTTGCATAGAAAAATAAATATAAAGTATATAATAAATATATTTATTGGTGAAATAATATATTCTGACAAACATATTGTATATAACAATGTATTATATGATGATATTATGAAGATACGAACACGAAAAAGGAAATAAAAAGGAAACTATATGATGATATGTTAATGCCATAAACCTTTCTACTAATTTCTACCCAATCAAAAGGTTGGTTATAGTTGCCACTAAAGATATCCAAGTTGTTGATATGAATTATACGATTTGAATCCTAATCATATGTTCTACTGAAGCAGATGAAGAACAGTATGATGTTCCCCCTGTGCCACCATACCCTACCAGTATGGGGGTCTCGCTGCCCGGTCAGCGAGCCTGGGGGGGCTGGGGGGGCCCAGGTTGGCCCCCCCCTTGCGGGGGTTGCAGGGGGCAGCGCCCACATCCCAAATTTTATCTTATATGGGTATTTGAATTGATATACACTTTTTTATATGTTTAAAGGTGTAATAGTAAGAGTTTGTTGAAATAATTGGACATGTTAATGTTAAATATGAATATGAAAGGGGTCAAATTTAAGCATATGAATATGAAAGAGGTCAAATTTAAGCATTCATCTTGCATAAATATATACTCAACAATAAAACCTTTATAAACATATGAAAATACGAATATGACCCTTTTTTTCTTTGAAAAAAATACTTGAAAAAGCCCTCAACGCCTCACCTTGCGCCTCGCCCCGACTCAACGCCTCGCCTCGCCTCGACCGCCTCAAGCATCTGAGGCGCACACCTCTGCCAGGGGGTCTGAGGCGGTCGCCTCAGGGCGATTCCTCAACGCCCCGTTTCGCCTCGAGCGCCTTTGTGCCTCGAGGCGCCTTTTTTAAAACCATGAGTACGCCGATGATACATTGTTTTTTTTTTTGAGGGTGGGATGGAGGAGGCGAGGGGTATGGCCTTGGCTCTGGAGATCTTTGGCGAGTTGTCCGGGTTGGTTAAGAACGTGGGCAAGTCCAAGTTCGTGCCTTTCGGTTCTGCGGGTCTGGACTCTGGACAACGGCACGTATGCAGTGACTTTGGGGTCGGCTTGCTCTTCTTTGCCGATGGAATACCTGGGGATGCCCTTGAACGTAGGGAGGACGCGACTGAGGGATTGGCTGAGGGTGGTGGACAAAGTGGAGGCGAGATTGACTGGCTGGAAGTCCGCGATTTTATCGAGAGGGGCCCGGCTTGTTCTACTTAAAGCGGTCCTTTCGTTGATTCCGATCTATTTTTGCCCAACCGCGGATGCCCAAGGGAATCAGGTCTCAGCTGGAGAAGCGTATGCGCGCCTTCTTGTGGGGGAAGGGGGGGTGGGTCGAGGGGGATCCACTTGGTTGGGTGGGAGGATATTACTTGCAGGAAGGATCAGGGGGGGGGGGGCTGGGTATCAAGTCGATCGAGCAAATGAACGATGCCCTGCTCCTTAAGTGGGCGAGCTGGATTTGGGGGCCGGGGGTGGATCTGTGCTGCAATGTGGTGCGGAGGATATATGATGTGGGTGGCAGCTCGCCTTCACAGATCTCCCGTGTTGCCTCCCCCACCATGTTTTGGAGGGGGGTCGTGGAGGTGTTCGTGAAGAATATCGCGCTGTTCAGACCGGTGCTTGGTGGGGGGTCCTTTTGGATGGACGATTGGACGGGAGGGGGAGCCCTTTGTTCTCGCTTCCCACGGTTATTTGCTTTAGCGGACGATAAGTCGTGTTCGGTTGCGGCCTACTGGATGGATGGGAATTGGTGCCCAAGGTTTTCCGCGAACTTCTCCGATCAGAGGTTGGAGGATTTCTTGGCTTTGCTAGATGCTGTGAGGGAGGTAGGACGCCCTACGGGGGGGGGGGGGCGATCACTGGTGCTGGAGGGAGAATCCGTTCACGGTCAAGAAGGCCTTCGGGCTATCTCTCGGCCGCCACCGTTGCAGTCGGATGGTATTATTCGGGATTGTGCCTTTCTTTGGGCTCTCAAGCTTCCTGAGCGAGTTGACTTCTTCTTGTGGCTGCTAAGAAGGCAGAGGCTGATGACGAGAGACCGTTGTGCCAGGCTTTTAGGTACCATTTCTGACAGGTGCCTGCTTTGCAATGCGGCGATTGAATCCGTGGAGCATCTCTTCTTTTTGTACCCCAGGGTGATTGAAGTGTGGCAGGGGGCTGGTTTGGAGTGGTGCTGCACTAGTGACCTATAGTCGTTCTGGACTTCGCTTCAGGCTAATAAGGGGAGGTCGATGAAGGAGGTGCTTTATCCTGTGGCCGTGCTGTGGGGATTCGGCGGGGGGAAGGAATGAGTTGTTGTTCTCGGGCCAAAGGTTTTATAAGAAGAATGTGAGAATTTTTGCTAAGCACCTGGTGGGGGATTGGGCGTTGTAATGGTTTTGTAGTGTGATTGTTTCGTTTCCCTCTCTTTTCCCTTTTTATGTTGAATAAATTTTTGGGGCGTGCACCGTCGAGTGTATCCCCCTTGCTTCTGGATTTCAGAAAAAAAATCCCAATCTTGCTACACACCTATGGGGAGTCGATTCACCAACACCTTCTACCATACAAAAGCAAGGGCTTTGCTTGCAGTAGTGGAATTGTCGAAATTAGCTTTTTCCAGCTACTAGACAATGTTGTCAATTGAGAAAACATGGGAAAAAGCTTTTGAGGCACACTGAAACCCCTACTAGCTAGGTTTTGCTTAATCTTAGATTTATCATAGGATGGCATTGTAATTTCTGGACGAGAGTCTCCCCCTCCGCTTGAATGGCTAGTGCTTGATTCTTGATGGAAGTGGAGATCCGACTACTTGCTTCTTGAGC
This sequence comes from Ottelia alismoides, assembly GCA_037367405.1. Taxonomy (NCBI): domain Eukaryota; kingdom Viridiplantae; phylum Streptophyta; class Magnoliopsida; order Alismatales; family Hydrocharitaceae; genus Ottelia; species Ottelia alismoides. Next base: position 238,658 of record JAZKJV010001307.1, read on the forward strand.
AAATTTGGGAAGGTGCATCACTTGCTTGAAAGACCTCTGGGGGAGCTGCGAGCCTACCACCACCCATACACATATCTGGTAGAATGCACAAAAGCAACACTCCTTTTCCAAATTTGTTACCCATCAGGATCTAAGATCTGATAGGGTAGAAGCCTCCCCCAAAAAATGACACCTATCATGTAACGATTACCCAACTGTCTCCATGCTCCCAAATAAGGCATGAGGTCAACACCCTATCCCTAGTGAATTACAGAGATTAAGCTTTTCTATGGGGGATGATACATTGAATGCATTTTAGCTTTGTAGGTAAAAGAAAATGGTCTCGATGCTGCACCCTACTTGAAATAAGTCATCTCTTTGATTTACTTTGAAATACTTTGGTTTTGTTCTTTGAAATCATATCAAGGATTCTACTTTTCAAATAAGTGTAAAGCGCTGTGTGGCTCCCTACTACGGCGTAGGGCATAATTGGTACTTAACGTCTTTTCAAAGAAATGTTAGTGAAAGGAATCCCATTGCAATTGGATCAACTAAGCAATGAAATTAGCTTAGGAGTGGAATAAAATTAGTCTTTTACAATTCATTGTACGTCTCTACAAAAGAATGGACTTATTAAAATGGTGGATTCCATTTCTTTATTGTTCGAATTCTGAATAGTTAACAAAATGGGGAGTTTGGGTTGTATCATTTCTTTGGTGAAATGGTACATGTTTCGTAGAGTGGATGATGTCTTGACATGCATATCGATTGCGTTTGTCCTTAACCGGCAACAAATGGCATGTGGATGATAGTTACCTTGGTATACAGTCCGACTGGAATCCCCTAAAGTGATGAATAATGGGTGAGTTGCTTTTGACTCATGTTCGATTTCCACATGCCGTGAATCACGGGTAATCATAGCAATGTTGCTTTGTTAATATTGTTGGAGGAAAACGATTAATATATCTGTTTAAGGGAACCCTAGGAGTATCTTATATAAAGGAGAGTCAAACGGTAAATTACATAATGTAATGAAAGAAATATAAAATACAAAAATGGTAAATAACATAAGAATATCTCTACACCCCCCTCAAGATGGACCATAGATGTCGATCATGCTTAGCTTGGATGAAGACTTCTAGAAGGGTCCATCTAGTTAAAGCCTTGATTAGGATGTCTGTAGTCTGGAAGGGCCATTTGGTTAAAGCTCCCCTGACTTACATGTGAAGCGGAAACGAAGCCTTTCTGAATCATATCACGTGTATAGTGACAATCCACTTTAATGTGCTCGGTTCTCTCGTAAAAAGCACGATTATTAGCAATGAAGAAATCTGCCTGGTTGTCACATTGTAATTGCATAGGAAGTGGTACATCAATGCCTAGATCAATTAGAACAGATCTGACCCACATAATCTCTGCGCTCCCAGGTGCCATAGTTATGTATTTAGATTCAACACTAGATCTAGCAACATTCGCTTGTTCCTTGCTCTTCCAAGACACTAAAGAGCCACCATAAATACAACAAAACCTAAGGTAGACTTCCTGTCCTTAGGACTTGTTGTATAGCCTGCATCTGCGTAAGCTGTGACGGTAAGGTGTGTCCCTTTTCCAAAAAAATCCTACACTTGGAGACGACTTCAAGTACCTCAGAATCATATGAACTGCATCCATATGCTCCTCTCTAGGTTGCTCCGTGAACTGGCTGATCCGACTAACAATGAATGAATGTCCGACCTGGTGATGGTGACATAAAGTAGCTTTCCTTTATGTTCTCTGTATCATCTCTTGTCCACTTCCTCTTAATCATCATCGTTTAGCCTTATGCTAGGGCCCATAGGATTAGTAGCAGGTCTTCGCCCAATTATACCTGTCTCAGCTAGAAGATCTGTAATATATTTTCTTTGGGTCATCACAAGACCCTGCTAGTTCTTGGCTAACTCTAATCTCATAAAGTATCTTTGGGTGCCAAGATCCTTGGTGACAAATTATTGACCGACAAACCATTTACCTCCCTAATATCTTGCACACCGTCTTGTGTAATGATGATATCATCAACATAAATCATAATAACAACAATACCTCTGCGGCTCCTCTGAACATACAAAGAATGATCTGCATTCGACCTTGTGAATCTCTGCTACTCAATCAAGTTCGAGAGCTTCTGGAACCGTGCTCCTAAACTCTTCTTGAGACCATAGATGGCCTTGTGAAGTCTACAAACTTGTTGACACTCCCTCTCAGCAGTAAGCCTAGATGGCTACTGCATGTTTACTTCCCCCTGAAGATAATCATATAGGAACACGTTCTTGACATCCGTTGAAACAAAGGCCAATCATGTACCACAACAACAACAAGAAGAATCCAAAGAGTGGAGTGGTGAGCTATTAGAGAGAATGTGTCCAGATAGTCCACCCTATATGTCTGGGTGAACCTACGTGCAACCTGTTTGGCCTTGTAACGATCAACACTACCATCTACTTGATGTTTCATAGTAAACACCCACTTGCAACTGACAATTTAGGCTCCCGAAGGAGCTGGGTCTAGATCCAGGTGCGCGACTGTAACGTAGCCATCTCCTCTTCCATGACAAGACACGGTTGACTGTCTCACAAAGTCTTCTGATAAATCTGTGAAATTTCCACAACAGTGCAACTACCAACCCCTTGAAATCTCCAGTCAAGCAGGCCAAAAGAACACATGAGAAGCGAGAGGATACGATGCACGCGTACATCTCTGTTTTGTAACGACAATAGGCCTTTCCAGATAATTGGGGATCTCCTCAATATGTATACTAGCCTCTTGCAAAGGCACTTGCTCAGATGGTGTAATAGTCTACTCTAAAGACAAATCTCAAGGGTCGTCAGTAGAAACAATTTGCTCAAAAACATGCTTGGGTTGTGCTCCCATTAGCAAAGGATGGCCTCAAAAGTAGAATCATGGCAAGAATTGACCATGGTACTAAGTGGTGGTGGTGGTACAGGAGGAGGCTGGAGGTGATGAGAATTTCACATACATGAGAAAAATACATTACAAACTCAAAAAGATGATATCAACACTGACATAATACTTCCTACGAAGAAGATCATAACATCTATATCCCTTCATTGTCTTGGAATACCCCACAAAAACCATTTGACAACTCTAAGAGGGAGCTTGTGAATACCATATGATAATTGATGCACAAAGGCGACTGAGCCAAATACATGAGGAGTGAGTGAGAACACATCCTTCTTAGGGAAAGAAAAAGAGAACTGAATTTTCTCACCCAACACATACGAGGGCATGCAATTCACTAAGTAGCAAGTAATGAGAATCACATCACCCCAGAACGAATGTGGCGCACGACTCTGAATGAGAAGCATCCGAATCACATCAAGCAAGTGACGGTGCCTACGTTCAACGACATCGTTTAGTTGGGATGTATAAGCACACGAAGTTTGATGGACGATGCCAAGTGATGAGAAGAACTGCAAAAGCTTAAGAGTACAAAAATTCCTATGCATTGTCAGATCATACAAATTTAACTGTAGAGGAGAAATACTTTTTTACTTCATTTATGAGAGATTTTATCATAGTCCCAGGCTCGGAATTATTCTTTAACAAGAAAACCCACGACAACATAGAAAAGTCGTCTACATCCACAGGATAAAACCTGTGTCCTTGGTGATCAGGAACATGACTCGAACCACAAATGTCTACATGAATCAACTAAAAAAGGAAGCTACTACTCCGATCTCGACGACTTGGGAACATAGATCGGTGATGCTTCCCTACCTGACAAGCTTCACACTGGAAAGTGGAGCAAGCTAGGGAGAGATCTGAGGGTGCATGTGACACATTTTCTGGAGAGGAAATTGACCGAAGCACATATGCCATATAAACGGGGAGATTGATATTGTCGAGCTAGACTAGACACCAACATACAGAGTGCGGACCAATCGATAGAGGTCGACCTGCTCACAACCACGTCCAGAGTAAGCCATATCATGATATATCGATGATATATCTGCAATATATCAATATCGACAGGTGACCGATATATGACATATATGACCGATATTTGCACTTCCAAGGTCATTTTCTTCATAAAATCGAGTCAATTTGGGCGATATGTGGCCACATCCAATCACCGTGCCCATAAGAATGTCCTGAAACATAAGTGAAGATGGGTCAAAAATAGCATGGAAATGCAAATCCTCAGTAATCTAACTAATAGACAACTAGTTCATTGAAAAAACAAGAGCATGAATCACATTCTATAAACACTTGTATGGCATTAGACTGTTCTCCCCTTATCCTACAGTTGGAGAGTGTGTCCCATCAGCTATAATAACTGATCTACCAGTGAATAATGGTCTGTACATTGTAAACCGACTCTTGTTTCCATACCTATGATGGGATGCATCAAAGTCCATAATCCACCCTGTCATATCAATCATATGACAACTGGCAAGAGCAGAGGTACTACCTGAGGTATTGGCAGACACATAGGTTGCAATATCTGAATGGCTACCTTGAGCAGTTGAAGATGCAAGAGTACCAGCGGGAGGTACAATCTTCTCAGGCGAGAAACATAGTCCTCAAAAATCTCTGATCGGATGTGGAAGCTGCATGAGACTCAACCTGCCCAGCTGCACGAGCAGAAGTCGGAAAGCCATGCTTGGAGCTGATCGAATGTGGCAGTAGATGCGTGGCTAGCGAATATGACTTCCCCTACCACGCGGACCGTGGCTACGAAACAGAGAAGTGCTCCCCTATCGTAAGATGCGACCATTGCAAGGGAGGTATGGGTAGAGACAAACTATGGAACAATGATCTTGCTAAGCATGCTGTATGCTTCCTCCATAGGAGGGATGGTGGCATCCACAAGTATTTGTGAGCAAGCAACATCATACTCCGGGTCAAGGGGTTCTAAAAACACACCAACCATGGTAGTGTTCCTTTAAATCTTCTGTTGCTCAGGAGTAGCCACAATAAGCATGAAGCTGTGTAGCTTCTCGAACATGCCACGAAGAGACGTATATAGAGAATGCAGTGGACATCCATTTTCCTTGATTATGAATGTGTCATGTTGTAGTTGCAGTATCTTTGTTTCATTTCTCGCTTGAGAATATGTAGCGGCGAGAATGTCCCACATTGTCTTGATGGGTGGGTTGGTGCAGAACATCATTAGCGATCTCTACTATCAGTGTGCTAGATAACCACACACGTACATAAGCATCATCAGACTCCCATGTGGCATTCATCCCAATCTTGTCAACTGGCTCCTCTTCAGTAACAATTTGTTTCTTACCAATAGATTGCAGTAGGCTCATGAACTGCATGGTCCATAGTTCACAATTAGTTTCGTCCATCTTCACTATTGGCCATGGACCTCGAAAAGTACCTATGGCGGGGATATTAACTTTGCTTTCTGACATATAGTCGGATCTAAAGACCGAGGCTTGTAGAACAAAGAAGTTTGTCTACACAAACATGTATGGAAGTGATTGCATGTTTAGACTCAAAGTACAATCATTCCCATCAATCTATACTATACCTGACACCAACGCTTGATATACTGATATGAAGTCACCCAAGAAACACCAAAATCAGCCTGACGTGATCACACAATCACGTTCTCAGAGCCCTAGGAGCTAGTAAACATGCCACATGTGGCAACCCAGAGGGCAACGGTAGTCGTTGGGGCGGCAACCACGATGAGAGAAGGTTGGTGATTGTCGTTGGAGGTGTGGCAACAATAGCATCGACGAGATGTGGCGAGAACTGCTGGAGGGCGAAAGATCGTGCGGTGGGTGAGGTACGGTTTTTGGGTGCAAGAGCTTCAGTCTAGGACCGCCACTTTGATACCGCGTTGGAAGAAATCGATCAATCTATCTGTTCATGGGAACCGTAGGGCTCTCTTATATAGGAGAGAGACCCAAAAGGTAAATTACATATTGTAGATGAAAGGAATAGAAAATACAAAATCAATACGGTAACATAAGAATATGTCTATAAATATATAATCGTCATAGAGCAAGAAGGGGGCAAGCCTAGGGTCTGAGACTCTTTCTTGTTTTATAAGCGAGCTATCCTTGAAAATTCTGGATTCGTCTAAGCATATATACACTAGGAAAAACTCTTCTTTCAGATCTTGCATCGGCCGTTAAGGTTTAGTAAACGAAAGATGAAATGAGGCTGCTATCCTAAAATCGTGGCGAGGAGTAGGCTCAAGGCGGTTGAGGTGTAAGCGTCATTTTTCTCCCCCAAATTGATGATTAATAAAAAATATTACATTAAATTTAAGAATATTTTATATAATACATCTCCTTATATTTAACGCAATGAAAGGATTTTCATTAATTCTTCAATGTTGTAGAGGAGCAAGTGTTGCTTCTTGTGCTAGATTTAAACACAAGGACTTATGAAAGCATATTAAAATCACTTAAATAAATTAATACTTGTGAAGCTTGTAGAGATATTTATATGCTTCTATGTATCTTGTTGCCTATTTTATTTCTTTGTCTCTCATGTAAGAGCCTAGGGTTTCTGGAATAAACAAGTTCTCTATTTTTCCCAACATGGTATCAGAGCGACGGTCCTAGACCAGAGCTCTCATTCCCTAGATCCGTCTTACCCCCACCTCCTAGCCCCGCGCTTCGTGCCGCCTTGCCGTGCCTCCACCCCCGGCACTACGCGCCCTCGTGCGTTGACCCCTAGCGCAGTGCGGCGCCTTCCAGCCTAGCCTCGCGCGTCGCCCGCTTCCGTGCAGCGCACCTGCGTGCGGGAGTACCGTGTGCTGCGTGCACGTGTGTGCTCTTGCGTGCGCTTCCGCGCAACGTGCCTCCATGCGTGCGCCGATACGTGATCTAGAAGGGGTGCTCCAGAGCTCTTCCGGTTGTTGAGGGGATTGGTTGCGCCTTGAGTCTACACACGCAACCAAATCGTTACATGTCTGTGTAAACGATTATTCCCAGACGTCTATTAACTCAGCCATGGCTGGTCCCAAGCCCGGGTAAATGAGGAGGGTTGCGTTAGGTAGCCGACAACCAACGTAAAACAGTCAGAGACAACTTTCTAAATAGTACTTTTTTTCTAAAAAAATACTATTTAAGAAGTTGCCTCATGACATTCGGATCTTTCAACACGGATTTAAGCAAGCATACAGATTTCGTTGGGGTGTTCACTGCTTGCAATGCGTTGCATCGCCCGAATGCAATGAAAAATTGGCAAGGGCCGCTACATCGCAGCCTGGATGTAGTTCAAAATTTGCAAGGGTTCTCGCATGAGGAACGCATGCGGGTAATTAAACTAGTTCCGCTGCATAACCGCCCGGATGCAGTCCAAAATTTACAAGGGTTCTCGCATAATGGACACATGCGAGTAAAGAAGTTAGTCCAAAGGAGATTACTACGAAAGTTGCGGATTGGTAGTTGGAATATTGGCACTTTAACTAGAAAGTTGATGGAGATAGTGGATATGATGGAAAGATGGAAGATTCATATATTATGTCTTCAAGAGACTAAATGGTTTGGAGAGAAAGCAAGGGAGATTGAGAAGACAAGATTTAAACTTTGGTATTCAGGTAAAGATAAGGGTAGAAACGGTGTTGGAATGGTTGTTCATAAGGATTTGAAGGATTGTGTGGCTGAGGTGAAAAGATTTGGGGATCCTCTTATTTTGCTAAAATTGGTGCTTGAAGAAGAAATTTTGAATATCATCTCAGTTTATGCACCGCAAATTGGTTTAGATGAAAGGACTAAACAAGCTTTTTGGGAGTATAAGAGTCTACAAGGAATCCCTCAAAGAGAGATGATTTGCATCGGTGGAGATCTTAATGGGCATGTGGGAAAATATGCTTCAGGGTATGCTAGTGTTCATGGAGGACATGGTTTTGGGGATAGAAATGAAGAGGGAAAAGTCATCCTGGATTTTGCAACGTCATATTATCTTTTCATAGGAAATACTCTCTTCAAGAAGAGGGAGGAACATTTAATTACTTATAAGAGTGGGCCAACTAGAACACAAATAGATTACTTTGCGTTGAGGAGAAGAGATATGCTGTGCTGTAAAGACTGCAAAGTAATCCCAGGAGAGAGTTTGACAACCCAACATCGTTTGTTAGTCTTGGATGTTCAAATGAAAGGGTTGGTAAAGAAATGGAGGGTTTCTAAGATAACTAGAACTAGATGGTGGAATCTTCCACTGAAGCAAGCGAGCTTCAGGGAAAAGGTTTTAGAAGACTTATCTTGGGATTGTAGCGGTAGTGCAAATGAGATGTGGGAGGTAGTAGCATCTTGTATCCGAAAAGTAGCCAAAGAGATGCTAGGAGAGTCAAAGGGAAGAGCTCCATGTCAAAAGGAGGCTTGGTGGTTGAGTGAAGGGGTGCAAGAGAAGCTAAAAATAAAAAGAGCTTGCTTTAAAGATATGTTTAAGGATAGAATAGAGGGAAGTGTCAAAAACTGCAAAATAGCGAAGAAGGAAGCAAAGAAGGCCGTAAGCGAAGCTAAGTCAAAAGCTTATGAAGTTTTGTATAAAAATCTCGACTCTAAGGAGGGACAGAAGGATATATTCAGGTTGGCCAAAGCAAGAGAAAGAAAACCAAAGACCTTTCTCAAGTGAGATGCATTAAGGACGAGGAAGGTCATGTGCTTGTTACTCAGAAGGATATAAATACTAGATGGGAGCAGTAGTTCCGTAAACTTTTCATTGGGATAGGAAATAGAGACATCACTTTGGGTGATCTAGCTTGTAGTGAAAGTTACTTGAATCGTGCATGCTATAGACGGATACAAAGAAAGGAAGTAGAGGAGGCTTTGAAGGTTATGAGACCTGGAAAAGGTGTAGGACCGGATAACATCTCTGTAAAAGTATGGAGAGTTTTAGTTGAGCATGGTTTGACTTGGCTTGCGAATCTATTCAATGTTATTTGGCGAAGCAAGAAAATGCCTGAAGATTGGAGGAGTATCGTGGTGCCTCTTTATAAGAATAAATGAGACATTCAAATCTGTTCAAATTATAGAGGTATCAAGCTGATGTGTCACACTATGAAAATTTGGGAACGTGTGATTGAAAGAAGGTTAAGGCAAATTTCCAATGTAAAAGAAAACCAATTCGGATTCATGCCAGGTCGCTCAATGACTAAAGCCATCTATTTACTGTGGAGAACAATGGAGATTTATAGAGCTAAAAGGAAGAACCTCCACATGATCTTTATTGATTTGGAGAAGGCTTATGATTCTGTTCCACGAGAGATATTGTGGAGAGTGTTGGAGAAGAGACAAGTGCCTGTCCTATACATTAACCTCATAAAAGACATGTATGATGTGGCTTTATCTTGTTGTTTAAGGACCCCGTCTGGGAAGAATGGATATTTTGACATCAACATTGGTTTACATCATCGTTCAGCTTTGAGGCCATTTCTTTTTACTTTGATTATGGACAAGTTGAGCAGTCACATTCAGGATGAGTTACCTTGGTGTATGTTATTTGCTGATGATATTGTGTTAATTGACGAGACTAGAGATGGAGTAATGAGAAGCTTGAGGTCTGGAGACATGAGTTGGAGACTAAAGGATTTCGTATAAGTAGGGCTAAGACGGAATATATGGAGTGCACCTTTGATGGAAGCAATGGTGAAGGAATCGATGTGAAGATTGGTGACGATAACTTTCAGAAGAGAGATTCCTTTAGCTATCTGGGATTTATTCTGCAACATGATGGGGAAATTGATGGGGAAATTGTTACTAATAGAATAAATCGTTTTGGAAAATGTCCGCTCGGCTGCTATCCTCGCTGTCTCGTGTGTCTATGCACCAACTTGCCATATTCTACGCCGGGAATTATGGGATGATTTACATGATGCCGCTAACTCCTCGGGGATCCCGTGGATTGTGGGACGGGACTTCAATGTTACCATCCACTCCTCCGATCGTCCTCGCGGGCGGGGAGGTCGCGATCCTGGATCGCAAGATTTTTTGGACTTAATTAATGATTTGGCCTTGGCGAACTTGGTGCCGAACGATATCTCATACACATGGCGGAACAACTCTTCTCGCTCCAGGCTCGACCGATTTCTTGCAAATGTTTTGGCTATGGACTCATTCCCCCTTTGTTCTGTTGGCTCGCGTCCCCGTGCATTCTCGGATCATTCGCCTATTATTTGGGACGATGGTGATGGACGTAATCCTCGGGGACTTTTTCGCTACGAAAAAAGTTGGCTATTGGAACCAAGCTTTAAAGATATTGTCATGAACCATTGGACCCAGGTCCCGGTCTCGGGCTCGGCGGCATCTAAACTTACTCAGAAGCTTTCTTCCCTTCGACGGGTCCTTGCTGAATTCAAGTCTACCACCAGACATACGCGTCATATTGTGCGTGTCGAGGTGGAGAATCTTATTTTGCATCTCGATTCCGCTGAGAACGAGCGCGAGCTTTCTATGGATGAGCTTCGTGATCGCTCTAATGCCATTGCTCGGGTTCAGGAGGAGGATAAGAAGAGATCTATTGAATGGCGTCAACGCTCGAAGGAAAAATGGATCAAAGAAGGCGACGCCAACACGTCTTTCTTCCATTGGATGGCTAGCAACCGTAGACGCATTAATTCTATTCGGTCTATCTCCATCAATGATGAGGTGTTCTCGGGGGATCGTGAGATGGGAATCGCCGTCACTGACCACTTCAGACGTACCTCTTCTGCTCTACCTTCTCGGCGGTGGCGTTGGCTCGGGGCTGGGGCTCCCCTTATTTCGGACGAGGACTCCTCTTTTCTTACTTGCCCTATTGATTTGGCGGAGATTAAGGCTGCTGTATGGGGCCTGTATCTTGATTCTTCCCCGGGTCCGGACGGCTTTCCCATCACCTTCTACAGGGACTTCTGGGACGTGGTCTCGGGGGACGTCTTTGCGGTGGTCTCCGAATTTTGTTCTGGCAACCTCGGCTTTGATCGTATCAACCGGGCTAACATTGTGCTTATTCCAAAGAAAACCCCTGCGCTTCACTTTGACGACTTTCGGCATATCGCCGTATCCAATGCTATCTATCTTATTGTGGCAAGAACCTTGGCCAACCGGTTATCTCGGATCTTGGATGGCCTCATCTCGCCTGTCCAAGGTGCGTTTATTAAGGGTAGACATATTGCGGACTGTATTCTCGTTGCGTCGGAAATTGTGGCTGATTGGAAGAGGGAGAAAAAGAAGGGGATTCTTTGGAAGATTGACTTTGCTAAAGCATACGACTCTATTGATTGGCGCTTCCTATGGTCCGCTCTGCGTAGGCGGGGATTCCCGAATCTGTGGATTACTTGGATGCGCAGATGTATCTCCACGGTCTCCCTCTCTGTGCTTATCAACGATCGGTCGGTTGGAGGTTCCTTTCAGCCTCGCAGGGGGGTGCGTCAAGGTTGCCCCCTGGCGCCTCTCCTTTTCGTTCTTGCCTCGGATGTTTTGACTCGTATGGTGCACGGCGTCATTGACGCTGGCCTCACGTCGGGTTTCCGCAAGGGGGGTCTTTGCGTGCCTATAATACAGTTTGCGGACGACACGATATGCTTCATCGAGGGGGCCCGGACGCGGTGGCGGGGATGGCTCATACGCTCTCTATTTTTTGTGAGCTTTCGGGGATGCCAATTAACGCTGCTAAATGTATCGTGGTGCCCTTTGGTTTGTCGACGTCGGAGGAGGAGGAGTGCAGCCGCTTACTTGGCTCCCGGATTGGGGAGCTTCCTCTCCCATACCTTGGTGTCCCCCTTTCGGTTGGCCGGAACCATTCTAATGACTGGCGTTCTATTCTGGAGCGGATGGAGACGCGTTTGGCGGGTTGGAGGGCTTCTTTGCTCTCCCGGGATGGTCGCCTTGTCCTTCTTAAATCCGTCCTCTCTGCTATACCGATCTACTTCTTATCGGTTCGTAAAATGCCCGTGGGTGTTCGCGTTCGCTTGGAGAAATGCATGCGGAGATTTTTATGGGGTCGCTCGGACGGAAGTGGCAGAGGTGTTCATCTGGTCGCTTGGGATGTGGTGAACTTGCCTAAGAGCTCCGGTGGTCTTGGCGTCCAAAACTTGGATCGCGCCAACGAGGCATTACTTCTGAAATGGGTGAGTAAGATCTGGGGCAAGGATGATTCTTTTCTTTGTAATGTGCTGCGGGCGATTTTGGGCGATGATTGGAGTGGCTCTATGCGCGGGGTTTGCCCTGTCCGCTCCTCTCATTTTTGGCGCTGTGTGTTTGATACATTAAGAAGTAACCGCTCTTTGTTCACCCCGGTGCTGGGGTCGGGTGCCATTCTCAAGTTTTGGCAGGACGACTGGTCGGGGGGAGGTCCCTTTCAGACGCGTTTTCCGAGGTTATTTGCTGTGGCGGCAAACCGTCTGGCCTTTGTTACGGACTATTGGATCAACGGTTGCTGGTGCCCATCATTCTCGGGTGTTCTTTCAGATCAACGCTCAAACGATTTAGCCTCGCTGCTGGAGACTCTTTCCTCTTCGGCTTCTCCCGGTACTATGCGGGACCATTGGGCTTGGAAGGATGGGGCCTTCTCCTCTCGTAAGGCGTTCTTAGCTCTGCTCTCTTCTCCCCCTGCTCTGCCCGCTCCTCTGGTGCGCGACTACGCATTCTTCTGGGGACTGCGCCTGCCCGCGCGGATCACTTTTTTTCTTATGGGTCTTTCGTCATCGGCGTTTGATGACCCGTGACCGTTGCGCCACGTTTCTTCCTCCCTCCAACGTCCGGTGCCATCTCTGCGGGGAGAGGGATGAATCGGCCGACCACCTCTTCTTTCAATGCCTGTCGGTCACGCGGGTATGGGACGACGTTTCTTGGGCTCGTGCGGACAATACTGAGGACTTCTGCGACATCCTGTGGTTCAACAGGATGAGGGCTCGCTCTGATATGCTGGGTCCCATAGCGCGCCTTTGGTCCATCTGGCGTGCTCGTAATGAGGTTATTTTCTCGGGGATACATTTCTACAAGGAGAATGTGACGATTGCGGCCAACAGATTTATATCGGATTGGTGTAATTAGTGGGGTCACGGCTTTGCTAGCCGCCTGTTTACATTGTATTCTTATTCCCCCTTTTCTCTTTTCTTCCCCTCTTACCCCCTGTAAGTATCTCTCTTCTTAACTTTACGTAATATATTTTCTGGGGCGAACACCAACGAGTGTATCCCCCTCTTTTGAGCCTAAAAAATGCAGGATGGCTAAAGTGGAGATGAACCTCTGCTGTTATCTGTGATAAGAAAATTCTTTAAAGATTAAAGGAAAATTTTACAAAGCAGCCGTGAGACCTGCTATGCTTTATGAATCTGAATGTTGGCCTGTGAACCATAGACATGTGTAGAGAATGAATGTAGCAGAAATGAAAATGCTAAGGTGGATGTGTGGACACACACGTAAAGATCGGATTCGGAATGATGCAATCAGAAAGAAAGTTGGTGTAGCTCTGATCGAGGATAAGATGCGAGAAAACCGCTTAAGATGGTTTGGACATTTGCAAAGAAGATCAGTTTATGCACCAGTTAGGAGATGCGATTGTTGGGATGTTGAGCCGTCTAAGAGAGTGCGAGGACGGCCCACGAAGTGTTGGAAAGAGAGCATATAAAGGGATCTTAGTTTTGTGGATATAAGTCCGGGATTGGCCCAAGATAGATCTGAATGGAGGCGAAGAATCCATGTAGCCGACCCTATTTAATTTTGGGAAAAGGCTTTGTTGTTGTTGTTGTGTCTATTATTCCTAGTCTTCCTCCACGCCATCATGTCAAAAAGTAATCTCGATGTTCCCTCTACTGGCGCATTCAGAGGTCTAGTGCCTATTGTCAAGATAGACGGGACGAACTATGAGCTCTGGGCAATGCAGTTCATGAGTCTCATGAAGTCGAGCGGTAAGAAACATATTCTTACCGGTGGAGAAGACTAGGGTAAACACTTCTTGGGAGGCATATGATGCATATGCCATAGTCTGGCTTTCATGGACATTGACGACAGAGATCGCCAATGACGTGTTACATCAGCCTACTGCTAAGGCTATGGGGGACATCCTCGCGGCTACATACTTTTAGGCGAGGAATGAAACTAAGATACTTCAGCTTTAGCATGACATCTTCACCATCAAACAGAACGGACGCCCTCTCCATTCCCTATTTACATTCTTGCGTGGGATGTTTGAGAAGCTTTATAGCTTTATGCGACTTACAACCACTCCGGAGCAACATAAGACATATCGGAATGCTATTATGGTCAGTATATTCCTAGTAGACCTGGATTCTGAATATGATGCTGCTCGCTCCCAGATCCTTGCAGATGCTATTATTCCTGCCATGGAGGAAGCTTTCCGCAGATTCAACAGATTCACCGTTCCATCTACTATCACCAGTTAGACGTTCAACTATGGTATCCTCTCGGGGCAGAGGATGTTCTTCTTTCTCTCGTGGATGTTGACCTCATGGTAGAGGAGGACGCATTCGTCAGTCCTACATGTTTTGCCATCGCCTAGGTCATACTGAGGAGACATGGTACTCTAAGCATGGTTTCCCAGCATCAGCCCATGTAGCAGAGTAGATCGAGTCTCCCGTCGCATCTACTTCAGATGTGAGGTTTGATGATCTAGTGACCAGACTGCATGACAACATACCTTCTTCTTCATCATCTGTTGGAGGAAGGCCATTCCGATATTGTTGCTTCCACCTCTCTCAGTATTTCTGCTACGGCAAGCACTTCATGTAGCACCTTTGCCTTTACATCTTGTTATGGATCTCATATTCCAGAGTGGATTATAGGCTCTGGGGCGACACACCATTTATGTGGAGATAAAGGACATCTTACATCCTACAGTCAGGTTTCTCCAGGAAGAACTGTAGTGATAGCCAATGGGACTCATTCTCCGATCGTAGGTCAAGGGGAGATTACCCTAACACCCTAAATGCGTCTGCAGAATGTGTTACATGCCCCTGATTTTTCTATGAATTTGTTATCTATCAGTCAGATTACGAAGGATTTGTATTGTCAAGCTATATTTGACCCATCATCTCTTGTTTTTCAGGACATTCTTACGGGTAGGTGATTGGCTGTGGCCATGAGCAGGGTGGTCTCTATCGACTGGTCCAAACTCCTTATGTAGGCGCGTCTTCTATCTCGTCAGGACGAGTCTCTCCTTTCACTTGGCATATATGTTTTGGTCATCTTCCTCTCCAGAAGATGAGTCATATTTTACGACAGATTTCTCCAGGATCTACATTCCAGTGCGAGGCATGTCAGTTGGGGAAGCATCATCGTTCGTCTTTCCGTAGTCGTCAGAGTCGGAGCAGTTGCTCCCCGTTGTGAAGTGGAAACGAAGCCTTTCTGAATCATATCATGTGTATAGTGACAATCCACTTTAATGTGCTCCGTTCTCTCGTAAAAAGCACGATTATTAGCAATGAAGAAAGCTGCATGGTTGTCACAATGTAATTGCATAGGAAGTGGTGCATCAATGCCTAGATCAATTAGAACAGATCTGACCCATATAATCTCTGCGCTCCCAGTGCCATAGCTCTGTATTCAGATTCAACACTAGATCTAGCAACATTCGCTTTTTCCTTGCTCTTCCACGACACTAAAGAGCCACCAATAAATACAATAAAACCTGATGCAACATGGACCCGAAAAATAGGGCCAATTATTTATCTAATTTTAGTGGTTAATTTTATTTACGTTTATTTACGTCGACGAATTTTTAATTAAATAAATGGGATCGTATGTGATCTCAATTAGTGGTCGATTCGAATTCCAAATCCATCGGTTAATTAGTTAGAGTCATTTTAGGATAATGGGTTGTCAATTTAAATTAGTTTATATTTTTGTAATATCATCCCTCCTATATAAAGGGATGAGGGTCCAATGTTTTTAGTCAGTCAAGTATTGATGAGAATTTGAGATTTTATCTCCCTTTCTATTTTCTCTCCTCTCTCAACGTGGTCTTCACGGTTCTTCTTCTTCAACCCCTCGTTCTCGACGAGTTTTCTTCTTCTCAACCTCATTTTCTCCATCGAAATTCCACCGGCCAAATTATTTTATTTATCGTCGACGCGCCGAATCGTGTTTGCATCAAAACCTAAGGTAGACTTCCTGTCCTTAGTACTTGTTGTATAGCCTGCATCTACGTAAGCTGTGGCGTTAAGGTGTGTCCCTTTTCCCAAAAAAATCCTACACCTGGAGACGACTTCATGTACCTCAGAATCATATGGACTGCATCCATATGCTCCTATCTAGGTTGCTCCATGAACTGGCTGATCCGTCTAACAATGAATGAATGTCCGGCCTGGTGATGGTGACATAAGGTAGCTTCCCTTTATGTTCTCTGTATCATCTCTTGTCCACTTCCTCTCAATCATCATCGTTTAGCCTTATGCTAGGACCCATAGGATTAGTAGCAGGTCTTCACCCAATTATACCTGTCTCGGCTAGAAAATCTGTAATATATTTTCTTTTGGTCATCACAAGACTATTGGTTCTTGGCTAACTCTAATCTCATAAAGTATCTTTGGGTGCCAAGGTCCTTGGTGACAAATTATTGACCAAGAAACCATTTACCTCACTAATATCTTGCACACCATCTCGTGTAATGATGATATCATCAACATAAATCATAATAACAACAATACCTCTGCGAATCCTCTGAACATACAAAGAATGATCTGCATTCGGCCTTGTGAATCTCTGCTACTCAATCAAGTTCGAGAGCTTCTGGAACCATGCTCTTGAACTCTTCTTAAGACCATAGATGGCCTTGTGAAGTCTACAAACCTGTTGACACTCGCCCTCAGCAGTAAGCCCAGATGGCTACTGCATGTTGACTTCCCCTGAAGATAATCATATAGGAACACGTTCTTGACATCCAGCTGAAACAAAGGCCAATCATGTACCACAACAACAACAACAAGAATCCAAAGAGTGGAGTGGTGAGCTACTAGAGAGAATGTGTCCAGATAGTCCACCCTATATGTCTGGGTGAAGCTACGTGCAACCTGTTTGTTCTTGTAGCGATCAACACTACCATCTACTTGATGTTTCATAGTAAACACCCACTTGCAACTGACAATTTAAGCTCCCGAAGGAGCTGGGTCTAAACTCCAGGTGCGCGACTGCAATGTAGCCATCTCCTCTTCCATGTCAAGACACGATTGACTGTCTCACAAAGTCTTCTGATAAATCTGTGTAATTTCCAAAACAGTGCAACTACAAACCCCTTGGAGCTTGGTGTCTGCTCCTCCCGGGGCATCTGTCGTCAACTGCAAATGGTTGTTTACTGTTAAACATCACACAGATGGCAGTCTTGATCGCTACAAGGCAAGGTTAGTGGCCCATGGCTTTACTCAGATCTATGGCGTGGATTACTTAGACAGTTTTCCTCCGATGGCTCGTCACTCTACGCTACGTATCCTACTTTCAGTGGTCGTGGTACGTGATTGGCCTTTATTTCATATGGATGTTAAAAATGCTTTTCTATATGGAGATTTACCGGGGGAAGTCTACATGTAGCAACCTCCTGGGTTTGCTGCTGATGGGGAGTGTAAGCAGGTCTGTAGACTCCATATGGCTATATATGGTCTTAAGAAAAGTCCAAGAGCGTGGTTTAAGAAGCTCTCAAATTGGATTGAGAACCAAGGGTTCAAGAGGTCTAATGCATACCATTCACTTTTTGTGCAGAGGACACCTATAGATACTGGTATCATAATGATCGACGTTGATGATATTCTTGTTACAGGAGATGATATGCAGGGGGTAAAGATGATAAAAGAATATCTAGGCCGTCAGTTTGTGACTAAGGATCTGTGCACCCTATGGTACTTCTTAGGGTTGGAATTTGCTAGAAATGGGCAAGGTCTTGTAATGACCCAAAGAAAATATGTTACATGCATGCTGGTTGAGACGGGGATGATTGGGTGTCGACTCTCTACTACTATAGATCCTAACATGAAATTTTACGATAATGATACGAATGAAGTGGATAAGAGGAGAGACAAAGAGATTATGGGAAAGCTCTTGTATATTACCATTACCAGATCAGATATCTCATTTGCAGTGAGTCGAGTGAGTCAATTCATGGAACAACCTCAATAAATACATATGGATGCTATATAGATGATATTGAGATATCTAAAGTCTTCTCCAGGTTCATGATTAATCTTCAAGAAATAACAACTCTCAAGATATCTGCATGTGTTGATGCTGACTATGCAGGATGTCCTAAGGATAGGAAGTTCACAATAGGCTTTGCGGTATTTGTTAGTAGTTATCTTTTTTCTTGGAAAGCAAGAAACAAACAGTTGTGGCGAGATCATGTGCCGAATCTGAGTATAGAGCTATGTCACAAGTAAGTACAGAAATGATGCGGGTTCGAGCAGTATTAGCAGATTTACATGTAGATGTTCCTCTACCCATGCATGTACAATGTGATAATCAAGCTACCTTGTTCATGGTAAACAATCCTGCATTCCATGAGCGAACTAAACATATTGAGGTAGATTGTCATTATACTAGAGATATGATCCAGAAGGGATTGATCTCTACCTCTCATGTCAGTTCAAGAGAGCAAACAACAGATGTCTTTACCAAGGTATTACTTTGGGGGGCCATTTCAGATTTGTTAGTCCAAGCTGAGCATGATTACATCTATGCTCCATCTTGAGGGGGAGTGTAGAGATACTTATTTGCTTCTATGTACCTTGTCGCCTATTTTATTTCTTTCCGTCTCTCTCATGTAATTTACCCATAGGTCTCTTCTCTATATAAGAGAGCTTAGGGTTTCTGGAATAAAAAAGATCTCTATTTTTCTCGACAAAGCTTAAGGGCAGGCACCTCCTCGATATCTCACTCTATTTTTCCTTAAAATAACTCTCTTTGCTAGATTTCGATCTACTCGAGATCTGGTAGTTGTAAGTTTTACTATCTTATCCTATTAATATATATTGGACGGACACCTCCAGAGTTTTCTCCTTCGTTTGAATGATTTTTTTAAGAAGCTTGTTGAAGACAAGAATGAATGCTTTCTCTCCCAGTCTCGATTTTATGTTTTCAAGTAATTTTGCTTCTAACTTCTGAGTTCTGACTGATGAGGGACACTTTCAGTTCTAGTATTAAACAAAGACGGCATGCTTCCTCTGCGAAACTGTGCTTAGTGACTTTATCAAATTTCTTGTGATACCTCAGAATAATGTTTAAGAAGCTTGGTGAAGATAAGAATGAATGCATTTTCTCTCTCAATTTTGGTTTTGTGTTTTAAAGTAGTTTTGCTTCTAACTTTTGAGTTTTGACTGATGAGGACCACTTTCAGTCCTAGTCTTAAACAAGGACGGGATGATTACTCTGCTAAACTGTTCTCAGTGACACTTTTATTTATCAAATTTCTTGTGATTTCTCAGCATGATGTTTTTTGGTTAGATTGTGTTGAGATTTTATTATGATTTTTGGGGGGCTGCAAGATCATGCACACACAGAGACCCTGCATATTACATGCTTTTGTTAAGTTTGAGAAGAATCGGTTCTTTTCTGCAGAGATTGCAAAGAGTAGTAGTCGAAGACCTTTGTATGCCACTCATCCACTGCAAAAATTTTCTTGGACAGCTGCTGATGATTCTCACACTGTATGTCTGGTTTGGATATTTCTTTTATAAATTCTATATTTTCTTTTCTCACCATTCAGTGTCCGCTCTCTCATATAGTTTTTTTACCATATCTGTCATACACTCTTGCTTTGCTGTTTTCTTGTTTTAGAATGGTATTATTATCAGAGGTATTCTGTGTATTGATATACTTCCATTCCATTCATTAAACGTGCCATAGATTTATTACGTTGTTCTCAAAGGATGACAAGTTTTGCTGCCAGCTATCATATTTCCAAATATTCTAGTTACTAGTTCATAGTAATCTTTTGGGGTGAGATCGTCCCACTCGGAACCCATTTTTAATTAGTGGAAAAACCTATTTACTTACCACTTTCTTAATAGTTTCCATAGCTTTAGACGGGGGGCTATTCTTTCAATAGAGCTCTTAATCCACGTTGAACCATGCTCTTGGATATTCTTTAAAAATTTTCCTGCAAATGCGGAATTAGGAAATTTAGGCTGGTCATCATATCATATTTGCGTGTTCTAAACATTGTGGTGGTTTTAATAGAATATTTTGGTGCGTGCATGTGGGTACCACTTCCTCTTTGTTGTCGAAAAAGTGCGATCTAAATACCTCGAAATATTTATAGAACCTGGCATATGTTTACCTTATGACTCCATCTAAATCATTCAGGTGTTTGTGGTTTTTGTCACACAGGAGGAATGGTCAAAGGCGTGTTTAGATGCTCTACAGGTTGCTGAAAAAAATTATCTCGGGAAAGATGATGCTGAAGTTATTTCTTACAAAGTTTTACAGGTAGCCAATATCTGAATTTGCAACCATGGTATGACTTTCTGAATTTGGTGAATTATATTCCATCTCTTTGATATTTTGCTAGATATTAAAAGGGAAGAGCGATATAAAGTATGCTCTTGATAAGGCATTAAAATCAGGTGATTTTGCTGGAGTTCGCCCGGAATGTCTCACTGACACATGGATCGGCAATGGAAGGTTTTTTGTTTAAATTTTCGCATTAGTTGCTTGTTTCTCCAAAAATAGCTGCTTGTGCTTTATGGGCATCTTAATATATCTACTTTTGTTCTTCTTCCCAAGATCATTAATAGTTTCCCATTTGTTGTAGATGGGTATTTATTGATCTAACTGCTGGGCCATTTTCCTGGGGTCCGGCTGTTGGTGGAGAAGGTGTCCGCACTGAAGTTAGTTTGCCCAATGTTGAAAAGACCGTTGGCGCAGTTGCAGGTAATTTTCCTCTTGAAAGGGTACATGCATTTATACTGACGAAGATCATGACATTTCTTGGTATTTGTATTGGTTGATGTTGGAAAAAGAATGAGAATTGTTTATTCCAAAGAACTCCAGGGCTCTCTTGTATAAAGGAGAAACCTACAGGTAAATGACATAAGATAGACGAAAAAAATAAACTAAGAAAACAGTACATATTCACAATCACATCTCTACACTCCCCCTCAAGATGGAACATAGATGCCAATCGTGCTCAACTTGGGCATACACTTCTCAAAGGATCCTCTGAGCAAGGCCTTGGTGAAGATGTCTGCAGTTTGTTCTTCTGAACAAGGTTTAAAAAAGTACGAGGCGGTCCAAGGCATTTTTCAAAAATGTGAGGTGAGGCATCAACCTCGAGGCGGTCAAGATGTAAGTCTCAAATTTTTGGAAAGAAAAATTTAAACTCAAGAAAAATATACTGGAATAAATAACAACATAAACTATTGCAACATATTGTTCAAAAGTTCAATACAAAGTACAGACTGCAACTATGATTGTTGAAAGTTCAAATACGATTGCGAAATTATAAAAGAAAACGTAAAGTAGGAAAAAGTTCAACAAAAGCATAAATCTAATGCAACATATTGTCCATCACATTTATGTGATCCTTAAAAAATCACCAATCATCGACATTGATTCAACGAATCAACATCAATTATCTTGCTTTGCAACATTGTCACCGCCTTCATCGTCACTGCTGCTACTACTCATTGGTTCCTCATCAAAATCATCCATATAATTCAAATGCACATCATTACCGGCCTCATCATCGCTTCCATTCTCAGAATTGGAGAACTCCTCCCCCTCAACATTAATTGAAGTTTTTCCTTACCTAATCAAGAAAGTATCGTTCATAGTTATATATTTGAAAGTTGATCACAACAAAGCAACAGACATTCTTTTAATTT
The DNA here is from genome assembly GCA_037367405.1 of Ottelia alismoides. Taxonomy (NCBI): domain Eukaryota; kingdom Viridiplantae; phylum Streptophyta; class Magnoliopsida; order Alismatales; family Hydrocharitaceae; genus Ottelia; species Ottelia alismoides. The sequence continues at coordinate 260,412 of JAZKJV010001307.1, forward strand.
GTATTGTACCTTTGTCATGTTTCCCCCTTCTTTTTACGTTGAGCGCTTGAACTCCTTCACATCCTTCATCCTCAATAGGATTATCCTCAAGGAGTAAGTCTGCATCAAGATCTTGATAGGCCTCGACATCTTGAGCTTCCAAAATCCATTCATCACCGGAGTCAATGTCTTCCAAACATAAATGATCTTGTACTATTTTCTTCTTTAATTCCCTATGTTTCAATTTGAAATTGAACATGATGTAAACCAAATGATTAAGCTTCACTGGTGTTAAGCGATTTCTTCTCTTTGTATGGACCTATATAGAAATACATAAGGTTTAACATGAAATAAAACACTATCATAAAAATATATAATGCTGTAACCACTTACTTGATTGAACGAGCTCCAAATATGTTTATACTCAGAAGTACATAAGTCAAGCTCAATACCCTAATAGCAAATGCTGCCTATTCAGGTGTTTCATCTCCAAATGATAGCTGGTAATTGTCATCACATTTTACCAACAATGTTAAAGTATATGCAATACTCTTTAAAATTATTTACAGTATTCACAGGGACTTCTTGTTTTCCTTGAATTGACTGCATTTGCTAATCCAAAAAATCCTCTGGCAAGCATGAAAGAATCAAGTTGCGAATTTGCTTTTATCCTCACAGCTTGATCAACGTTCAATCTTTCCATGCACGAAAACAATCTCATTTTGACCTCTAAGTGATTAGAGAATGTCGGTTCATAATGAAAGTGGGGATTGAGGAAATAAGCAACAACATGTAAAGGCCTATGTAGTTGACGATCCCAACGACTATCCATAATATCCCAAATAATCTTGTATTTGGTCTCGTCGTTTTCTAGACTTCGAGCTATCTCTTCCTTGGCCCTGTCCATGGCTTCATAAATAAATCCCATCGGTAGATATTTTTTTAGAATATGCCAATCTCAAAACAACGATCAAGGATTTCGTGGTGTTGAGATCATATGCAACACCATGCCAAAAAGACTTGCTCGTCAAAACTATGTTCAACACACTTTGCTCCAAGAGTCTATTCATATAATAACTGTTATTCCATACTCTTGTGGTGAAGAAGGATTCAAGTGAATCCTTGGTTCTAATCAAGCTTTGCAATGTAAGTAATGCAGTGGCAAATCGAGTAACGACATGTTTCACCAAATCACAACATGCAAAATTTCTCACCGTCGATAAAACCTAAGCATTAGTATAAACAAAATTAATTATTTTCTTTGCTTTTGAAATGCCTTCCATGCCCACATACATCGGCCATCATCGTTAGATATGAAGGATTACTGGCCATGTTGAATGGCAACGAATTTCCAAAAAATCTCCCAATGATCCTACAAATCCTCATTCTCTCGTTTTTTTTCCAACTTGCATTCAAAATGATTTATTGTGTGGGAGGATTCGAAGTACCTGCATCCCTACCTCTTTTTGTAGTAGAAAATCCCTCCCTCGGTTCTCGAACTTGCTTGCCACTACTAGAATCTGTCAATGCTCTCCGTGACGGTTGATTTTCATCACCTCCCGATGACCTTTGTATACCAACTCAACAAACGTTTTCCATTTCTTGAAATCTTCTTCTCTTCTAATTACGATTGTTTTCCATGAACATCTTCATCTCTTGTTGAACCTCAATGGGAATGCTTGGATAGGCTCTCACATTCTTGCATGTCTTTGCAAGATGGTCTTTTAGTCGCTTCACTCCACCAGTGATCTTCATCAAACCAAAATTACATTCAACATATTCATAGCCTTTCCCTTTGCGATGCTCGTCCATTTCAAGTTCTCGTCAATATCTCCATCCAGGATCTGATCTCCCCCCACTTTGGCCTTTCTTTCCCATATCTACAAGTTACACAACGACATACTTACATACTTACATTACAAGAGAAACACACACTTGTAACTTGTAATCTTTCACCGTGGATTAAGATTTAACCCAAAAATCGGAAAAATCCACAAAGAATACATAAAAAAAGATGTCGAAAAACATATCAAAGAACACATAAAAAATGACAACTATAAAAAACATGCTATGGAGGCGGCGATGCTTGTGGTGGTTCTGGTCGTCAGAAAAGGAGCAGGTGGTGGCTCCAATCACTGGATTCTGGCTAGGTGGCACCTCCTTAAGTTCCTTGAGTTCTAGAAGGTCGAGATCTTCCACGCAAGACGGCGTGAGATGGGGTTTCTTTCTGTTCGAACAGATAGAAACCCCTTTAGTTTCTCTGCTTTGGGAAATAAGAGGGGTCATGCACTTTGCACGTGATCGAAAAATAAAAAGGGGCTCCAGTGAGGCTTATGCCTTTTTTCGTCTCGAGAGCCTCAGGCGAAGCTGAGGTATACACCCTACCAACCAGACTTGAGGCGTGCTCCTCAGGGGGCTTTTGGCGTGCCTCGCCTTGAGGCATCGCTTTTTAAAACCAAGCTTCTGAACTAACATGAGAAGTAGGAATAAAGACTTTCTGAATCATGTCCCATGTATAGTGGTAATTTTCTTTGATATGTTTAGTTCTCTCATGAAAGGCATGATTTTTTGCAATGAATAAAGCCGCTTGATTATCACATTGTAATTGCATATGAAGAGGCACATCTATATATAAGTCAGCTACGATTGTGCTCTCTTGTACCATAGCTCTATACTTTGATTCAACATGTGACCTGACAACCACAATCTACTTCTTACTCTTTCAGGATACTAGAGAATCGCCAACAAATACATCGAAGCTTGAGGTAAACTTCATGTCCTTAGGACATCCAGTGTAGTCTGCATTTGCACAAGTTGTGATAGTCAGTGATGTCAATTTCTTGAACAATCCTACACCCAAGGATGTCTTCATGTACCTCACGATCATATGAACTGTATACATATGTACATGTCGGCGCTACTCCATGAACTGACTAACCTGACTAACAATAAAGGAGATGTTTGACCTAGTGATCGTAACGTAAAGAAGTTTTCCCACCAATTCTCGGTATCTTCTCCTGTCCACCTCATTTGTATCATCATCGTATAACCTCATCTTAGGATCCGTAGAAGTAGTGGCAAGTCGACATCTAACCATGTCTGTCTCAACTAGCATGCCCGTAACATACTCTCTTTGGGTCATCACAAGTTCCTCCTAATTTCTGACAAACTCTAACCCTAAAAAGTACCGTATGGTGCCAAGATCCTTGGTGACAAACTGTCTGTCAAGAAATTCCTTTGCCTTCTTGATCCCCAGCACATCTTCTCCTATGACAAGAATGTCATCAACATAGACCATGATAAATATCGTACCTCTGTGTGTTCTCTTTACAAACAGTGAATGATATGCATCTCTTGATTCTTTGCTTCTCAGTCAAATCCAAGAGCTTCTGAAACCAGGCCTTGGACTCTGCTTAAGCCATATATTGCCTTGTGAAGTTACAAACATGCTGATGCTGACACTCCCCCTCAACAGTAAACCCCAGAGGCTGCTGTATATAGACTTCCTCCTGAAGATCTCCGTACATAAATTTAATTTTAACATCAAGCTGAAATAAAGTTCAATCACGTACCACAACATCTGCAAGAAGAACTCGAAGGGTGGAATGGAGAACAACATGGGAGAATGTGTCTAGATAATCTACCCCGTAGGTCTGAGTAAATCCACACATAACCAATCTGGCCTTGCAACGATCAAGACTTTCATCTGCATGGTGTTTGACTATAAACACCCACTTGCAACTGACAGTAGGAACGTGGACCAAACTCTAGGTACCACGTGACTGTAGTGCATCCATCACCTCTTCCATGGCAAGAGACCACCAACTATCTCTATAGGCCTCCTTATAATTCCGTGGAATCTCCACTGTTGATAGAGCAACTGTGAACCTCCTGAAATCCCGTGACAAGCAATCAAAGGAAACATGGAAGCGAGAGGGTACGAGGCACATGTATGCTTCTGCTTCCTAAGTGTAATAGGTACATCCAGGTCTTTGAGGATCTCCTCGATCTGTATGCCAGCCTCCTGTAAAGCTTACTGCTCATACACATCGTTAGATTCGTTGTTAGAAATAATGTATTTAGAACAAACCTGAGGCGTGCTGGATGACGAGTGAGGACCATGAGTAGAAGCAGGTCGACGAGTATAATATCATGGCATGGGTGGATCTAGGTTAGTGGGAGGTTATGGTACATGAATAGGTGAATGAGGTGGTGGACGTGGAAGAATCGATACATGTGGAGGTGGTGATGAGCTTGTAGGAGGAGGCTGCATGTAGAGCTCATCATCTGAATTTGATGAAGTCAACCTATCACCTGTAGTAGAAAAATACGTCACCGACTCAAAAAATGTTACATCAACACTAACGTAATATTTTCTGTGCAATGGATCATAGCATCTATTTCCCTTCTGTGTCATGGAGTACCCAACAAAAATACATTCGACAGCTCTAAGAGAGCGCTTGTTAAGATTAGGAGACAACATATGTACAAAGGTAACTGGGCCAAAAACACGAGGAGTGAGTGAAAACAACTCCTCTGAAAACGTTAGGGAGAAATGAACTTTCTCATCCAGTACAGACGAGGGCATACGATTTACAAGATAACAAGCTATAGAACCGCATCAATCCAAAACGAATGTGGGGCACGACTTTGAATAAGAAGAGTTCGAGTAACATCTAGTAAGTGGCGATGCTTTCATTCTGCAACGTCATTTTGTTGAGACATATAGGCACATGAAGTTTGATGAACAATGCCACGAGATAAGAAGAACTGTGAAAGTGCATGAGTACAAAATTCCAATGCATCGTCAATTCACACAAATTTGATTGAAGAGGAAAAACCGTTCTGCACTTCATTGATAAAAGTTTTGATCTCATCCCCAACCTCAGATTTATTCTTTAATAAGAAAATCCACGACAAACGAGAAAAATCATCAACAACAACCATGTAAAATCTCTGTCCTTGATAATCGAGTACACGACTCGGACCCCAAATGTCCACATGAAATAACTCAAAAAATTTGCCACTGCTTCGACCAGGATGACTAGGAAATGCAGATCTATGGTTCTTCCCTAACTGACATGCCTTGCACTGGAAGGATGAGCGAGGTGAGATCTGAGGGAGAACATGACACATCTTTTGAAGGGGAAGGCGACTAAAGCGCAGGTGCTACATGAGTGGGGAGACTGATCCTGTAGGATGATATAATATGCCATCATATGGAGTTTGGACTAGTCGATAGAGGCCTCCCTGCTCACGGCCACAATAAATCACCCTACTTGTAAGAGTGTCCTAAAATACAAGAGAAAGATGGTAAAAAATATTACTGCAATGCAAGTCCTTTGTAATCTAGCTAATAGACAATGAATTCATTAAGTAAGGGGCATGCAACATATTCTGTAGACGTATTGAATGCGTCAAACTGATCTCTCCCTGTCCTGTAATTGGGGAATGAGTGCCATTGACTATGACAACTGTTCTCCAGAGGAACCTGTTTGTAAGCAACAAAATGACCGCTATCTCCACATATGTGATGTGACACCCTAGAATCCACATTCCATTCTATAATATCAGATCCATGACAATGTGTAAGGGCATAAATGCTACCTAAGGTATCGACAAAGGAAGAGGTAGCAACATCTGATTGCCTTCTGAATCATGAGAGGAAGCAATGGGATATAGGGGGCGTAATGTCCCTCAATTGAGCCACTAGGTCATCTATCCTCTGATAAGGTGAACGAGCTACATGGGGCTCAACCTACTTTGCTACGCGAGCTGATATGGGAAAATCATGCTTAGAGTAGCATGTATCCTCTGTGTCCCAGACGATGACACTAAGTGCACGACTGACGAATACCATGGCCTCAAATTTCAGCGAAATTCGGTCGAATTTCTGTCGAATATCGATATCCAGTCGAAATCGAAATTCGACCGAAATGGCCGAAATGACCGAAATATGGGGGTCCTAGTACAAAAAATGACCGAAATGACCGAAATTTCGGTCGAAATTCCATCGAAATTCCATCGAAATTCTATTTTGATCGGTACTGAAATGGCGACCGAAACCGACATTTAAGGCCTTGACGAATACAACCACCTCTACCATGATGTCCGCGACCACAGGACACCACCCCTACTGTGGGAGGCGACCATCGTATAGGAGGTCTGACTAGAAGCAGACAATGAGACAATTATCCTGTTGAGTCTGTGGTAAGCTTCTTTTAGGGGAGGAATAGTAGCATCCACAAGTATTTGTGAATGAGCAGCCTCATACTCTGAGTCAATTGCTGCTAGAAATACACCAACCATGGTGGAATTCTCGTATGCCTTATGCTGCTCTGGAGCAGAAGAGAGAGGTATAAAACTGTGGAGCTTATCGAACACGCCACACAGGGACGTGTATAGAGAATGAAGAGGCCATCCATTATGCGTGAGAGTGAATATGATAATGCTGAAGTTGCAGAATCTTTGTCTCATTCTTCGCTTAGAAATATGTTGCTGCGAGGATATCCCGCATCGTCTTGATGGCGTGCTGATGTAAAACATCATTGGCGATCTCTATCGTCAATGTACCATATAACCAAACTCTTGCATAAGCATCATCCACCTCCCACGATGTGTTAACCTCAATTTTCTCGACCGGTTCCTCCTAGGTAAGAATATGTTTCTTACTTCTAGATTTCATGAGGCTCATGAACTGCATGACTCATAACTCGTTGTTCATCCCGTCTATCTTGATGACTGATGTTGGACCTCTAAAAGTGCCTATGGCGGTGATATTAACTTTGTTCTCTGACATTCTGTCGGATGGAGAAAACTAGGGTCTGTAGACCCAAACAAATATGTCTACACACGAGAATTTGATTGCATGTGTCGACTTAGGATGCAACCAATCCCATCAACAAAAACAGATGAAGGCGTAACTCGCAGAAGGTGGCGACGAATGCCGTAGATGGCAACCATGGATGATGCATGGTGACTACAGAGGCTGACGACGGTGATGGAGAGACAAGAGAGAGAGGGTCTGGTAGCGACACCGAGATAGAGAGAGAGAGAGTTTGGAGGCGGTGGTAGCGTAAGAGAGGTAGGGCTTGGGGGTGTCGGCTAGGGTTTCTTGGGTACGGGAGCTCCGGTCTAGGACCGCCGCTCTGATACCATGTTGGGAAAAAGAATGAGAATTGTTTATTACAAGGAACCCTAGTGCTCTCTTATATAGAGGAGAAGTCCATGGCTAAATTATATAAGATAAACGAAACAAAAATAAACTGAGAAAACAATATGTAGACATAATCATATCTCTACAGTTGGGCCGTCCTTTTTTTGTTAAACAAATCGGTGTGACCTTCTGCATTTTGATTAACATCGAAGCTGTGTTTGTTAACATGTAATTTAAGGACACAATTTGAGTTAGAATAGATGACTGTTGACTGCTGATTTGTGATCGCGAGAATAGTGGACCAATTAAAAAGACTGATAAATCAATCTAGCGTTTTGTATAGCTGCTGTATTCATTACGCGCAGAGGGAAACCTTCTAGATGAATTTGATGTTTCAGAGTATTATTCTTATTGAATAATTACAGACCTGTGACTCCGTGCTAAAGGACCCATTTAACAAACTTTCAAGTGTTCTTTTAATCTCCCATAGAGTCGAACCATCTGTGTGTTACCTGTAGTAATAGTTTTTTTTGGAAGAAATAAAATGTTGCATCTAGTCTCTTGCCAGGATGCATCAATGATGGCCTTAGAATTATATCTGGATTCTATCTGCTCTACTGCTTTCGTGGGTAGAAATTAAACTTCTTGAATGATGTTAAATTGTTTAATCCTAATGTGATTTTTGTTCTCGGTTTTTTACAGAGATCACAGAAGATGAGGCCGAGGATAGATTGCAAGATGTTATCAGAGAAAGGTTCTCTGTTTTTGGTGATGTATGCTGTTGTCTCCCTTAGACTTCTGGTTCCAGTTTTCCACGATGAACTCTCTCCCTTAGACATACAATTTATAGCTTTTGTTTTGTTGCTTCCATTTCGATAAGAGTGCCTTTAAGTTTGACTAATTCTGGGTTTTCTCACCTATACATCATTTTCATGCATAGCTTTGGTCCCGGTACTATTCGTTGTACTCTTCTTCAAGTGTTCGTTGGTTAACTTCTAAAAGGCAATGATTTGTTATGTCTTGTGAAAAATTTGCCTTTGCTTGTTTTTTTATCACTAGGTAAGGTTTGCTTATATATACTAAAATTCACAATTCAACTTTGGCGATGATTACCACAACTCTTGACAATTATGCCCTGTTCTTTTAGCGAAGCCTAAAGCATAAGCACTGCGCTTATCAGTCTGAGTGATGCGGATTGAAGATTAGGCGACGGCGGAAAATAAAATTTTTGAACGGTGGATTTTTCGGTGGTAGAAAATAGAGGGGTTGAGAAAAGAAAGCACGCCGGATGCGCGAGATTCGAGAAGAAGAACGCGTAGATCGCGAGGAGAGAGGGAGAGACAAGAGAGATAAAATCTCAATTTTTTATCAACTGAACTGCCTAAAACAATGGACCATCATCCCTTTATATAGGAGGGATGAGATTACAAAAATAGAAATCAAATTCAATTGAAAAGTAATTATCCTAATTTGACTCTAACCAATTAACCGATTAATTTCGAAATTCAAATCTATAACTAATTATTTGAGATCACATGCGATCTCGTTTATTTAATTAAAAATTCGACAACTTAGATAAACGTAAATAAAATTGACGGATATAAATTTAAATAAATGCAGCCCTATATTTCCTTTTTACACTGCATCAACTCTCCTCCTCTTTTAAAAATTCGTCTCCCGACGAATTGTTGGATCTGCAGGCTTGGAGGTTGATAATTTTAAATCCGCATTCTCGGTCGTCTTCTGGAAGAATTGGTGTGGAGCGAATGGCGGGATCCCCACATGCGCGGCGCGAGCGTTGGTGACGTGGCCTTTGTAGTGGAAGAACATGTGCGGCGCAAATGACGGCGTCTTCACGAACTTTGTCTCCTCATGGTGGTGATTGAAAAATTGATGAGGCATGAACAACATGGCCTTTGGAGGAGCCATGGCTGAAAGCAATAGAACAAGGAGAGTAGGAGAGGAGATGTGTCCAAGGAATGAAGCCATGAGGCCTTTAAATAGGTGCACCCCAAGGTCCTAATCCTAATAGGTAAGGAGGTCTCCTATATTTCTCCTTTTTAGCACTTCTCTTTAAGTATTTCTGCAGCGGGGAGGGGGGGGGTTGGTTGCAATTTTCGTACCCCTTCAATTAAATAAATATTGTGAGAAGGGTTCTTGTCTTTTCCTTTTGAATAAAAACCTTTGCATGGGGGGCCCTTCCTGTAAACTTTCCAAAGAAATTCCCAATCCCACGTGTCAGGGGATTCGAACCCCTTAGATTTCGATTTCTCGTTAGGGTTCGGCATCTTTTCCTCTGATCGTAGTGGCGGCAGGGGCTTCGATTCCAAGGGCGGTGCTGAGCCCGTCGGCTAGGGTCGCAGCTCGTGGTCGCGTGGCTGCGCGCGATTTCGCGAGGATGGCCGCGCGTGTAACCTTGCTGGTGGCGGCGTGCGGTGATGTGGGGGCCGCGAAGGGGAGATCTATGGAGAGTTGCCGGGGGTATCGGGCGGGGTTGTGGGCTGCGGGGAAGGGTCTGCGGTGGGGGTTTGTTCGGGAAGGTGCGGAGGGTAGTGGAGGGCCGAAGATGGCGCGGAGGGGCGTTGCGGCAGGGTGGCGGCGAGGGGAGGTGATGTCGCGAGGACTGGCGCACATGGGAAGGACGGTGTTGAGGCGAAGGCGAGGGGTTTTGGCTGGGGAGGGGAAGGCGGCGGTGCCAAGAGTGGCGTGAAGGAGGAGGAAGCGGGTCCGGGAAGGGGTAGTCGGGGAGGGAAGGTGCGCACGGGGGCACATCTGGCGGTTGGGGGAGGGTGGGTGTGTCGATGTCGCAGTTGCGCAGTGGTGGGAAAAGGTGGGAGCGAGGCAGCAGTGGTGTGGGGTTTGAGGGTTGCGCACCAAGGGGGTTTGGTGACGGCGCATGGAGGGGCGGCGCCGGGGCTGGGGCCGCTGGGGGCGAGGGGGAGATCGCGGGGAAAATAGGGGGTGGGGAAGGCGTTGGCGGGGGAGGTACGGGTGCAGCGGGTGGGGCGTAGCTCGTTTCCGGGGGGTTTTGCAGGTCTGAAGATACCTGGATAGCAAGCGTTTCGGCTTTTTTTTTACCGGAACGGGCTGGACAACGAATAACTCCTTGGCGACGGCATTTTTTTCCTCTGAGATGGACTGGACAACGAGCAGTTCATTGTTTTTCTCCCCTGAAATGGCCTGGACTGCGAGCAGTGCGTCGTTGTCGGTATAATTTTCGTGGCTCTCCTCATCAGGAACTTGGACAGAAGTTTCATCGCCCCTTTCGGCAATGAGTTCTTGTATTTGTCGCATCCATGACTCTCTATTCTGTGAAAGAACTTGAAGCATATTCGATAGTGTTTGTCTAACCTCAGCACGCCATGCACGGTCGTTGGGACGAGATCCGTTGGACTTTCTGTGCGAGTGACGAGAGGGATCGCCAGATCGTGAGGACGACCTAGATGCCATGCTCTGATACCAAATGATGCGGATTGAAGATTCGGCGACGGTGGAAAATAAAATTTTTGAACGGTGGATTTTTCGGTGGTAGAAAATAGAGGGGTTGAGAAAAGAAAACACGTCGGATGCGTGAGATTTGAGAAGAAGAACGCGTAGATCGCGAGGAGAGAGAGAGACAAGAGAGAGAGAGATAAAATCTCAATTTTTTATCAACTGAACTGCCTAAAACAATGGACCATCATCCCTTTATATAGGAAGGATGAGATTACAAAAATAGAAATCAAATTCAATTGAAAAGTAATTATCCTAATTTGACTCTAACCAATTAACCGGCTAATTTCGAAATTCAAATCTATAACTAATTATTTGAGATCACATGCGATCTCATTTATTTAATTAAAAATTCGACAACTTAAATAAACGTAAATAAAATTGACGGATATAAATTTAAATAAATGCAGCCCTATATTTTCTTTTTACGCTGCATCACTGAGTGCCTATTGTGTTTGCCTTGTTTATCTACCAATTTTCTTGGCTTCCCCTCCTTTTAATGGGCAGCATTGCAGTTGCTTATGTTGGTCAAGTGGCAGCATATCTGCTGTTCCATTAAGACCTTTGGATTTGCTACCTCTGGTCCCTTGAGTTCTAATTAAAAATGGTCACTGATAACAGTTGCTGGTAAACTATCTTCTTTTTGCCCCATGCCTGTGTGGGGTATCCTTTTTTCTCTACATGTAGCTATCTCTATGCTGCGGCTAGACTCGTTTCTTATCATGCAATGACGAATGACCCTTGATCATTTCTAAAAAAATACTGGTAAGTTGAGCGCATTGTTCTTATTAAATAATTAGTCACCAAACTTCCTTCAGAGAAGACAGATAACATTATTTTTTGCAAGTTTAGAACCATGTTTATATAAGATTATATTTGTTTGAGACCATGGTTTCTTACGATCTTTAGAATTGACTAAGATTGGATTTGTTTGGGACCGTGGTCTATTATGATGTTTCGAGTCAACCTATGCTGTTATTTATCGATATTATAGAAATATTAATTCATCTTAACTTTTAATTAACGAACAAAACAGGTGTAGGATGCTGAAATGACATGAGATTGACAAAAAAAGCAGTTAATGAATGCAATTTGCAACAACTTCATTGTGAAAATATAAAGTAAGTGCTGCATCACGAACGCTTCACACGAAAGGATCCAATGGGTCCAGAACTTCAGATGTTCATGATATTCTGTCGAGGATTACAAGGGTTTGGAGGTCCTTATATGCTATATAGGACCATGAACACATACAGGTCTCAATGCTAAGAGATATGGGGCTAACTGAGATAGTAGTATAGTTGATTCGTGATGAGATCCAATTACCTATATATATACACAACTCTAAGTGTCTTGTCAAGCTACGGTGGAAAAAAGTACATATTGTTTCAAAAAGAACCATCATCATATCTTTTGACGAGTTGAGAGTGGACTATCTAAGAAGATGCTGGAAGGAGACCCGCCAGAGAAGACAACACAGTGAGTATGGCTAATCCTGGAGGAGATGCTCAGAGAAAATGTTTGGTTGGAGGAATATGGTCGGAGTGTGTATCTGTATGTAAACAACATGGGGGGCAAATTGTGTATGAGATGATCTTAGGCATTGATAGTATGATCCATTCATGCTGTAGTATGAGTTTATCCCAAACATCAATAATAGAACGGTCCTCTCATATAAAGATCTTGAAAGCGTGTCTCTCCTATACGACAATCTGAAAAAAATGATCCTCTTTGACATTGGAACCTAAAAAGTAACTTCTCACATGGGGACCTCAAAGAGAGACTCTCTCATAGAGGGACCTCAAGATTCTCTTGCATTGGAATCTCAACAAAAGAGATATTTTAATCAAGGCTACGGGCAGAGTATAAAAAATGAATGTTTTTATAGGCGATCTCAAGCAAAAGTAGAAATTTCATTAATTCTGTCACCCTCTTTTCGCCCTTATTCATCAGAATCACAGAGGTAGGCAATCAAATTGAGGGAAGATTCAAGAGGCATATAATACTACTCCATTTTTTGCATTTTCATCACTGATGTTATTTCAAAACCTATGCTATTTTTTGGAATAATTTTCGAACATTTTCCTTGCCTTTTGTTCTTTTTGAGTGGCCCTAGTCTGTCTAATAATCCAAACATAAAAAAAGATTAATAAAAAGAAGTGCAGCTTGGGCTTAAGGCATGTTAAGAAGTAGAAGCACATTTTCTTGCTGATAGTCAGAAAAAAACATAGAGTCATCATATCTTCATTATCTTTACTAGGTCTCCCCTGCCTTGACATTGAGAGACTTCTCATAGGGTCATCGAACCTTACATCTACGGACATGATGAATTTTACGGCTTTTCCTTGTATAATGACACCTCTTTTTTCTCTTAGTGCGATCTGTCTCCACTCATTCCACTACCTACAATGGTGGTCGCCACTATCGATTCACTTGTTGACATTCAATTTAGGAGTCAATGATTTCTGTTGTTAGTCAAGGTTTCCTCGTACCTTTTACCTTCATGATTTTAGCATCTCCGTGGCGTAGGCTCGCATTTGTGGATACTTCAATCTTGTTGTGCACAATCACGTCGCGATCTTGGAGAAGAAAACATTATGAGAAAATCAGGAAAATATAATTAAAATAGATAAAGATCAAGATAATGAATTGAAAACCGTGGATCTCCAAGATTGGTCAATTCGTAAATTGTGAAACATAAAATAAGTGCACCATCATGAATGAAAGCATTAAAATATTACACGATTAGAGAAAGTCAAGATGATGTGATCTCCTGCTCCATGATAAGACCTAATTGGGTTGAATCCTCATAATATTCTTCTTAAAGATAAGAGAGAGAAGCATCTGTCACTTATAAGACTGGCTTGACTAAAACATAGATAGATTACTTTGCGACGAGGAGAAGTGATCATTTGTGTTGCAAAGACTGCAAATTAATCCTAGGATAGAGCTTGACATATCAACATCACTTGCTAATCATGGATGCATAAATAAAATGTTCGATAAAGAGGAGGGTTCCCAGGATCATTAGAACTAGATGGTGGAATCTTCAATTGAAGTAACGAAGCTTCAAGGAGAGGTTTAAAACGACTTATCTTGGGAACTCATGGTAGGAAATATCGTGATATATCGACGATATATTGCCGATATGTCGGTATGGTTGGGAGGGGATATCGATATCAACTATGCTATCGATTTCCCATATATCAGCAATACAGTCTCGATATATCACCGATATATCGTGTCAGCAATATATTGACGACAAAGGGAATATGCCAACTCAAATTTCCACCTATATCAGCTCATTTTGACCCTAGTCTGCTACGAACTCCTCTTCATGGTTCCCCAATGCTTTTGACAACTCAAATTTCCATCCATATTGCCTATTTCGACCCAAGTCTGCTACGAACTCCTCTCCAAAGTTCTCAAACGCTCCTTCCTTCTTTTGAGGTAAACACTAGATCTTCTTCAATTTTTATATTGAGAATCTTTTTAGGGATTTTGTTCCTAAATGTTAGGTATTGCATATTCTTGAGGTTTTCCTGTAAGACTTGAAGTATTTAGTGAGATATATGAGGGAATTAATTTGGGATTTTTGACTTTTGTTGTGAAATTAAGTTGTTATGAAAGGAGAAACTCGAATATCATGTTCTAGACATAAAAAACAAGATTTTGAGGCAATCAAATTCTGTCACCCTCTTTTCTCCCTTATTCATCAGAATCACATAGGTAGGCAATCAAATTGAGGGAAGATTCAAGAGGCATAGAATACTACTCCATTTTTTGCATTTTCACCATTGATGTTATTTTAAAACCTATGCCATTTTTTGGAATAATTTTCGAACTTTTCCTTTCCTTTTGTTCTTTTTGAGTGGCCCTAGTCTGTCTAATCATCCAAACATAAAAAAAGATTAATAAAAAGAAGTGCAGCTTGGGCTTAAGGCATGTTAAGAAGTAGAAGCACATTTTCTTGCTGATAGTCAAAGAAAAACATATAGTCATCATATCTTCATTATTTTTACTAGGTCTCCCCTGCCTTGACATTGAGAGACTTCTCAAAGAAATATATGCTGAGCGAGTTCGAGAAGAGAGAACTAACGGTGCATGAGGCAACTTCTATGGTGCCGATGGTAGTGGGAGCGGTTCTGGAGGTGCACCCGTACCACCACCCATGAAAAACACATGGGGAAAGGATTTGAGCCCTTCTTAATGTGGAGCAGATCCATGCAATACAATCGTAGCAATGATCCGAAGCAGAAGAACGTGAAGGGCTTGTTCACAAATGCCAAGGAGAGAGTGGGCAAGGCCATCAGCTTGCTCTTTTTTGGGGAGATCATTCTGGCAAATGTTGTTAGTGGACCATTTTTGCATCATGCTATCGACGAGATTGTGGCCACGGGATCGAGAGCGAAGGCTCCCACATTCAAGGTGATAATGAACAGGTATCTCGGGATGGAGAAGGAGGAGATGAACAAGTACATCACTAGGCTAAGTAGGAGATGGCCAGAGTATGGTGTGACACTGATGTGCGATGGGTGGACGAGCCACA
The DNA here is from genome assembly GCA_037367405.1 of Ottelia alismoides. Classification (NCBI taxonomy): domain Eukaryota; kingdom Viridiplantae; phylum Streptophyta; class Magnoliopsida; order Alismatales; family Hydrocharitaceae; genus Ottelia; species Ottelia alismoides. Next base: position 275,588 of record JAZKJV010001307.1, read on the forward strand.
CGAGGAAGCAAATCATGAACTTTGTCGTTTACTATGATGGGAAGACCATTTTTTTGAAGTTCGTTGATGTATCCGAGCATGTAAAGGGTACAAGTACCTGTTGAAATTGATGAAGGACATCATCAAGGATATTGGGAAGGAGAACATTGTCCAAATTATCATAGACAATAGCAGCAACTTCGAGAAAGCTGGTAAAACAATAATGAATTTTAGCAGCTACGGTATTTTTGGACACCGTGTGCTGCGCATTCTATTGATTTGATATTGAAGGACTTCAACGAGAGGAAACTTGTCTCAAAGGTGGTGGAGCAAGTGCAGGCGATCACCACCTTCATTTTCAATCATTCCAAAGTGCTGGCTTTGATGGGGTATAGGTGCGATGGTGAACTAGTGATGCCTGTCATGACATGCTTTGCAACCAATTTTATAGTGTTGCAGAGCCTTAAACAATACAAGATGCGTTTGAAAACCATGTGTTGCTAGGGAGAATGGTTCGAGTTACCCGAAGCTCGAATAATAGAGAGGGAAGTTGAGACATTGAATAATGATTTTCGCTTCTGGGGTGATGTGACACGAGTCATGAAGATTATGGATACGATTGTGTCCGCATTGCGAATCGTGGATGGTGCCAAAAAACCAACCATGGGAGTGATCTACAAAGTAAATGCGCTGCATGAGAGAGAAGATCCGAGAAGCAGTTGGAAGAAAGGATGCAAAGCCTAGTTGGACATCATTGATGAACGTTGGACCAAGATGCTTTTTCATCCTCTTCTAATAAATGAATCTATTCTTTAATTTTTGCTAGCATTGTTGATTGATTAAATTCTGAGAATTATGCATGCCCGTGCCTTATGTCCAACTTATTACTTCAATCCCAAGTATCAGTACAAGCACGATCTTGGTATAAATGCTGACCTGCTAGTAACCGTCCAAATTGTGATGGAGAAGCTTTTCGAGGACGAGAAAACACAAACCATGTGCATGAATGAGGTAATTTGGAATCTATTGGATTTATATTTCCAAGCAGTCTAACAAAATATTCATTGGAATTTGGAAGTTTTATGTGACAATTTATGGCTTTAAATAATGAGCAGGTCAAGTACTTTAGGGATGCTTTGGGGTCCTTCGGTAGAATTACCACGGTCAATGGACGGGGTAATACTCTTCCTGGTAACGAATACGTCCATTGATTGTGTTATAACGTATTACTAGTATTTACTATTATTGATTTATCTCTGTTGGATTTTCCGCTACGGAATGGCGGTTATTGTACGGGATTGAGGCTCTAGACCTACGAAAGGTGACGGTGAAAGTTTTGTCGCAAACTACATTTGTTGGTTGTTTTGAGAGGAATTGGAGTACGCTCAACCTTATTCATTCGAAGAGACATAACATGTTGGGAGATCAAAAGCTCCATGATCTTGATTACGTGCATTACAACTTGAGGCTAAAGATGAAACATGCAATGGCGGGGCATGACAAAGAGGACTACACAAACCCCATCGATCTTGCATACATTTTCAAAATTCACGATGACGATGCAGATGAAGATATTCCCCAAAGTTGGTTGGATTTCATTGGTGCTCCAGTGCTTGATCAACATGGAGGCAAGTCGAATCTGAACATAAGCTAGCAAATGGGAGCATATGTTGGTGATTTCATGGCTAGATCTGGGAGAATCATGGTCTCTCTTGGAGGGTTGGAGCTTGATGCAATTGTTAATGACATTCTATCCACTGGTTTAAAATCCAAATCCAAATCCAAATCAAAGGATGACAATAGAAGTGATGATGATGATGTTTTTGGCGGTCGTGGTGGATCTGGTAATAGGGGACACATCCAGGGGTGTCAAGATCAGTAGGGGGTGGTCCTGGACTAAATGATATTTGATTTGAGGAAGGGTTTCACACAAGGTGTGAATATCGCAAGAAAACGCTCATAGGCAATTTGTCCCAAGTCTGAGTCCATGACCTATGGATTACGAAGCATATGGACGTGACCATTATCCTACTGGCAGCTTCATGGGTGATTTGATATCATGTGTAGGTTCCTTGAGCTGTATGAGCATTGACAACCCTTATCATGTAGCAACATCAAGTCCCTTAGGTGGACATGGATCTTCACACAATGAGAGATCATTTGATGTCTTCCCATAATACTTTCATGCTCCTCCTCTTGGACATCATCCTCTTCCTTAGGCACATACACATCCATCATAGGTGTACAACGGGTACGGATACACTAGCTACAATATTGAAAACTATCAAGGTAGCCAGCCCGAGCAGAGCTAGGGCAATTATTTTGGTGGTGACAGTTATGCTATCTTCCTGACTTCTACACGACCATGCCACCTCCTCTTCCTCTGCAGAGATCGTCTCCTACTCAGCCATCATCATTCGAGGATCTCAATCTAGTACTTCGCAGCCTCATCGTACCCCTTGTGATACTGGATCTAGTGCTGCTTATTCTTATATCGGGATACTCATAGGCATCGATGACCATCCGTACATGTAATATGAGATGGATTACAAAGCCATGTACTTGTACATGACATGGGAGGACTACTACGAGTTTACTGAATCCGCGATGCACTATGAGAGATAACATGGCGGAGAGGCCATACGGATCCATCATGGAACTCTTTATTCTAAACCTGACTAGGTAATATCTTTTATAATATTGCATTAATGTACATATTTTCATTTATTTTTGTGAATAGATAAATCTTTAGTCATTGTAAGTCTATGATTAATTCTTTACTTCACTTGAACGGTAGAACCTTGTCCATCATTGAAAGTTATTTATATGAAAGAAACATTATTCCATTAATCATTATTTAAATTTTTCAATGAAGTGATTCATCTTAATGCCATTCATTGTCTTCTGGAACAAAGCATGCGTTCTAAGTGTGATTAACTTAGCTACTTTGAGTTTGATTCCAATTCTAATGTTTGTTCATTACCAATCAACATTAGCAATGATATGTTCGATATGGCTGATATGTGCGATATATGAGTCATAGATTATCGATATGTGTGATCTAAGTATATATTTGCAAGTTATTTAGTGTTAAAGAACTTGATTGAGCTCCATTTCCAATATCTTTAAGTCAACAATCAACATTAATAGCGATATGATCGATACGATCAATATGTGCCATAAATGGGGGTATAAATGATCAATATGTGTGATATAAGTGTGTATTTGTAGGTTATCGTTTTTTTAATAACTTGATGATCTTAATTTGCGAAAAATGGTAAAAATGGCTTTTTTGAGTTATTTCCGATATTTCCACCGATATCGTCGATATATCTTGTACCCGCTTAATGGTCTAGTGGTAGCACATTGTGTCTACCAGACAAAAGACCAGTGTTCAAATCTCACTCTTGCAGGGGTTGCATTAGGTAGTTGACGACCAACGTAAAAAATAGCCGAATCTTTCTACATGGATTTGAGCAAGAGTCTATGTAGCTGATCCTATTTATAGTGGGAGAAGGCTTACTACATATTTATCGTCGATATATCCTGCTATATCCTCGTTATATCATTTTCCAGACGTAGCGATACGATGTCGATATTTCACAACTTCCTTGGGATTATAGCAGAAGTGCAAACGATATGGAGGTAAATTCTCTTATCCGAATGGTAACCAAAAAGATGTTAGGCGAGTTTAAGGGAGGAGTTCTTTATCAAACGGAGGCTTGGTGATAGATTGAAGAGGTGCAAGAGAAGCTTAAAATATAAAGACATTGCTTTATAACTATTTATAATGATAGATTAGAGGAAACTATCACGAACTATAAAATAATGAAGAAGGAAGCAAAGAAGGTTGGTAGTGAAGTTCATTCAAAAGCTTATGAAGTTTTGCATGAAAATATGGATTCTAAAGTAGGACAGAAGGATATATTCGGATTTGCCAAATCTAGAGTAAAAATGATCGAAGATCTTTCTCTAGTTAGATGCATTAAGGTTGAGGAAGGCATGTACGTGTTACTTAGAAGGATATATAACTAGGCAAGGTTCGAAATTTCGATTTCGATATCGTTTCGGTAAGGTCCAATACCGAAATTTCGCCGAAATTTCGGGAAATTTCGACGATTTCGGTGGAAACGTCGAAAAAGGATAAAAAACCCGATTTTTTTTCCAATTTTATTGAAAATTTCGATATTCCAAGTTATTAGAACAGTAAATAACATACAAATACACATTTATTTCACACAAATTGGTCATCTATACCCTATATATAGACATATCGGTCATATCGGCCATATCGGTCATATCGGTGGACATATTGTTGGAACCCAAGCAACATGTCTCGATCGATATGGGATCGAAATGACCCATATTTTATCCATATCATTGCAATTGAGGATCTCCACCCCTCTATTACAACCTATCTCGACCGAAATCTCATAAGATAGTTAATATATAAAAGTTGAAACCATGGTTGTAAGTTGTAACATTGTTAATACATAATAAACAAGAGTAATAGTCTAGTCTTACAAATACAATACAACTTACAACAAGTTAAAATTATTAAGAACATGCATATTTCTGATAAATGCAATAAAAGAGAGTAAAGATTAAAATATAGTACCTGCCCTGGTGACATGTTTTGGTCAGAACCAGGAGTTTCGTGGTGGATCTGAATGCCCCCCCTTCCTTGCTGTCTCTCATAGCGCATCGCAGATTCTATAAACTCGCAGTAGTTCTCCCATGTCATGTACGAGTACATGGCCTTGTAATCCATGACATACTGCATGTACTGGTGGTCATCGATGCCTATGAGCATCCCGAGTCGAGGATAAGCAGCACTGGATCCGGTATCACGAGTGGCACGACGAGGCTGCTGCGAACTACTGCCCTGAGATCCTCGGGACGACGACGACGGAGTAGGAGAAGATCTCTGCGGAGGAGGAGGAGGAACTGCCGTGTAGTAGTCAGGAAAGAAACCGTAGCTGTCACCCCCAAAGAAACTGCCCTGGCTCTGCTCAGGTTGGCTACTTTGGTAGTTGTCTCCGCTACTGTATCCCCCATATCCACTGTAACCATATGAATATGCTGGTGGTGCGTACTGAGGAGGAGGAGGAGGAGGTCCTGGAGGAGGAGCTTGAAAGTATTCCGGGAAGACGCCAAAGAAGAGCTTGCTGATGGCTTTTCCTACCCTTTCTCGTGCATTGGTGAACATTCCCTTCACTGTTTTCTGCCTCGGATCCTTGCTTGCCTTGTATTGCATGGATCCGCTCCTCGTTAAGAAGGGCTCAATTCCCTTCCCCTTGTGTTTCTTAGTGGGTGGTGGTACTGGTGCGCCTCCAGAACCACTCCCACTCCCACCTGCACCATAGAAGCCGCCCCGTGCACCACCGAGTTCTCTCCTCTCGAACTCGCTCCTCAATGATTCTTGTGTACCCCTTCTGTATGCCCTCCTCTCTGATGCAGTCTGAATGTCGGCGGGGTACACAAAATCATCGTCATCTGAATCAGAAAGGACGTTGAATTCTTTCTCGAACATGAACTCCTTCATTTGTTCTTCCCTTCTTACTCTCTCCGTCTCCTTTTCCTTCTTTCCGTCCAAGCTCGCCTTGACCTTGTCCCTCACATCTTTGGGACAACGCGTGCACTTGGCAACATTCTTGTTGTTGCCAACAAGATGTTGCTTCATCCTTGTGATCCCGCCTCCTCCCAACTTCTTCCCACAGAAATTGCATTGCGGCTTCGCCTTATTTCCATCAGGAGCGGACGCATACCTCCACCCAATGTCCCCATTGAATTCTTCCCTCTGATCATCAGAACTGTCAGATCCAGAATCGGAAGCAGAATGTGCCATGGTGAATATCCAAATGAAGAACCGGAACCGAAACCAGAATAGGGTTTAGGATTTAGGGTGCCATGTATGAACGTCGAAATCTGCGAGGAAAATCAAGAACAAACATTAAGTTGGCATTACAATGCAACTACTTATGAATATGCAAATTATTTTATTTTTTAATTTCGGAATTATTATATATTTAATTTTTCCAACACCTACTTTTCTTATTTACAGAAAAAAACCTTGGATCTATACATTAGGATCTTAGATCTACAAATTAGGGGACCAATTTCATGAAAGACTACATTATTGACACAAAATATGAACAAAAACGTAAATATTTAACAAATCATTTTCGGATTTTCTATATTTTTAATTTTTATTAATCCAAAACAATTTCCAGACTATGATTTATACTTCCAAAACACAAGATCCGAATATATAACACCACAACTCATTATCGTTCCACGTTAAACTTCAAAACCCCCAATTTCTTCTAACATAGATCCAAGAAAATAATCTCCAACAATGTTTTAGTTCATGTTAACTTCAGATCTGTGATACAATGATCATAGTTAGCACTATTGTGCAAAAAAAACACAAAAGCCCCAAATTTCTACTCCAAATTTATACCTATTTTGGGGGAAATCTCTCAAATTAAACACCATGCCTAGCTATATCAACAACCATTTAGTGAAAACCCTAAAAAAATTACTGAATTTGAAGAAGATTTATCATAAATTGGCTTACCTCAAGGGATGAAGGTCTTGGAGGAAGAAGAGAAGAGCCACTGCCCGAAGTCGGTCGAAATGGGGACATTTCGACCGATATTTCGCTATATTTCGAAAGTGCCCGGATTTTTCTATTCAAAGATTCCTAATGTCGGGCGAGATATCGAGATGGACCGAGATATCGGCGATATCTCGCGATATTTCGACCGAAACCGGGGATCTCGATATACAGTATGATTTCGATACCCGATACCCATCGAAACCGAAATTTCGTCGAAATTTCGGCGAAATTTCGCGATATTTCAGTCCATGTAACTAGGTAACTAGGTTGAAGGAGTATTTCAGTAAGCGCTTCATTGGGGAAGGGAATAAAGAGATCACTCTGGGAGATCTTGTTAGTAGTAGAAGTTACCTGAATCGTGCAAGGTATAGACGAATATAAAGGAAGGAAGAGAAGGAGGCTGTAAAGGTTATGAAACCTGAGAAATGTGTAGGACTTGATGATATTCCTATAAGAGTATGAAGAGTTTTAGGTGAACTTAGTTGGACGTGGCACACAAATTTATTCAATGTTATTTAACGTAGCAAGAAAATGCCTGAAGAATGGAGGAGAAGCATCATGGTGCCTCTTTTATATGAATAACGGAGACATTCGAAATTGTTCGAGTTACGGAGGTATCAAACCAATGAGTCATACTATGAAAATTTGGTAACATGTGATCGAAAGAAGGTTAAGGCAAGTTTCCAAAGTAACAGAAAATAAATTTGGATTCATGCTAGGCCACTCAACTATTGAAGTTATGGAGATTTATAAAGCTAAAAGGAAGAATTTTCATATGTTGTTTTATTGATTTGGAGAAGGCTTGTGATTTAGTCCCATGGTAGATATTGTGGAGAGTTTTGGAGGAGAAACAAGTACTTGCCTTATACATTAACATTATAAAAGATATGTTTGATGGGGCTTCGTCTTGTGTAAGTATCCAATTTGAGAAGACTGGCTATTTTGGTATTACTATTTGCATCCGTATGCATCAAGGTTCAACCTAAGCACATTCCTTTTTACTTTGATTATGGACAAGTTGACTAGTCACATTCATGACGAGATACCTTGGTGCTATTTGTTTGCTGATGATATTGTGTTGATTGATGAAACTAGAGATGGAGTAAATAAGAAGCTTGAGATTTCGAAACATGTCATTTAGACTTAAGGATTTTGTAAAAAGTAGGGCGAAGACCGAATATATGGAGTGCACATTTGATGGTAGCAGTGGTGAAGGAATCGATGTGAAGACTGCGGATGATGACATTCAGAAAAAAAGTTTCTTTTAGATACTTGAGATCTATTTTGCAACATGATGTGGAAATTGATGGAGATGTTACTCATAGTAGGTTGGTTAAAGTTTAGAGGAGCTTCAACTATTTTACGTGATAAGAAAATTGCATTGGAAATCAAAGGAAAGTATTACAAAGCAGCGTAGACCCTGTTATGGTCTATGGTTTTGAATGTTGGTATGTGAACCATAGACATGTGCAAAGAATGATAGTTGTAGAAATGTACAGGCTAAGGTGGATGCCTGGTTATACACGAAAAGATCGAATTTGAAATCCTTCGATCAAAAGGAAAGTTGGTATACGTAGCTCCGATAGCGGATAAGATGAAAGAAAATTGCTTGAAATAGTTTGTCCATCTGCAAAGAAGGTCGGTTGATGCACCGGTTTGAAAATGCGAGATTTGAGATGTTGAGTCAGCTAAGAGAGGTTGGGAAAGGCCCAAGAAGTGTTGGAATTTGGGAGAAGGCTTTGTTTTTGTTGCATTTAACATCAACTTTCATTTGAGGGATTCAAGGGGAAAACTTTGATGGAAACACATGGCATTTTCATTTTTCTAATCATTGAAATTTGGATGCCTTTTATTTTCATCCTTTTTCAACTTTCTTTTGCGCTCACATTATTCCAAATACTATAGGATTGAGTCATGAAAATTTTCTCTTAAATCCTCTTTCATACGTTGATCTTCTTTTCCTTCAAAGATGTGTAGTTTTGAAAATTCGTTGTTGACAAACAAGTTTGGGAAATGCCACACCAACCCTTACCGGGTTTTCTTTTGGTCTTACAAATCTTACATCAATGCGATTCCAATCATCGTTTCTTTCGTAGCAAGGGCTTTGTATCTCTCGGTTGATTCCAATACACTTGAGAGCATGGTACTGAAACCTGTGCTGGCAACAATGGAGTTGGTTGATATTGGTTGATCTGTGATAAGGGAAATAGTCACATCCATAGATGGAAGGTCATTGAAACGATGTTGAGAGCTTTCTCTCAACTCCGTTAGATGTTCTTGGTTGAAGGTGTCTGGGTTGAATTGCGTGGGTAGTGGAGAGTGGAGATCTCCTACGACTTAGTTAAAAGCGTACTGCATTTATATTTTCTATCAGGGCTTTACCAGTTTTATACAAAGTTACACACCTGGGTTTGAAGAAGTGATTCATAAATACTGGTTTGTCAAATCCAGTCACGGCGAATTGATAGGAGTACTTGGATCTGAAGATCAATTCCTCGCAATGCATGTGACCCGGAGCATAGTCGACCCACCATCACCATCACAACCACAAAAAACCATGTGTGCATTGTCAAATCTATATCCAATAGGCACAATTCGGCATTGCATTGGCTTGATTGCTGTTTTGACTGCTAAGCTCTACAATCATTCTGTCTTTCTGCAAAAAAATGGAATTTTGTTAAATTAGTCTGAATTGATTTGCAAATCCCCCTTGAGGAGGGTTGCATTCGGTAGCTGACAAACCAACGTAAAAGAATTTGGAGTCTCATCTTTCGACATGAAATAGCCGACCCTACGTAAAATGGGAGAAGGATTTGCCATTTTTTAGTCTAAATTGATTCTTAGAAGGTTGCACGTGTGAAATTGTCTTAACATGATCATCAAACTATTTTCATTCTTTTAGAGGAAATTGATATATGTGAGCTCATTTTATTCAAGCATGATGTTCTTTGTCTTAACAGGACCATCAAGCTATTGACATTCTTTTAGCTGAAATTGATATATATGAGCTCTTTGCATTCAAGCATTGCAAAGGGAGGAGAGTTAAGTTGGCTCTATGTGAAGGTATACTCGATAAGTATCCAGTGTGTTTCACTAGATTCAGTGCTTTTTTCTCATTTTTAATGGTGCTGGTTGGGATCATGGCTAAGCTTCTTGAATTCAGATGACTTTCTCTGTTATACGTAGAGCAGATAGTTTATTTATTTTATTATTGTAATAATTAACACACAGGAAAAATTGAAGAATTACGTTGGATTTAACTGCTCAGTTATTTGATGCTATGCAAACTGTGGTGCTATTGTCTTAAATCATGAGCATATTATATTACGTTGGATAAATAAATTGGCTTCTTACTGCTTATTTATGTTGAATCCTCTGCCATGAGTTGATACTTGTAATTGTTGTGTCAATGTCTCAGAGCTTGATGAACGGATGGGGGATTTAAAAAAAGAGCTTCAGGCTTATGATGGTAGTGAAGAGCATGATGAGTCGCATAAGCAAAAGGCCCTTGATGCTTTGAGGAGAATGGAACATTGGAATCTTTTTAGTGATGTGTATGAGGTGATTTTTTTAGCTGGCATGCGTGTGCACAGAAGTATATCTATGCTGTTATTAATGCAAGGTTCTCCAACCATAGAACTCATTGTCCTCTCCAAAAGAAATATTTACAGTTCGCTGCTATATAAATGTGCATTAGTATGTAGACTCTTTCTGTAGATGATGTTTGGAGAGGTTAGACAAAGAGGAGGCAGTGTAAATAAGTCACAAGAGCGGGGTTTTGATGGAGAAAGGACATGGAATTGGATAGAAATGGCATATATTATTTATTAATAATTAGTTTGGGTGCACATTTTTTCGAAGTGTACCATTTTTACCCTAAAAATATCATATATTGCGAAATTTATTACTCATAAAGAAGTTTGATAAAGCTATTGACACTGCATGGGAGAGTATAAAGTTTAAACAGAAATAAAATATGCAGAATCACCACTAATTGCCATTATCCCGAAAATTCGACTCTATGTACCAATTAATAGTGTTGCTGTTTTCTGGATATGGCCCACCTTATAATTGGGGACCTACATCTAACAGGAATCTCAGGAGTACACTGTAGCTCGTGATTCATTTCTAGCTCACCTGGGATCATCATTGTGGGGGTCTATGAGGCATATTATTGCACCTTCTATCGCTGATGGGGCTTACCATTACTATGATAAGATATCATTTCAATTGTTTTTCATTACTCAAGAGGTGCGTACATCTTTTTTTTTTAATTTATAACTTATGGTAGCTTTGGTTTTTAGCCCTTTATTTGGGAATATGTGCGACTTGTTTCTGCAGAAAGTCAAGAATATCAGGCAGTTACCGGTGAATCTTGCAGCCATCAAGGAAGGTCTTTCATCCCTGCTCGTGCCTTCTCAGAAAGTCACGTTTAGTGAGAGCAGGTTCCATCTAGAGAATCCTAAATTTCAGCTCATTTACCCTGAACTATATTCCCCGTGTTTCTTATTTCTTGTATACATTGGAAATCTTCAACCAGACCATTCTTGAAGTATATATTTTCCAATATACTTGTATATTTTTTTAACATTTAGCTTCTAGGATTCTAATACATTCTATATGTCTTCTTCCCCTTCCCAGGCTTGCTCTTTCAGAGGATAATGCTTTGGCTATGGCATTTTCAGTGGCAAGGCGTGCTGCAACAGTTCCTGTGCTTCTTGTCAATGGAACATACCGGTCTACTGTCCGTTCTTATCTTGATTCGTCTATATTACAGCATCAGCTGCAAAGACTGAACAATCATGGCTCACTTAAAGGTCATACTTGTGTTGCCCAACTTCTTTACATAGAAGTAAAATAATCAAGAAAGATGCGGAATTTGGAATTTTCTGGCTTTTAATTAGATGAATTGCAACAATTATTTGTATGGTGGCCTTCAGATGTGTAATTGAAAAAATATTTATTGTGGTGCACCACGTGCACTTAAATTAAAAGAATCCGAGCTTACTTTGAGGTTACTGATGCAGGCATGCACTATAGTTCGAGATCTACACTGGAAGTTCCTATCTTCTGGTTCTTACACAACGAGCCACTGTTCATTGACAAGCATTACCAGGCACGTGCACTTTCTGACATGGTGGTGGTTGTTCAATCAGAGTCTTCATCATGGGAAAGCCACCTGCAGTGTAATGGATATTCACTTTTGTGGGACTTGAGGTAGCACAGCCAATTGTATTAGTTACTTGTCTAAAGTAGAGAAGGGAAACGTGGAAAGAAAGATTTGCTTCTCATCTTGTTATACAAAATAATTTTATGATTTTGTAAAAGAGATAGGACACTTTCCCAATTGTACACGCTTAGATTAATGCTGAATATTTACATAATCACGTCAGAGCTTAGAGTGTTCTAAATGTGTTTATATAACCTATATACCCATAGTTCAGGAAAATAACCAATAGTTCATGGTTTCCTTGGTTCTCTTCCATCAATGTTGTCAAGACGATTGCCTAGATAACATGGTGAGGTGAGGTTCACGGGGGTGCATGGGTTTATTGTTAAATGCTTCACTGGCATTTGATCACATTGGGTGTCACCTCTTAGCCCTTTGTGTGGTTTCTTTCTATAGATGAGCCTGCACAGTTTGTTTTTGTATATTGACACCAATACCTACAGTATTTTTTTCCGGAATTTTCAAGGAAACCCTCAGAAATAGGAATTTATGTATGAAAGAAAGGATCTACCAAACATTCTGCTATCTTGTATTCAGGATGAATATAAATCTCCCATCGGAATCTCACCTTTCTGAGACCTCTGAAAAAACCTTGGTCATTTTAGTGGCATTTTTAGTGATACGAAGTCCATTGAATTCTTTACCATGCAATTTAATTGTGATGGAGCACATTCTCAGGCAGTGAGTTTCGAATAAAAAAAGATATCAAAAATATTTTTTTATGGAGAACAGTTTAATGACACTCTTTATGTCGCAATCTGCTTCTATAAAAAGTGATTGCAAATTGAATTGTGATGTAAGAGAATCCAATTGCATACAGTATCCCTCAGAACTAAATTTCATCGTAACAATTAACATGACGGTTAGAAGGATAAAGTTTACTTCTTTTGTTTGTCCAGTATTTTACTTTATCCATGTGATTTCTTTTTATAGTCTCAGTTTTTGTTTTGTTTTTTCTTAAAATTTTGTTATTCAAAATGATTTTTTATCTATCAAACTGTACATCCATGTAAAAATTTAGCCCTGATGTTGTGTTTGTCTTCATCTTATTTCATTAATTATAAAAATAAAAGAGAGCGTGGGAGAAGTAGAACAAGGTTACAACATTCTGTCTAGGCTGATCCGAATGCTGGCCAAAAGTTCACTTTGAGTTGCTCGTTAAAGCAAATCAAGCTCGAGTGATCAAATGAGATGTATCAAAACCAGCCAAACCAATCAAGTTAAATAAAGTTTTGTTTAGTATAATCGAAAATACTGGCAAAAAATGACGAGATTGACTTTTTGGAGTTCTAGTAGTTACAGCTCCATTCATTGCCTTTGAACTCCATTCGATGTTTTATCTCAAAATAAATGCCGAATTACTAGGTTTTGAATATTGAAAACACCTCAAAATAAATATTGAATGGCGATAGTTTATAACAAGTGCTAATAGGTGTGCTGGTAAAATGAAAGAAAACCAAATTGCTGAAGAAAACTAATAACTAAGAAATATCCAGCTCTTTTCTTGCGACTATGCCTCCAAGTGCTCTACAAGTCCTCATTCCATAGTTTTGCCCCAAGGCCACAACGTAAGGAGTGAGTAAAAATACAGCTGACAAAGAGAACAGAAAAGCTCTATTGGACAAAAAGGGTCAGAATAGATAATCTAATTATTACAAGCATATGTACGACAACGACGCATGTTTAAATTTCAGAAACTAAACATCTAGGCATGAGCATGCTTTCATATCTATTTTGTTTATCTACATTTTGAGGTTTAAGCAACTAATAAATTCGACACCTACCTTTATCAAAATAGCTGAATGATGAGCAATATGTATCTAAGATCAAATAATTGGCAACAATATAACATGAACAAGATTATTATCATTTACTGCACTAGAACGGAAATGGAAGTTGAGTTATTAGTCTTATTTATTTATCCATTTATTTTATTATACTAAAACGACACAAATCGAATCTTGAGGGAAGTGAAGTTTCATGTGAGATGTGGAGTGAAGGTGAGCACGAGGGCTATGAGGATTGTATGGGGGAGTGGTCATGAAAGAAGGGGAGGATAGACATTAGGGGGCAGGCGGGATGTTGGCATATTTTTGGCATCCGGTCGTAAGGGGGAGAGTAGTCCGACCATGAGCTAATCAAGTGCTCCAAGTGCACAGTGGTCATGCATTGTCTGGCTTCGTATGTGGTATGGGGATTTTGGTTGCATCTTGTTTCAACACAAGAGGCTGGGTAACTGTGGATGCTTGTTGCTTGGTGGTGGATGGAGTGGGGATCGTACGAGTGAGGAGGGTTGATTGTGGTTAGCAATATCAACAGTGAGCATGATGCTTGGTCCTTTCTTCATCTGGAAACACTTGCTATGGTGTCCACCCTAGAATATTAAAAGAAAAAAAGACTTACAACTGTGAGATCTAGCTAAATGACTTGCATTTTCAACATAGAAATGCTCAACACTAAAAATAACCCCATCCGTGTCAACCAGATAGCCCACTGGGTCGCTATTGGTCTCCCACTCTAATAGATTGGAATTGTTTTGTAACCATGCTAATTCAAAAAATTGAGATGAGGAGTCAATCCAAGAAATGACTACTGAATCCCAAACTCGAAGAGAGCACATGCAAGAGTAAAACATATGGTTAAGATGCTCTGCCGACGAATCGCAAAGTGGGCTACAGGTTTCCTCCCCTAGCTGAAAAGTGGCATGCGTCCTAGTTATCATCTCTCCGATGCTGTATTTACAGAAATTACTTGATCTTCATGGGGACGCTAGGCTTCCAGATGAGCTTACAATTTTTCTCTTTGTCTCGAGACTGAATGCTGTGCGAAGCCGAGAGTGCAACATAAGCTTTCTTGATGGAAAAGAAACCATCCACTAAATCCAATGGTCCCTCTCCGTAGATGGTCCCACAAAATCTGAAAGGAAATATGTAAGCCTGATAAATTCCTCCTCTCATTACTCAGATAAACCCGAACTGAAAGTTGGCATCCATTGGTTGTTTATCCACACCTCATGAACGAAAATCTCACGATTCGCTGCTAGAATAATTGACGTAGGGAACTTAGGGAACAAATGTCCTTGTCATGTCCAGTTGCCTAGCTAGAACTTGAATGATGATCCATCACCTACCACTGGACGAATAGAAGAGAACAAATCAGGGACCATGGTGTAAATGCCTTTCCACACATTTGGCTCATGACTGGAGCATGGAGTTATGCGTAAAGAGGATAGAAGGTTATAAATACATCGTAACAAGCGACAAGCTAAATCCACCCCGTTACCCAACAGTTTGGTTTCCCACCTTAGGAAGTGGGCCTTGTTCATGTCCTCCAACTTGCGTACTTTAAGCATGCCCTTATCCATAGGGAGCATCACTGCAACCCGATTCACTTGATGAACTCCCTTGCCATTTTCGTTTGGTGTGCACCAGAGGAATCTCCTCATACAAGACTCGTCTCTTACGGATCCCCACTGGCATAAGGTACGCAGACACAATGAACCCATGAATTGCAGCCAGCGTTGCCTTGAGCTGAATAAGCCTATCTCACCTTGAAAGACATGATGCTTTGCAACCTGCCAACTTACGTTCCACCCTTTCCACAACCGATAGCCAATCCAATTCCCTCAACCTTCTACAAGATAGGGGAAGTCCCAAGTAGCAAAGCGGAAGTCTACCCGTATGCGTCGAGGGTCTTTCTACATTCTTCCACCTCTGTCTCTGTGAAGCGAAAAGAGACAAATTCTAACTTAGATTTGCTGACCGCCAAGCATGAGAGGCCCCCAATTATGTCCAACGGGGCTCATGCCTCTAGCTTCCAACATCCCTCTTCAATAAAAAATATGGTATCATCTACATATTTTAACAACGGGATGGAAATATTATCATTGTTGTAGCTCATGATTCCTTCGTTCTGAATCACCTTCTTGACCATAACTACAAGAATGTCTGCAGACAATACATCGAGTAGAGGAGCTAGGGGACATCCCTGCATGACGCCACACTGCTGCTGGAAAAAAACTGCCTTCAGACTTCCATTGATCAAGATAGATATAGAGGTTGTAGTAACACATCTCTTCATCCATGATATCATAGGCAAGGGAACAATGCTTCACCAAAGTCACCTAGTGTAAGTGCCAATCAATGCTATCGTACGCCTTTGAGAAGTCAATCTTCCTCATCAAATCCCACATCCCTCTTCATTTCTAATCGTCCACTTTTCCAAACCCATTACTACATTGACCATTAACGATCGAGATCTTGGACGAACACCTTTTAGATGTCGTTAATGAGACCATGTAAAACTCCCAGTAGTCGGTTCACCAACACTTTGGCCATCACAAGATAATTTGCATTTGACAATGCAATCGATCAGAAGTCCTCCAGTCTCTTTGCCACCTATTTCAGGAGATAAAAAACCACGGTTCAACCTCTTGAACCCATCATTCCTTATTGCATATTCAGCCATCAATTCCATAACATCTGAGCTAACCAGTGACCATAATTCTCCAAAGAAAAAGACTGGAAATCCGTCAGACACTGGAGCGCCATCTGTATTCAGGTCCCAGCTCATATCTTGTACCTTTGCTTGATGAAAATCCTTCACTAGGCCCCTCTTCTATTTCTCGAACAAAGTGGCCACCTCTCCTCTCCTTTAGGGCCATCCATTACGTTCATCCCACTGTCAACTCTACAAGAAGCAACGAACATTATTCATTACTGAAATCTAGATGCTAAATAAGCATTAAGGATGCCATAATAATAAAACATTATGATTTAGATCATCAAAGATTAATCATATACAATGAGGAGATACATTAGGCATTCATATTCATTGTGAACAATGGTAATCAATTTTCAGTAAAGCAATATGCATGTGTTCGGGCAGGTCACCGAATAAGCGACAATAGAGGATTGCAGGGTATATGCGATTCAATGCGGTTTTCTAATTTTTAATTTAAAAACAAATATCTATCTTTAGTATTAGTACTGAATTTATGTAATAAAGTTGATTTAAAGAAGATTTAAGAAAAAACAATTCATATTAGATGGTTGAGTAGATGCCATTAATTGTCTAACATTTAATCAAAAAACATTTAGCCATAAGAACTTTACGCAATTGATGAACCTCAATACCAAACCTTCAATACACATACATATAGATTTGCAATACACGAGCAAAACCTCAATCGACATGTATTATAATATTAAATGTTACATTGCATACACTAATGAAACCAATACATGAGAAAAATATTAAACATTGCATATATAATGTCACGTTGCATTGAAATCGTATACAAAAGCATTGCATGTTCTTACAATTGAATATAGGAAGAGGCAGATAGAGGAAGATGCAAGCTATGGAGGTAAGCATCCAAATACGAGAATTGGAAAGTTGGAGTTGCTGGAACAGTTGCATGGGCGTATGGCGGGATACACGGGGTATGCAGAGCATATGCAGGATTGCCAGGATATACGGGGGGTGTATAATGAATCGATTCTTGAAATTGGTTCGGTATGTATGCTGCATTTGCATATGCGCTCCCTGACTGCATATGTGCGGCCGATAGCCCTGAACACTAATGGTAATCATGCAAGTTAAATTGAAAGAGATGGTTTTCTCATGTTTACAATTATGCTTAATATTTAATCAAATTATTAAGGCATTTACTATACTATAACATGTATAAAAGTATTCAATTTTACCCATTTAACAACCATAAGAGGATCTAAGTTTTGTTCAATCATCAACTCTTGAAATCATAATCAAGAGTGTAGCATAATTTTTTTTATACCGAGTATTTAGGCATTGTAGGGATATAACTTAATTACCAAAAGTTAAAAGTTTAAACCTGCATACTAATACATTTCCTTTAACATTGTAGGCATTGTATTGGCGTATGTATATTGTTATCAATATATTAAAATTCACACTTTAAAGTTTAAACCTGCACGTCAATATATCCGCTTTAACATCATCTCCACGAAGTGGGAGCGACACCGCGGTCACACTTTCAGACATTCAGCAGACGACACACACGATCATGATGGGGTTGGTAGGGGAGAGGCATTTCCTAGATCTCTGATTCGGAGGCCGGCTCATTGATGAAGGAATTTACAGAGGCGAAAACCAAGTGTGCACTTTTTCACCTTAATGCTGATGGGGTATCAGGCCCGTATGAGTTTCCAGTGAGCTTCTATAGGGAATTCTGGGAGATGGTAAAGTGGGACGTAATGGATGTGTTGGAGGAATTTCACAAAGGGAATCGGGGCTTCGAGAGATTAAACAAGGCTCTTATTTTTCTGCTACCTAAGAAGGGTACTCCGATTAGGGTGGAAGATTATATACCTATAGTGTTGTCTAATGTTGTATACCTCATTGTTTCGAAAATTTTTGCTAACCGCTTAAGGAGGTTCTACACCTGATCAATTTGCCTGAGTAGACGACATTTCTACTTGGGAGAGCCATGGCGAACGGGTTGGTGTTGGCATTAAAAGTATTGTAGGGCTGGAAAAGAAGCAATGCCAAAGGAGTACTTTGGATGGTTGATTTTTAAAAAGCATATAATTGTGTGGATTAGAGGTCCTTGTGGGCTTTATTGGAGAAGAGAGGATTCCTGGAGATGTGGATTGCTTGGGTCAAGCGGTGCGTTACGACTGCATCCCATGATGTGCTGGTCAATGGCAGATCGGATGGGGGGGGGGTTCTTTCAGCCTCAGAGGGGAATCAGTTATGGATGCTCGTTGGCTTTGCTTCTCTTCGTGATTGTGGCTGACGCTTTAGTGGCGATGATGCGGTTGGTGACGAGTAGGGACTGATGTTCTGGGTATAAGAAGGAGATATCCGTACCAGTTTACAGTATGCTGACAACATTGTTTTATTCCTAGGAGTTGAGGCTTAAAAGTTGCATCCAACATCGCTTATTATTGATATTTTTGGGGTTGTCTCCGTGCTTCAGATCAATATGGAAAAGTCGGTGGTGGTTCCTTTTGGCATCACATAGAATGAACTGTAGAACGAGATATCGATGTAGGGATGCCCTACTTTTATCCTACCGGTTACGCACTTGGAGATCCCCTTGGTGGCAGGAAAATTGAAGTCTAAGGATTGGAGAGCATGACTGGAGAGATTAGAGGGGAGGTTGGCAGGGTGGTAGGCATTGATGCTCTCAAAGGGAGGGAAATTGGTTCTTCTTTAGCATGTTCTTTCTACCATCCCAATCTTCTTCTGTTGTATGAGGCTGTTGTTTGCTGGTGTTCGTGCTAAGATTGAGGCTTTGATGAGAATGTTTTTTTGGTCTGATGGGCGACATGCTAAGAGGGGCTTCCACCTGATGGAACTGGTTACGGTGACCACATCAAAGAAGATGTGCGGGCTAGGAGTGCTGCGGATGGAGTAGGTGAATAAGGCTTTTATGGTGAAGTGGGTGGTGCACCTTTGGGGGGATTCTGAAGACCTAGTATGCTGTTTGCTGAGAAATATATATGGGATATCTATATCGTTGGAGGTTATCCTGAGTCATCTACTGTCCTCTGTGGGTAGGGATTATCAAAATTTACTCTAGACATGTCGATTTAGTTGAAACCTATACTTGGGGGTAGAGCATGCTTTTGTGTTTGGCTGGATGATTGGACAATGGATGGGACAGTGGGAGAGCGTTACATACGCCTCTTGCAGTTGGCGTGTAGCGGAGAGTAGCCGGTGCATCAGGTTTGGGACTTATGATCGTGGTCATCGGTTTTCTCTTCGGACTGGTCAGATCAGAGGGTGGAGGAATTCCTTGCTTTACAAATAGAGTTTATGTAGATCGATCTTCTAGTATGGACCTTTTTGTATGGGGAGATTGGAGGTTTTCAGTGAAGAAAGCATACCGTTTTTTGTGGAGAATGGGGATGAGATGCAAGGGGTGGGTGTTGACACATGGATGATATGGAGAAGTAAAGCGCCAAACCGTGTTAAGATTTTGCTTTGGATGTTCATGCTTTGTTGGATTCTCACCAAAGCTCGCCGAGGGCAGCTGCTGGGCATGGAGGATGCTACATGTGATAGATGTGGATCGACGATGGAAGACATGGAGCATCTATTTTTCTCTTGTCCTTTCTCGACTCAGGTGTGGAGCATGGCCAATATCATGTGGCTTGCTAGGCTAGATTGTCCAACCTTATGGAGAGATATTAGATCAGTCTGCGGTTATGGCAACGAATACAACTCTTATGCCTTTTGTTAGTTTGAGCGATTTGGTGCGCCATGAACACGATCATTTTTGGAGGGCATACATTTACTTTAAAAATGTAATTGAATATTATAGGGTGCTTTGTATATCATGGAGAATGTTATACAATGCAGTTTCTCATTCTTTTAATATATAGCTTTCTCGAGGTGGATCCCATCTTGGGATGCCACCCTCCATTTTTTTTCAAAAAACCTCATCTCCTAGAACATTGCTTTGTGGCAATTTATTACAAATGCCGCTGTTTATTGGGTATATAGCCATGACCTTTTCATTAACCTTTCGAGAATTATACTCGTATATGTTGCATCTATAACTACTTGAGTGGAAAAAATGGATATGGAAATATAAAAATTGTGATGAAGTGGAAAGGAGCATGCCAAATTGTGTGAGGATGAAATAGGAATGGGAAGGAGAGAGTTTGAGAGTAGAGGGAAACTGATAGGGAAACGAGATATCAAATCCAATGATAATCAATTCATACATAGACCCTTTATAAATGTACGTATGGATTTATATATAGAGCCAATCCCAATCAAGAGGTATAAGTTTTATTACAAAAGGAGTAATTAAAGGAGTATCACTTTAAAAATACAAGTTAAAAATAAAAAGAATAAAAAATTCTAAATTATATCTTGCCTTGGATTTAAGCTGCATTAGGTCTTTTCTTCGGCCCCAATTGGGGAATGGTTTCCGTTTCCGTTTCTGGCAGGATGACTGGACGGGGGAGGGGGTGTTGGCCAATCGTTTTCCTAGGTTGATGGCTTTGGCCGTTGACAGGGGGCACGGGTGGCGGAGGTGGCTGACTCGGGGTCGTGGGCGTCGAGGTTCCTTGCGGTTCTCTCGGATCAGAGGATGGAGGAGTTTTTGAGGTTGCTGTCGGAGATTCCACCGGGCGAGGAAATGACGGGTGACCCCGATCATTTTGTGTGGGAAGACGTCAAGTTCTCGGTGAAGAAAGCATACAAGAGGCTGGCTGCCGGGCTCGTGGAGCGAGACGAGGATCTTTGTGCAGACTTGAAGGTGATTTGGGCAACTAAGATCCCTACTCTGGTTAAGGTCTTTCTTTGGCGTCTAAGAAGAGACCGGATCTGTGACAAAGTGAGAAGAGCCAGACTGTTGGGAGCGACGAATACGAGGTGTTACAGATGCGAGGACGGTATGGGGAATGCGGACCACATCTTCTTTGCCTGCAGGTATTCGGTCAGTGTATGGGAGTCGTTGGGTCTCCCGTGGGTTCAGCCATCCGATGCGGAGAACTTTTGGAGATCTATTCGGGCGGTCGGGCTTGGGTCTTCCGGCGACGTCGCCAAGCCATTTGCAGCGCTCTGGGCAATTTGGCTTGCCAGGAATGATACAGTTTTTAAGGGGCATTGGTTTTACTTTGAAAATGCTCTTGCTAAATGTAATGCCTTGTACAACTTCTAGATTTCCAACTGATGTAACTTCTTGCATATTCATGAATGCGTTGGTGTGGTGACTCCCGCCTTGGGAGGGCACCCCCGTCTTTCTTAGTCAAAAAAAATCTTGTGATCTTAAAACAAATGTTCTTATGAGGAGTTGTCCTTGTTGCAATGTTCATTCAATATATATTAGAACTATAATTTAGAAGTAGGATTGAGCATCGAGTCGGATTGGGCTAGGCCCAGATTAGCACAACCCAAGACATACTGGGGTAGCGAGCCCATGGACAGGTATATGCTCGCTCGTTTAAATTTCTTCTTGATTGCCCAAAATCGTACTCATCATGTGTCACAAAAAATGTGAAGTATCTTATGTTTGGGATGAAAATCTATTCCAAAAATGTGCACTCTACAATTTATAAGCTTCGGTAGAATATAAAGTATTACTCTTATGAAAAAACCATAAGATACTTCACACATTTTGTGGGCCGGCTCAGCCTAGGCATGATTTTAGAGCTTAATGACGAGAGTATTCCCAACAATGCATATTTTAGACAAGGTGTAGCCACAAATTTGCATCCCTTCAATACCAAAAAACGTTAATAGATTTTCTTTAAGAAAACCAATGGAAGGATTATGGGAAGCAACATTATCATATGGAGATGAATAAAAAAATATCTTTTAATTGATTATTGTCACCATGTACAACATATATAGGATTTAAAACACATAAGATAACAATGTATGGCAAATTATCTTATCTCAAACAGTTCAAATGGATCCTCTCACCTATAGAAATTTTTGCTCTTGCTTTTTCCACTGGGGAAAAACTTATGGAACATTGTTTGCTAGCCTATCTTAATAACTAAAGTGCTGCCATTGTAACTGGCATAGAGCGAGTTGGTGAAATACACCCCAAACATAAAGTCACGATGGCAACTCCTAATTGCCATATAGGACAGCAATGAGAAAGAAAAATAAAAAAGTCGTGCCTTCAAGGCTTGAAGCAAGGAGGGAGGGAGGACAGCTTGGGGCTGAGGGCCGGGGCTAGTGTCGAAGCGTGGGGGAGGGCGCCCCGGGCTAGAGGAATGTCCATTATTGGTGCATGATAAATCAGACGATATAATCTAATCACGGTAAATACAGTAATCTCTAAACAACCACAACATTGTATATAACTGTTATTTATAAGATAAAATATAATCAAGAAAGCCACAAGTAACATATGCATTTAACATGGAAATCCTCTTGTGTAAAAACATTGACAAGAGTCTCCTGATTCGAGCTTTCAACTTGACCCCAAACTGATCTTTCGACTAACCTAGATTGCTTACGCGGACAACATAACCATATGACAATGAGTTGATTACGTGTTCAACTCAACCATAGGTACATCAATTTAAAAACTTATAACCTCAACAGTAAAGTAAATGCGCAATATAAAATATGAGATAAAAACTAAAAATGATCTCATATAGCGAGGGGCGTACTAGTAAGACTAATCACAGAACTTCAGAGCTATATGCATGAAACGCGTGGAAGAAAACAACTCTAGATTTTTCTCAGAGAATAGAGTGAAGAAAGGGGGAAGATGAGTTGTTGTTTGTTGTGTTGTTTATTGGAATAAGATCCATGCCCCTATTTATAGAGCTTAGGGTCGTAGAGATTCTGGGGCTAAAAAATAGTTGTTGGTGAGTAAATCAGGAAGGAGGTCAACTTCAAAAGCATTGCTAAAAAAGTTTATCGATTAGATTAAAAAAATTGGATCGGTTAGAATTCAAAAGTTGATCATTCAGTTAGCTATGTTGATTGATTAAAAGTAGCAATTGTATTTGAATTTGAAAGTTGATCATTCATGTGAATAAGTAGGTTGATTTGGGTTGATTGATTAATCAACAAAAATTGATCGATCAGTCAATAATTGATTGATCAAAGTTGATCGAGTAGTCATCAAAAGTTGATCGATCAAGTCAAAGAGTTGATCGATCAATCTAGGGTTTTCGACAAGAATCAATGATATAAGATGCTCTTTGATATAATTTAAAATGCTAAGATTATTACAAGACTCAGCAAAATAAAAGTCTTTGACTTCGTATTGAGCTTGACCTTTCTTGAGCTTGTGCTTAGGATAACCATGTCAGTAAACATGCACATAAGTTAACATCCACTATGTTACAAAGGTCTTTGTGGTATTGGTGATTAGGATATAGATAAACAAGATCTTATATGGATGAAGTACTTTGTTACGTTGCACTATTATGGTCGTTAAGGATTGAGGACTTGTGCTACTCTCTTCTTTTATTCTCCTTTCTAATGAATTTTTGGTTTTGTTGTGGCTTATGACCTTTTCATAGAAAACACTCTTTTCAATAAAAGGGAGGTGCATTTAATTACTTATATGAGCGGCCCGAAGCACAGATATATTACTTGCAAAGTAATCTTAGGAGAGAGCTTGGCATCTCAACCTCACTTGCTAATCGTAGATGTGCAAATAAAAGAGTTGGTAAAGAAAAGAATGCTCAAGACTACCAGAACTAGATGATGGAACCTTCGATTGAAGCAATCGAGCTTCAAGCAGAAGGTTTTTGAAAACTTATCTCGGGATTGTAACGGAAGTGCAACTGCAACATGGGAGACAATAACATCTTGTATTCGAATGGTAGCTAAAGAAATGCTAGGCGAGTCTAAGAGAGGAGTTCCAAGACAAAAGGAGGCTTATTGGTGGAGTAAAGGGGTGCAAGAGAAGCGTAAAATTAAAAACTTTAAAGATATGTATACGACTAGAACAAAGGAAACTGTCACAAACTACAAAATGGCAAAGAAGGAAGCTAAGTCAAAAATTTACGATGTTTTGTTCAAAAATCTGGATTCTAAGGAGGGGTAAAAAGATATATTCATATTGATCAAAGCAAGAGAAATAGAAACCAGTGATCTTTCTCATGTAAGATACATTAAGGATGAGGAAGGACATGTGGTGGTTACTCAAAAGTATGTAGAGACTAGATGGAAGCGGTATTTTCATAAGCTTTTCATCACAGAAGGGGAAAAAGATCTCTTTGGGAGATCTACATAAGAGTGAAAGTTACATGAATTGTGCAAGCTATAGACGAATACAAAAAAAGGAAGTAGATGTGGCTTTGAAGATTATGAAACTTGGGAAATGTGTAGTACCTAATGACATTCCTATATAATTATAGAGAGTTCTATGTAAACGTGGTTTGACTTGGCTCACAAGTTTATTCAAATAAATTTGACGAAGCAAGAAAATGTTCGAAAAATAGAAGAAAAGCATCGTGGCACCTTTTGTAAGAATAAAGAAGGCATTTAAAATTCTTTGAATTACAGAGGTATCAATCTGACGAGTCGTACTATGAAAATTTGGGAATGTGTGATCGAAAAAAGGTTGAGGCAAGTTTCAAAGTAACAGAATATCGATTTAGATTCATGTTAGCTCATCTACTATTGAAGCTATCCATCTGTTGAGGAGGACAATAGGGATATATAGAGCCAAAAGGAAAAACCTTCATTTGATTTTTATTGATTTAGAAAGGGCTTATGATTCATATATGTGGAAAAGATTGAAATGAAAGAGATGCATTCACCATAGCCCTAGAGCTCTCATATATAGGAGAAATGCTCTATGGGAAAATTACATAAAGAGACAACATAAATAGAAAAATTACAAGATAACAATGAAGAGATATAAATATCTCAACACTCCCCATCAAGTTGGAGTATATCTATCATGCTCAGCTTGGAACAACAACGGTGAAAGGGTCCCTTTGCAAGAGCTTTGGTAAGCATGTTGGTAATCTGATCGCCTAAAGTATCATGAGAAGTGGATATAAACCTCTTTTGCATCAAATCACGGGTGTAGTGGAAGTCAGTCTCAATGTGCTTTGTTCTTTCATGGAAAGCTGGATTGTTAGTTATGAATAGAGGCTTGATTATCACATTTAAGGTGCATAGGAAGAGGCACCTCAATAGTTAGGTCTGTCATAACGAACTTTACCCACATCATTTCTGTGCTTCCTTGGGTCATAGCCCTATGCTCTGATTCAGTGCTGGATCTGGCCACAACCGTTTGTTTCTTGCTTTTCCATGAAACCAATGAGCTGCCTACAAACATAGTGATGCGTGAAGTAGACTTCCCGTCCTTAGGACACCCAACATAGTCTGCATCCACACGTCCTAAAACTGCAAGAGAAGTGTCTCTCCTGAATAGAAGCCCTGCATCTGAAGAAGTCTTGAGATACCTCAAGATCATGTTGACTGCATCCATGTGAGCCTGCTTAGGCTGTTCCATAAACTGGCTGACCTTGCTGACAACAAACGATATATCAAGTTTGGTAATAATGACATATAATATCTTCCCTACCAGCTCTTTGTACTATCTCTTATCCACCTCCGCAGAGTCATCATCATATAGCATAACATTGAGACCCATTAGAGTAGTAGCAGGTCTACATCATGTCATGCCTGTCATAGATAAGAGATCAATGTCGTATTTCCTTTGCATCATTACCATTCCCTACTGATTTCTTGCAAATTCTAAGCCAAGAAAATATCGCAGCTTGCCAAGATCCTTGGTCACAAGCTGTCATACAAGGAAATCCTTAGTTGCCTGAATACCCTGGTTATCACTGCATGTAACAATAATATCATCTACGTAGACTAAAATATCAACATTACCTCTCTGGGTTCTCTTAAGAAAAAGAGAATGATTTACAGTATATCTGGCAGAACCCTGTTGTTCAATCAACTCCGAGAGCTTTTGGAATCAAGCCCTCGGCTCTACTTAAATCCATATATGGCCTTGTGGAGCTTATACACCATACTGAACTCCCCCTCAGCACTAAACCCTGGTGGCTGTTGTATATCCACTTTTTCCTGCTAATTCGCATACAAGAAAGAATTCTTGACATCTAATTGGAAAAGTAGTCAATCCTGTACCACAACAACAATAATATGAATGCTCAGTGTTGACTGACACGACATGGGAGAAAAGATGCCCTGATAATCCTCCTCATAGGTTTGGGTCAACCTGCGAGCAACCAACCTGGCCTTGTATCTATCCACAAAACCATCCGCACGATGTTTTATTGTGAACATCCATTTACTGCCAACAATAGAGGCACCTGGGGGAGCGGAGACGACACTCTATGTACCACGATACTGTAAAGAGGTCATCTCCTCTTCCATAGCAAGACGCCACATACCAATCTGTAGAGCCTCCTGATTGAATCATGGTATCTGCACAACTGATAAGGCAACAACAAACCTCTGAAAATCCCCAGAGACGTAGCAGAGAAACATGAGAAGAAAGAGGATGCATAATGCATGCACGACTCTTCCTACGTAGAGCAATAGGCACGTCCGAGTCCACAGTATCCTCATAAAGAGTATCGTCTATGACATCCTGCACCTCAATATGCACCATGGCCTCAAATTTCAGCGAAATTCGATCGAATTTCTGACGAATCTCGAAATCCTGTCGAAATCGAAATTCGACCGAAATGGTCGAAGTGACCGCAATATGGGGGCCCTAGTACAAAAAAGATCGAAATGATCGAAATTTCAATCGAATTTCGATCAAAATTCCACTGAAATTCTGTTTTGGTCGGTCACTAAAATGGTGACCGAAACCGATATTTAGGGCCTTGATATGCACACTTAAATCACCAGTGCCATTAGTAGAACTCTAATGCTCAGAACATACCTTGGGCATGCTGGATGATGGAGGAGGTGCATGATCACGAGGTCGACGCTGGTAAACCTGTGGAAAGAAAGTAGGTGTGGCAGGAGGTGATGGAGGTGGCAGTGGAGGAGAGGACAGCGATGGTGGTGGTGATGTCGTAGTGTCACATGGAGTAGGTGAGACCGGAGGTAGAGGCATATAAACATCTTCTCCACATTATGAAGGAATGAGCTTGTAACCTGTAGGAGAGAAATACATAATGGATTCAAAGAATGTGACATCTGCACTAACATAGTATCTTCGTCGAGCAGGGTCAAAGCAACGATACCCCTTTTGGGTCTTGTAATACCCAACAAACACACACTTGATCTCTCTAGGAGAGAACTTGTCAAGACATAGAGACATCTGATGAACAAAAGCAACGGATCCAAAAACACGAGGCATGCGAGAGAAAAGATCCTTCTCAAGAAACACTATCGATAACGAGATCTTCTCCCCCAGAATTGATGAAGGCATACGATTCATCAAATAACATGCAGTGAGAACCTCGTCCCCCTAGTAAGAATGGGGAGCATAGCTCTGAATCAGAAGAGTCTCGATAACATACAAAAGATGGCGATATTTCCTCTTAGCCACTCCATTCTGTTGAGAAGTATGCACACACAAGATGTTTGATGCACAATACCATAGGATCTAAGGAACTGAAAAAGTTGTGTACTGTAGAATTCAAGTGCATTTTCAGAACGTATAAACTAGACAATTGTCGAAAACACAATCCTTATTTCATTAATAAAGGATTGAATAACATGACCAACATCAGACTTGTTCTTAAGAAGAAAAAGCCACGACAATCTAGAGAACTCATCAAGAACAACCGGATAAAATCTATGCCCTGAAGAACTGGGACACGACTGGGACCCCAAATATCAAAGTGAATTAACTCATAAAGTCTATGACTACTTTGACCCTAACGAATATGGAATGTGGACCTTTGATGCATACCAAGCTGACAGGCCTTGCACTGAAAAGTAGAGTGAGGAGAGATCTGAGAAAGAATGTGACACAGATTTTGGATAGGAAGATGACCAAACCAAAGATGCCACATATAGGGAGAAACAGATCAAGTGCGAAGAGAAGAGGCACCATCATAAGGAGATTGCACCAGTCTGTAGAGACCTCCTTGCTCACGGCCGGAACCAAGTAAGAATGTCCTGAAACACAAGAGCAGAAGGGTCAAATATGGCACAACAATGTAAATCCTTGGTGATTTGACTAATAGATAGTTAGTTCATAGAGAATTCATGAGCGTAAAGAACGTTCTGAAGCTGCATTGCATGTGTTAACTACTCCTCCCCCTAACCAGTAATGGGATAGTGTGTCTCATCTGCTATCACGATTGATCTGTCTGACTGAGTTGGGCTATAGGTACTAAATTTCCCTCTGTCACCATAGAGATGATGAGAAGCTCCTGAATCCATAATCCACTTTGACAAGTCTGCTCTGTAACAACTAGTAAAAGCATATGCTATACCTGATGTAGATGCAGAGACTAAGGCTGCTATCTATGATGATCCTGATAGATAGCTATTTGATCCAGGAGAAGGCATATTCTCCCTGAGCCACGCTACTAACTGCTCAAATCTTTGATCAGATGTTGTTGAAGAACTGCCGACCTACCAGATCTGTTCTTTAACGCATGCTGAAGTGGGAAACCCATGCTTAGAATAAAATGTTTCCTCAGAATGGCCTGATCTGTGGATGTAGGTGCAAGACTGGCGAGGGGGTCGACTGTCCCCTCCTCTTCCATGACCACCTCGACCATGGAACTGTATGGGGCTCTCCCTACCACGAGATGCTGCCATGCCTGAAGAAGTCTGAGACAATTGAGTACCACCAGAAGATATGGAGAGTCTGCTCGACCTGCGATATGCCTCCATTGGAGATATAGTAGCATAAGTAAGAATCTGTGCTCTAGTAGCATCATACTCAGAATCAAGTGCCGCTAGAAAAACTCCAGTCATCATCAAATCCCTATATGGCTTGAGCTGCTCTGATGTGGCAGTCAAGGGAATGTAACCATGTAACTTCTCAAACATACCCCTTGAAGAAGTGTAAAGAGTATGGACATGGAAACCATTATGCTTGGACGTGAAGATGTTGTGTTGGAGTTGTAGAATCTTCGACTCGTTCTTTGCTGGAGAGTATGTAGCAACAAGAATGTCCTACATAACCTTGTCCATGGGCTAACTTAATATATCATTGGATATCTCCATGGACACCATCCCAGAAAGCCACACATGTGCATGTGCCATCTGCCTCCCAGGAGGCGTTAACCCCGATCTTGTCACTAGGCTCCTCTTGTGTGAGGATATGCTTCTTGCCATTACATTGCATTTATAGTTCGTTCCATCCATCTTCCAAGGCCTTAAATGTTGGATTTTGATTTCGTTTCAGTGACTGATCAAAATGAAATTTTGACGGAATTTCGGTCGAAATTTCGGTCATTTTGGTCGATTTTTTAATTAGGGACCCCAAATTTCAGCTGATATAGGCCATTTCGATTGAATTTTGATCACCTCCTAAAATTGAAATTCGGTCGAATTTTGGTGAAATTTGATCCCATGCCATCTTCACTATGGGTGTTGGACCTTTGAAGCCACCCAGGGATGGAACACCTACTTTGTTGTCTGACATGATGACAACAAACTCCAAGACTTGGTTTGCAAACTGAAATGGTTATGTATACACAGACATATAGGAAGACGGTTGTGGGTGTATACTCATACGACAACCTCTCCCGTCTATCAGGGGCTTCTTGAGGTAGCTAAGATGAGTTTAGAGAGTTAAAGACCACACCATAGGAATCAAATCATAACGAGACGGATTTTAAGCGGCCTCACGGGAAGCGACAGGGGCATGCATCGGCAGTGGATGCCGCTGCTACAAGAGGCGGTGAGCGGCGGGTTGCCGCGCTACTGCAGGTGATGGCGACGACGAGCTACGACAACCGTTGTTGCCGCTCCTTCGTGACGGGCGGCAATGGTCGCTGTTGCTTCCTTGCGGTGGCAGCCGCACAAGGAAAAACTAGGCTTTTGGTGGAGAAGGGATTCTAGGGCACATGCTTCGGTCTTGGACTTTCGCTCTGATACCATGTGGAAAGGATTAAAATGAAAGAGATGCATTCACCGTAGTCCTAAAGCTCTCTTATATAGGAGAAAAGCTCTAATGGAAAATTACATAAAGAGACAACAAAAATAGGAAAAGTACAAGATAATAATAAAGATATATAAATATCTCAAGAATATTTATAGGAGATCTTGTGGAGAGTTTTGGAGAAGAGACAAGTAAATGTCTTGTACATTAACCTTACATTAAGGATCCAGATTGGGAAGAATGACTATTTTGACACTAGCATCATCTTACATCTAGGTTCTGCTTTGAATCCATTCCATTTTACTTTGTTTATGGATACGCTAACTAGGCACATTTTGGATGAGTTACCTTGGTGTATGTTGTTTGCCGTTGATATTGTATTGATTGATGAGACTCGAGGACTAGAGATGGAGTAAATGAGTAGCTTGAGGTGTGGAGATACACCTTTGCGACTAAAGGATTTCGTATAGGTAGGCTAAGACTGAATATATGGAGTGCACATTTGATGGAAGCAATCGTGAAGATTGGGGAAGATAACATTCATAAGAAAGATTCTTTTAGATACTTGGGATCTATTTTGCAACATGATGGGGATATCTATGGAGATCTTACTCATAGAATAAATGTAGGTTGGCTAAAGTGGAGATGGACATCTATTGTTCTATGTGATAAATAAGTATTACAAAGCTGTTGTGAGACATGCTATGCTCTAAGGTTCTGAATGTTGGCCAGTGTGCCATAGACATGTGCAGAGAAGGACAATAGCATAAATGAAAATGCTACGGTGGATTTGTGCTCATGCATGAAAAGATGATATTATATTCGGATCGATGCAATCTGGAAGAAAGTTGGTGTAGTTTTGATAGAGGATAAGATGAGAGTAAATTGTTTGAAATGGTTTGGTCATTTGTAAAGTAGGTCGGATGATGCACCAGTTAGAATATGTGATATTTGGGATGTTGAGTCAACTAAGAGAGGGCAAGGAAGGACCATGAAGTGTTGGAAGGAGACTATATGGAAGACATTAGTTATTTAGATTTGAACCCGAGAATGACCCAATATAGATCTAAATGGATGCAAAAAATTCATGTAGATGACTCTACTTAATCTGTATCGGTGAAAAGGCTTTGTTGTTGTTATCTAATGAATTTTGAATTACTTTAACATGTAGTTTGGTTAGTGGTGTTTTATCACCCGTTGGAAGTACATCCAACGAAAGAACAGTTGTGGTTTAAGTGCTTTAGACTGTATTGTTAGATTTTTTCCTAGAGTCCAAGTCCAGCTCATGCCACAAAGCATTATATTATAAGGTGAGGTTACCAAGGTTGTTGGATGTCTTGATCCAACGATTAGGATTGTGTTTCGTTTTAAACTAGAATAAAGGCTCGGGGCTCAGGAAGCTGTTGGATTTGATGATTCAAAGATTGTGGGCAGTTTGTCTGAGCCAAGCTGTTCAGCCGAACCAGTTTGGTGAGGGAAATGGGTTGGTTCGATGGATTTGATAGGAGATGGCAATTTGAACCACCCTTTTGGCCAGTTCAGAAAGTTTTAGTCCCTGATTTGGTGTATTTTTTGTCCGTATTCTATGAACGAACCCAATTATGGTCAGGGCACAATTAAATCTGTGTTGGGTTAAAATGTAAGTGGATTTGGTTGTTGTTTGAGTGAGTTTTTGTTGGGTTAAGTTAATGGTTATTGTTGGATTAGATTTAAACCTTAAGGTTGGTTTTATAGACGTTTTTAGTGTTTAAAATTTTGGGTTCCAGGCTATGGTTGCTTGTTTAGATGATCTGGCCTCTTGTTGTTATCTACCTCTAAGGTCAGTAATGGGTTTGGGTAGGAGGGGGTGAGATTCTGATTTAAAGTTGAGGGGATGAGGGTAATTGAGTACACTTCAGGGTTAAGCCACCGTTAAGACAGGTCAGATTTGATACTTGGTTAGGATCTAACCAGAAGTACTTATAGAGTTTGGAGTTAGGGTTGACTTCTAACACCATAGAGTTCCGAGTCAGATGCCCTTGGTGATTTTGGGGTTACCTGGGTTTACGGGTTTCAGGAATCACGTCAGGTTTTTTTAATCATGGGTAGATGGCTTCACCTAGGATTTTA
The DNA here is from genome assembly GCA_037367405.1 of Ottelia alismoides. Classification (NCBI taxonomy): domain Eukaryota; kingdom Viridiplantae; phylum Streptophyta; class Magnoliopsida; order Alismatales; family Hydrocharitaceae; genus Ottelia; species Ottelia alismoides. The sequence goes on from JAZKJV010001307.1 coordinate 308,015, forward strand.
AACGTTTGTGGGCCCTGATCTATGTGCATTTTATCACACTAATTCACGATAGTGTGTCACAAAAATTGAGCATATGCTGAGGTCAAAAAGACGTTAAATGCATGCAAGATCGGATCGATTTCCCCCCATTTCTGGTCTGCTGATGTAACCCCAAAAAACCACCTCAGCAAGGGAGTATGTATTGGCAGGTGTTGTACATTTTGTAAACTTAGTCACATAACTTGTATCTCTAGGCATATGCTCCTACCCGCTGAATACTGATGCATAACAATTTATATTGCATATATGATTTTTACTATGTTCCCTTCAAAAACAGTAATTTATAATAATTAATACTCTGTTACGGCCAACAAGGGTTTTGCCAAATTTTGTCTCGAGTTTCCCGGGCTGGCAAGGCTTCAGACTTCAGTTATGACGTCTTCAATCTTATTTTTACTACAGTTACAGTGCCAGTATAGTCTGGCAGCCATGCTATCATTTTCCATCATTAGTTTGCTTTGCTTTAGTTGGATCATTGCATCTGGGCCTATTTGCTACTGCCTTTATTGTCTCCCACATCTCTCCTTGTAAAGTGAGAATGAAATATAACCGTTTGAAGCTCCGTCAACGTTGAAATTTTTTTAAAAATAGTGAACGTTTTGTTTTACTTGGTTTACTAGTCTGTAAACCCATGCTTTGCAGCGAGATGGATTTTAAAAATATATTTTTTTCGATAATAACATATAAAGAATTAAGATAAAGTAATTTTATTTCTACGTTATCTTTTGAAAAATTCACACTACATAGTAAATTCTGCATTTGAGGAATTTTTGAATCATTTTTGTACTTTTGTTTTTAGTTTTGTTTATTATGTTGATGAAATAGTTTTTCTATTTCAGCATATTAAAATAGATCAGTTATGATGTGTAATTTGAGAACGGGCACTAAATCATCTAATTTTAATATATAACATTAACCTTTGTACAAATATTTTTGTACTTGAACTTTTTGATGAATAAATATTTGTTGTTATACAATCGCTATGAATTTATATAGCAATCCGTTAACTCTTATTTTTTCAATTTTCCTTCAAAAAATGTCAGATAGTATAAATTTGAAAGAGACATGCAATAAGTAACCGTTACAATATGAACCATCATTAGTGATATAGAAAAAGATGTCATTCGTTACGAATTCTTAATTTATATGGAGACCTTGATGCATCCTCCAGACCCGATTTTCGAGGCTCGACAGGTTTGGCAGGGTTGTGTGGAGCTTCTGACGAATCTCCCGACACTTTGGCAGACGAGGGTGACAGAGGTGGCGTGCCTCCTTCCTGTTGAATCCCCTGTTGGCATCTGGTGAGTGCTCCTAAACTGACCGACTTCTAGATGGCGCTACTGTGCGCGGTTGTGGGCCTATTCCTGTTGTGCGTAAGGATGGGCCACCACAGGTGAAGTGGGGGTGCCACCCTCGTAGCGGAGAAGCCGCTCTGTGGTCTCACTTTCTCTGTTGTCGACTCAAGAAGAGACGGTGGAGTCGTCGTGCAGAGGTGTATTGCTGGGCAAAGGGGTCCTCTTGTCGAGGCCTTGTTACTGTAGAGGAGGTGGGCATCGATGAGAGGGAGGTTGGTGATTCGACCTCGAAAGGGAGGAGCTGGGGGGTGTCAGGGGAGTCGTTGGTAGTGGCGGGGGCAGGGGTTTGTGCACCCGACTGAGTTGCTGGAGGAGCAAGAGGGGTTACGGTTGGAGTTGGGTGACCGACTGGGCTGAGGAGGCGGGGCGTTCTCACCTGTGACCTAAGGTTGGGTTGGAAGCGAAGGTAGCGGAGTGTCTTGGGCTGATGAGGCAAGGTTGGTTCCCCGTCATATCACAATGAAGATGGTGACTTGGAACGTTAGGGGTTTGGGGCAGACGGATAAAAGAATGGTTGTTCAGAAGTTGTTGCTTGAGTAAGGGGCGGATGCGGCACTTCTGCCAGAAAGTAAGATTTCTAATGGAATGGATGAGGTATGGAAGGAGATTTGGGGGCACGGGTTGCGGGAATATAGGGAGGTGGAATCTGTGGTAGCAACTGGAGGTATGGCGATCGGATGGGATGGTACGAAATTTGATTGATGGAGGAGGAAGTGCGAGGGGTCTTCTCTTTGTCGCTTCCGCTGACGCACAGGTCTGATGGAAAGCAATTGTTGGTGACAAATGTTTATGGTCCTTGTAACGGGGCAAGCATGGAAAAGCTGGTGGACGAGCAGTGGATGAGTAGGGTGAGATTTCAGAATGTAGATGTGACTCGTTGTTAGTGATTTTAATGTGACGTTGCGGCCAAAGGATCATCTTGGAGGTCAGGGTGGTGGAAACAGAGGGTCGTTGGAGCTGGTTGAGGTAATTCAGGGCTTGGGCCTGCAGATTCTTGATGCGGGGGGGTTGTGTGTTCACATGGCACAACTCGCGTTCCAGATCCCAACTTGATTGATTCCTTTTGTCTAATGAGGCCCTGGAGGACTTTCCGTTGGCTGGTGCTCGTACCTTGCTCAGATCTCAGTCTGATCACACACCTCTTTTGTGGTTCTCGGGGGAGGAGGCATGCCCTCGCTCTTTCTTTAGGTTTGAGAAGGCGTGGATGTTGGATGATGGTTTCTGAGAGGTGGTCTCTGATATTTGGACTGGTTGTCACCCGAGTGGGTCGATGACTTGGTTTGGGAGCAAGTAGTCGGCGTTGAGATCTTTTCTAGTGCAATTTGACAAAGCAAACTGCATACAGTGCTAGGCCAGACGTTTGAAGGCACATGAGGAGGTTCAAAGATTGGATGAATTAGAGGACGTAAGGGAGTATACGACGGAAGAAGCGGTAGTGAGAAGTGGTTGTCTTGAGGAGTTGCTGCTTGAGGATAAAAATGAGGTTGCTTGGAGGCAAAGGTCCGGTAGAGATGGGTCAGGGAGGGCGATGCCAACACAAAATTTTTCCATGCGATAGCCAATGACAGAAGGTGAAGGAACTATATTCACTCAATTTTGGTTGGTGGAGCGGTGGTGGAGGGTGAACATGCAGTTGGGGCGGTGTTGCGATCACACTTTCAGGGGCTCAGTCGGAGGACCACCTGGATCTCAGCGGCTGACACAATTGTGTTGGAGAGGGAGGTCTCGGAGGAGGAGGCCAGATTGGCATGTTTTCTGCTGAACGTGGATAGGGCTCCTTACCCAGATGGTTTCCCCGTCTCATTCTATCAGGAGTTTTGGGAGATGCTGAAGCAGGATATGATGGAAGTTCTCGATGAATTTCAGGTTGGCAATTGCGATTCTGAGAAGCTGAATAGGGCGCTCATTTTCTTGCTCCCTAAGAAGGGATCACCCTCCAGAGTTGAGGATCGCATGCCGATCACCTTGTCTAATGCCGTTTACAATGTTCAGGAAGGCGCTATGCGATATTCAGTTGGAGAGGTTACTGCATAGAGAGTATGCGGTATGCGGGAGAGTATGCGGTTTTATGAGGCGGTTTTATGCGGTTTGGTATTTTTATTATTAAAAATATAAATTAATATTTAATATTATGTTAATATCCTCAGTCGGAAGAGTATGCGGGGAGTATGCGGTTTTATGTGGGGAGTATGCAGTTTTATGTTATTATGCGGGTGGGGTTATTTGGATTTAGATTAAATAAAAAAGTTCTATTAGAAAAGCGATTGAGTATGCGGTCACATAGGGGGTATACCCGGTCGAGTATGCCGGTCAACCCGCATACATGGTCGTTTCATCATACTCGGAGCGACAAGGCCCCTGAGTACGTGTATGCGGCCGAGTATGTGGCTTACTCGGTCGCGTTTCTGAACACTGACCGTTTACCTTATCATTTCGAAGATCTTAGCGAACTGCCTGAGGGAGGTCCTTAGCAGGATCATTTCTCCTGAGCAGATGACCTTTGTACCTAGAAGAAATATGGCTGATGGGCTGGTGGTTGCTTCAGAGATTGCGACGGATTGGAAGCAGAGCAAAGCCATGTGATTATTATGGAAGGTGGATTTCTCCAAGGCGTATGATTGCGTTGGCTGGCAATTTTTATGGGCTTTGTTTGAGAAGAGGGGTTTTCCAAAACAATGGATTGGGTGAATCAATAGGTGTATTACGACATCTTCTCACGTGGTCCTTGTCAATGGTAGACCGGAAGGGGGTTTCTTTCAGTCGCAGAGGGGGATAAGGCAATGGTGTCCATTGGCTCCGCTTCTATTCATCATCGTGGCGGATGTATTGGTAGTTATGGTGAGGTTGGCAATGAGCACTGGTTGGTGCAGGGGTTATGAGAGGGTGAGATTACCATCCCGATTTTGCAGTATGCGATAGACACTATTTTGTTCATGGGGAATGATAAGGAGAATATACGACATGCGTCCAACATTATGGACATCTTTGGTGATCTTTCCGGGCTTCACATCAACAAGACCAGGTATATGGTGATCTTTCCTTTCGGCTTGAACGAGCGTGAGGTTCGGGAGGTGGTGGTGCACCTGGGATGTCCTATATTGGGATTGCCGATAACTTACGTTGGTGGTGGGGAAGTCCGAGAACCGGGATTGGAGAATTTTATTATACAGACTTGATGGCGGGATGGAAGGCGTCGATGTCGACGGGAGGGAAGATGGTGCTGCTGAAACACGTGTTGTCAGCCATATCTATATATAATTTTCTCTACAAGGCAACTTCCTGTGGGTGTTCGTACACACATAGAGGCCCTAATGAGGAGATTATTTTGGGCGGATGGTAAGCAGAACAAACGTGGCATACATTTGGTGGTTTGGGGCAAGATGATGAGGTCCAAGAAGAATGGTGGGATGGGCATTTTGCGAATGGCTGAGATGAACAAAGCATTTATTGTAGTGTGGGTGGTGCGGATCGGGGTGACTCGGAGGACATGGTGTGCAGATTGATGAGGACGTTATACGTGGTATCCTTGTCTTTGACGGCTGTACCATGTCGCCTGCCTTCCTCTCTTTGGAAGGGGATTGCTGAGGTGATGCCAGATATTGTCGAGAAGTTGCGGTCGATTCTTGGGGATGGTGCATTGTTATACTTTTTGACGGAAAACTGGACGGGTGACGGGATTTTAGGTGAGTTGTTCCCGCGCTTATTGCGGCTAGCTACTAACAAGAGGGCGACAGTGCAACAGATGTAGGTACATGGGGCATGGGCCCCTACTTTTTTCTATGATTTGTCAGACCAAAGGGTGTAGGAGTTCCTTGAGTTACATGCACATCTGGTGGAGATTGAGGGTCCTATGGGGGGACAGACCATTTTACGTGGCATATTGGTAGATTTTCCGTGAAAAAGGCTTACAGTTTTTTGGTGGAGGATGTGGAGGAGGCGGAGGCGGACATGGTGACCGATTCCAAAATGATTTGGAGAAGTTGGGTACTAAGTCGGATATATTTTTTCTTTGGCTGCTTCGACAGGATCAGATTCTCACGTATGTTTACCACGGTCAATTGCTGGGGTTGGATATTGAGGTCTGCGCCAAGTGTAGTTCGGCGGTTGAGGATACAAACCGCTTATTCTTCGCTTGCTCGACCACTGTTCAGGTCTGGAATATGGTCGGAATCTCGTGGATTGATGGGCATGTTGGCTTGGATTTTTGGAGGAGATTCAGATTGATATGCGAGTTCGGGCACGGGATAGTGCGCGTGCTTTTGCTATTTTGTGAGCGATTTGGTGCGCAAGGAACAACATTATTTTTGGGGAGAAGTTTTGTTATACTGAAAATATACTGGATTATAGCAGAGCGTTGTGTACTATGTGGAGTTTGTAATACTTTGATTCTTTTTATTTTATACTTAATATACTTAGTGGTGAGTCTCACTTTCTGGGTCCTCTCCCATTTCACTCTTAGAAAATCATCTTTAATAATAAGTATTTAAAAATGAAAAGAATTTAATTCTCATTTATTATCTTAATAGAATAATTATTTGATATTTTATTGATGATGAATCAATGTACTTTATCTATTTGTAATTGTAGCGTTTTAGTTATAGATATCCACCATTCCAATGGTTTTTTTATTGTACATATTGTTTCCAGTATTTAGTTGTTGTATTGTACAAATTGTAGCTTCTTTAATATTTCATTGCCTCTTTCACTTTATTGTTATTAGCATTTTGCTAACTTTATTTTTTTTATTAAAGTTTATCATATGAACAAACATAGAACATAAAAGACGATATTGCTTTATAGCTACATAATATTCAATGAATGTACAGAAAGGAAAAATGAAATTACTTTAATGCAGAAAAACTTCAAATGCTATGATAGAATATTATTTGCATCAATTGTACTTGGAATTTTAATACTTGCTTGGAATATTTAATGCTAAAAAGAGAAATACACGTGATAAGTATACTTATTGATTCTTTTAATACTGAAAATTGAAATAACGAAGGAGAGTGAGAACACGAGGCAGAGAGATATGAGAGATCTGAGAGAGAAGGCACGTACTCACGAAAAAGGATACGAGCATGGGAGGGAAAGAATAGGGGACTCCACGTGGCAGAAGGTAGGAAAGGGCTGGAGATATCCGGCTTTAGTTATAGTTATAGATATGTTAAAACGTTCTATCTTTTCAATGAATTCATTTAAATTGTCTTGGTAGAAGCATCACCTGATCAAGTTACTAATGCTGCAATTTTATTTAATTAGAAAATAATGATGATTAGAAATTAGCGATCATCCACTTTAACTACTGCAATTGCTGGTTGCATGGGTAGATTAGTGCTTTGATCTCCAATCTAGAAAAGAGACTAAAGAATACTCAGTGATTTCTGTCCTTTTATAGAAAATAGAAGCTTTAAGAATTTATTTCCTGTTAATTAACTCCTATATTGAACTTGGAGAATTATTTTTTCGTATTAATATATGGACCCACTTGCAATTTGACTCTGATATGCAACATATGTTTTTCTCTTGAAGGAATCCCATAAAGGCTGCTATTGCTGTCAGTGCAGAACACATTGCTGGTTTATTGCCTCTTCACCTGGTCTATAGCCATGCTCATGAAACTGCCATTGAGGTACCAATGCTGGGCAAATGATGTTATTGTGGGTATTGTTAGGTTTAAAATTGGTTTCCACTTTGCCCATGTTTGCATAAGCCTCTTGTTACTGTGATACGTGGATTTTTTAAAATTGATATATGATTGTCGTTTCAATTTGATTTTTAAGCAGAACACTGTGGATGCTTAAGCCTCTTTTACTTTTGATTTTGAACTATTCCGTATTTTTAGATACACTTGCCTTGCTGGTTAGTATACAGTTGAAAACACATAATAAGTATTTGGTAGGAGGTCAATAAATATTTTCCGCTAAACCCAACAAATTGTCCAAGGCAACGTTGCTTTCATACTTATGGAGCAATGTGTAAACCATAATGGATGAACCTCTCATGTTCTCAGCTTGTCACTTTCCTGGAGGTACTTCCAAGGGAATTGGTTGGCATTTTCTGGACAAATGTTTATTTCCTTTTTATCACGATGGTATTATACAGTGCTAGTAATTGGTAAAACTGTCTGGATTCACATTATTCTTTTTCAGATGATTTGTGGGTGAAATAATTTAACTGTTTTCAGCTCACATGGTACAATGTGAACGGTTGTGCTGTCGGGTTGTTTTTTTTGGGCCAATGAATAGTTGGTCTCTGAAACTCAGCTGCATTTTTTTTCATGGCATTGTAACAAAGCACTTGTTATTATGAATAATTTCCAGCTAATTTTCTACACCATGCAACCTTTTCTGTAGGATTGGATTTGGTCAGTGGGCTGCAATTCCCTCTCCATCACTTCCCAAGGGTGGCTTGTTCCACAATTCCAAACTGATACAATTGCGCGTAGTTACATTATCACATCTATTGAGGAGTCAATTCTGGTGGTCAACTCGGCAATCCATCGGTTTTTGATGGAGCGAACAAGTATCCTTTGTTTATTTCATATTTATGACGGGGGTTGAAAGGTTGCCCTTGTTTGCTATTAAACTTTGGATTATATATTTTTTTAAAGAAAATTCAAAGTATGTTTCTATTCTATTACCAAACATAATAAAGTACTTGAAGGGTGTCAAAACAGACTTAAACATAAAAAGAGAGACAACAATGCCAAACCACGGTCCTCATATATTTGGTGGGGATAAAAGTGTCACTTGCAGGGTAAAAAATGGCATACATTTTTGGATAGCATAATCCAAGGGCTATCTGTTATTCTGTGTAAAGGTTAATGTAGAAATTAAGTAAACATACACACGAGCCAAATGGAATGAATAATGATGCGTGGGGAGGTGCTAGTGCTCACAAACAACTAGGGTGGTCTTTAGTTCTTAACGTGTGAAAACGGTGGAACACGTTGCTCGCCCTTCGGTTGGGCATAGAGATCGTATATGCCTCTACTTGCTCACATTCTTCTTATAATTGGTAGTGGGAAGTCCCTTCATGAAGGCATCAACAATTTGTTAATTATATATGGTATCATGCAATCCTTTTAATTAATCATTTCTCTTATGAAGTAGTGATCAATCTCAACATGGATGGTTCTATTGTACAATATATGGCTATTAAATAAATTAATGCAAAATTGTTGTCACATTATAATCTTATAAGCTAATAAGATTAATTCAAATATATATCCAGAAGATCTACAACTTCTCTCCTACTCTCGTTATGACAACCATGTATTTTGCTTCAACACTAGATATGGCATGGCATACACAGATTGAAGTTTGATATTCGGATCACAAGATTGATGCATATATATATATATAGGGAATTTATCCAGAGAGCACTGTGCCCATTTGAGTCGAAATGAGCCCGTGCTTTCATCCTTCGGATCATGATCTAATGATCCTATTTAATCTCATCCATTCCCTTTTTTTAGCGTCAATCCTTACCATAATAAACTCCTTCCGCATTCTCCTCGTGACTGATTTCCTTTTCTGATTCGCAATTAAGTCTATCCGACGTTGCATTTTATTTATTTTCGAAATTTCCAAAATCATCTATGGCTTGCTCTTGCTGCGAAATCTCAAGATCTCCAGCGACGAAAGAAGATCATCTTCAAGTCCGCGATTTGTAAGTTTTTTCGTTGTTTATTAGACATTTAGTCATTGTTCTTGTAGAATTTGATCGTTTATTTTGTAGTTCTCATTTCAGTTTCAAATGCAATGGATCATCTGTGAATGGAAACTGATCAGGATTCCAAAGAAGCAATGATGAACGATGCTTCGTGGATGGATTTGAATCGTGAAAAGATCGTATCAAAAGGAGCAAAGATGGATGTCTTACAATTGGATTTGGATAGCGAAATCATTATTTCAAAAAAATTATACCAAGTTACTGATGACATTTGCATATGTTACTGATAATATATCATGTATTACTTTTCTATTTTATCATTCTTACTGATTAAAATCCATTCATAGTTACTTATGTGTCTTAAGAAAATACAAGTTCTTTCTATCAAATACAAGTTAAGTAATTTATACGTAGCCATCAGTAACACTTGACGTACTGCAAGTAACTAAATAGACTACATCAGTAATTTATACGTAGCTATCAGTAACACTTGATGTACTGCAAGTAACTAAATAGACTACATCAGTAATTTATACGTAGCGATCAGTAACACTTGACATATTGCAAGTAACTAAATAGACTACATCAGTAATTTATACGTAGCTATCAGTAACACTTGACGTATTGCAAGTAACTAAATAGACTACATCAGTAAAGAAGGCAAGATTCGATTGTAATTTAAAACAGAGAATATGATAAGTAAGATATAAAGAAGCATCAGTAACCTGTAATAAATTGTAGGTAAAAGAAGACGATAGAATCAGTAAGTTGGAATAGTTATAAAAAAAACCACATGACCAGTAACTTATGTATTGCTATCAGTAACATTTGATGCATTATAAGTAATTAAAAAGGTTATATAAGTAAATAAGAGGTGCATTAGTAACACTCAAAGTATTAAGTAACTATGACATTAGTAACAATCAAAATGAGTATAGTAAAATGGATCATTGTAATCGGTACTTCTTGTATGGACATTACTAATTTACATACTTAATTACTGATCTCACACCAATATGATAAGTAAGATATAAAGAAGCATCAGTAACCTGTAACAAATTGTAGGTAAAAGAAGACGATAGAATCAGTAAGTTGGAATAGTTATAAAAAAACCACGTGACCAGTAACTTATGTATTGCTATCAGTAACATTCGATGCATTATAAGTAATTAAAAAGGTTATATAAGTAAATAAGAGGTGCATCAGTAACACTCAAAGTATTAAGTAACTATGACATTAGTAACAATCAAAATGAGTACAGTAAAATGGATTATTGTAATCAGTACTTCTTGTATGGACATTACTAATTTATATATTTAATTACTGATCTCACAACAATAATTACTTGAGAACTGAATATGTATTACTTGAGTAACATGAATGAATTACTGATCTCAGTACAATGTAATGTTACATCTGTAAATTACTGACAACTGTTACAATATTACTGATCTCGCAACACATAATTACTTATGTACAATATATACATTACTGATCAAATGTACATTGACTATTTATTCGAAACGAAATTAAGGATTTGAATTTATCTTTCCAAAACCGTCTTTCTTTTTTTAAGGACTCGGTATAATTGGAAATACAAAAGGATCAAACATATTAATATCCTTCCAAAACCGTGTCCTTCGAAATAGGCAACCTCCCAATTGGAAATACACGTGGCGAGCCGACATGTGGTGCTCAAAAAACCCCAAATGGGCACTGTGCTCTCTGGATATGCCCTCTATAGAGGGCATATCCAGAGAGCACAGTGCCCATTTGGGGAGAGGACATATCCAGAGAGCACAGTGCCCATTTGGGATTTTTTGAGCACCACATGTCGGCTCGCCACGTGTATTTCCAATTGGGAGGTTGCCTATTTCGAAGGACACGGTTTTGGAAGGATATTAATATGTTTGATCCTTTTGTATTTCCAATTATACCGAGTCCTTAAAAAAAGGAAGACGGTTTTGGAAAGATAAATTCAAATCCTTAATTTCGTTTCGAATAAATAGTCAATGTACATTTGATCAGTAATGTATATATTGTACATAAGTAATTATGTGTTGCGAGATCAGTAATATTGTAACAGTTGTCAGTAATTTACAGATGTAACATTACATTGTACTGAGATCAGTAATTCATTCATGTTACTCAAGTAATACATATTCAGTTCTCAAGTAATTATTGTTGTGAGATCAGTAATTAAATATATAAATTAGTAATGTCCATACAAGAAGTACTGATTACAACAATCCATTTTACTGTACTCATTTTGATTGTTACTAATGTCATAGTTACTTAATACTTTGAGTGTTACTGATGCACCTCTTATTTACTTATATAACCTTTTTAATTACTTATAATGCATCGAATGTTACTGATAGCAATACATAAGTTACTGGTCACGTGGTTTTTTTATAACTATTCCAACTTACTGATTCTATCGTCTTCTTTTACCTACAATTTGTTACAGGTTACTGATGCTTCTTTATATCTTACTTATCATATTGGTGTGAGATCAGTAATTAAGTATGTAAATTAGTAATGTCCATACAAGAAGTACCGATTACAATGATCCATTTTACTATACTCATTTTGATTGTTACTAATGTCATAGTTACTTAATACTTTGAGTGTTACTAATGCACCTCTTATTTACTTATATAACCTTTTTAATTACTTATAATGCATCGAATGTTACTGATAGCAATACATAAGTTACTGGTCATGTGGTTTTTTTTATAACTATTCCAACTTACTGATTCTATCGTCTTCTTTTACCTACAATTTATTACAGGTTACTGATGCTTCTTTATATCTTACTTATCATATTCTCTGTTTTAAATTACAATCGAATCTTGCCTTCTTTACTGATGTAGTCTATTTAGTTACTTGCAATACGTCAAGTGTTACTGATAGCTACGTATAAATTACTGATGTAGTGTATTTAGTTACTTGCAATACGTCAAGTGTTACTGATCGCTACGTATAAATTACTGATGTAGTCTATTTAGTTACTTGCAGTACATCAAGTGTTACTGATAGCTACGTATAAATTACTGATGTAGTCTATTTAGTTACTTGCAGTACGTCAAGTGTTACTGATGGCTACGTATAAATTACTTAACTTGTATTTGATAGAAAGAACTTGTATTTTCTTAAGACACATAAGTAACTATGAATGGATTTTAATCAGTAAGAATGATAAAATAGAAAAGTAATACATGATATATTATCAGTAACATATGCAAATGTCATCAGTAACTTGGTATAATTTTTTTGAAATAATGATTTCGCTATCCAAATCCAATTGTAAGACATCCATCTTTGCTCCTTTTGATACGATCTTTTCACGATTCAAATCCATCCACGAAGCATCGTTCATCATTGCTTCTTTGGAATCCTGATCAGTTTCCATTCACAGATGATCCATTGCATTTGAAACTGAAATGAGAACTACAAAATAAACGATCAAATTCTACAAGAACAATGACTAAATGTCTAATAAACAACGAAAAAACTTACAAATCGCGGACTTGAAGATGATCTTCTTTCGTCGCTGGAGATCTTGAGATTTCGCAGCAAGAGCAAGCCATAGATGATTTTGGAAATTTCGAAAATAAATAAAATGCAACGTCGGATAGACTTAATTGCGAATCAGAAAAGGAAATCAGTCACGAGGAGAATGCGGAAGGAGTTTATTATGGTAAGGATTGACGCTAAAAAAAGGGAATGGATGAGATTAAATAGGATCATTAGATCATGATCCGAAGGATGAAAGCACGGGCTCATTTCGACTCAAATGGGCACAGTGCTCTCTGGATAAATTCCCTATATATATATGCAATACTAAGTAGTGGATTGTTTAGTGGTAGTACATCTTGTCCAATTTGTATCAGTTTAACCCTCAATCTCAAGTTTCATATCATTTATATAAATAATACCTTTCAATAAGCTCAAAAACTTTCATATGCACATATGTAGGAGATTAATAGATGGGAGAATTTCATATTAGAGAATGTTAACTTAGGGTCCCTCGTATATCGAGAGACATAGGGATAGGATTACACAATTTGACATCATAATCACAAAAGATGAGTGTAATCCTACGGTGTAGATATCTCTCAACCATCCCCTTCAATATGGAACACACACATACATGTGTGTGTAGGTACCTATGTACATGCAAATCTTTACTAAACATCTAGCCTTGCACAGTTTGTGAGATGTTGTAATGAGCGAGCATGATACACACATGTGTGTATCATGCTCGCTCATTACAACATCTCACAAACTGTGTATGAGCTAGATGTTTAGTAAATATTTCAATACTTGGTAGGATTTTTGGGTGATACACTAGAGGTGCATAGTGACGCTCTTTGTATCAAATATATGGTGTAACAACAGTCCACTTTCACTTGTTTGGTGCATTCATGGAACACGTGGTTGATGGTTATTTGCATTGGTGCTCGATTGTCACATATGCGCTCCATACTCAGTTGGAGTGACACGAAGATGTGTAAGTATGCATTGAATATATGCCAACTCTACTACTGCATGAGACATTGCTCTGTACTAGCTCTCTGCCCGGGTACTGAGAACAACCAGCTATTTCATATCCCTTCTAGTGATTAGTATCATGTTAAGTAGGTGAATAAATCTATCATGGACTCTATCCAACCTTAATTGTCCACAATTTTTAGTACACGAGTAAGCTGCGATATTGAAGGTGGTCCCTTTGTAAACAACAATCCTTTTTTCTTGAAGAGGACTTTATGTACCTCATAACCATCATGCATGCTTCAAAGTGAGCTAAACTAGGATAATCCATTAACTAACTTAGCTTATCAGCTGCAAATGATATATATGGTTATAAGATGGTCAAATATAGTAACTTCCTAGGCAATCCTCTGTAACGACTTGTGTCTTCGATCTCTTCATGCTCGTAGGTGCGAGCGTTGAGGTTTATTGGTATTTGTACTTGCTCGGATATTGACATGCTAATCTCCTATAGCATGTCGTCAGCATAATGCTTTTTGGGGAATTATTAGACCACCTATGGAATGGTCAATCTCAATCCCAACAAAGTATCTCAATGGCATGGAATGAGATATCGCGATATGTCGGTGATATATCGATATGCTAGTCATTAGGTTTCAATATTACAACGTATATCAAATTTACAAGATATATGTTGATATCTTGTGGGATGGTGATATATCAACATGGTTTGTCATATTGTTTGAATTTGGGGGATTTCAATGAAAAGTCCCACTATATTGATCGATATTATCGATATATGTTGAATTTGGTGTTGTGTCATTGATATCAACCATGTTACTTTTTTTGCTACTTGTTTTTGTGTGGGAAGAAGCTTAAAAGCTTTTTTTTAATTTTAAATATTTAAAGGTTGATTTGTTTGGATGTTTGTTTAACTACTTATAGTACTAACAATACTTTATGATTGTTGGTTGTAGCTGTTGGGGGTGCAGTTGCTCCTATTTGACCCCCAAGGCTTATTGGTGGAGCAAGACCTTCGTTTAAAAATGGGTGGCCGTACTTCTCTTTTAGTGGTGGAGATGAGACAACTCTAATAATGGTAATGGAAACTCTTCATACATATATTGTATATGTTATTATATTAATATTTAGTATTTTCTCTTTGGTAAATAATCTAGTGATAGCGATGCTCATTGTTTCAGCTGAATGGATTGGATATTCTGATGAATATTCTATTAAAAGTAGGTGACCAAATAGAATACTGTTATTCGATCAATATTCGATCTAACTCGAATATTCGTCTCAAATGTTTGGATATTCGGTCGACCATTGCAACATACTATTGGTTTTTTTATTTTATTCAGTCGTGAAGAGACCTAGACGAAATGGTGAAGGATTTAACCTCGAAAAATCCACGAAGTTGATGAGAAATGAGGTGTTAAACGTTGTACAAACCTCGGTCAGAGAGTTGACCGAGGTCAACCAACAGGACGATCTGGTTGGTCCATGTGGACCAACCAAAAAAATCCCAGAAAATATATTTATAAATTCACTTAACATAGTAAACGATTTTATTGATTTTAGGTTATTAAAGGAAAAATATTTATTATTTTATCAATTATTTTATTACGATTTTTATTTATTTTTTCGAGGTTTAATATTACAAGTTCCTTTTTAAGGCTATATACATGTATATTCATCTATATATTTTATTGTTTTATTTTTATTTTGTATTTTTAACTTTATTAATTTTGTTTATTATTTCATATATTCATAACTTATTTTTATAAATTTAAATATATTTGTATTTTATTTTTCTGATGTAAAAAAATATAGATACTAAGCCTTCTCCCACTATAAGTAGGGTCAGTTACATGGCTTAGTGCTCAAATCCATGTTGAAAGATTCGATTATTTTTTACACTGGCCGTCGACAACCTAACGCAACCCTGCAAGAGTGGGATTTGAACCCTGTTCTTTTGTGTGGTAGACACACTGTACTACCACTGCAAAAATATTTGTATTTTATTTTTCTGATGTATTTTATATAATTAAATAAATAGTTGTATTATTTGCATAGGTATAAGTATACGTATTATACATATGTATTTTATACAAGTATTTTATTTTTGTATTTTCTATATCTTTTTATTCCTGTTTTAATATACAGATATATTATAATAATATTTACAAAATTATAAAAATATAAAATTATAAAAGTAATGAATAATAAATAAAATGAATATTTTAATCAGTATAGCTATACAATAGGGGTCCAAAACTCAAATTTCAAACTGTAACTCCGAAAAATATGAAACCACCTTCATTAAATAGCTTATTAAAAGTTATATACAATTAAAGGCGATTTTGATACATTTTGAGTTTTTATTTGAGAGATATGGGTTTGGGTAGTCAGGGTTTTGGAAATTTATTTTGGTCAGAACTTTTTATCTGTATAATATTTTTGTATGAAATCAATTTTGTATTTTTCTATATTAAATTATCTACAACTTTAAAGTTTCTTTATTTGAAGTATAAAAAGTGGAACTAAAGATAGGTCCCAAAAATGAATAAAGAATGCATTAAATAAAAGGGAGTTTTATTGTATTTTGGCCCTTATCTTCCCCTACTTTATTCCTTGTCGACCTAGTCATTGAGATGCCTTGGTCTCGGGGTTTCGGGTCATAAAATATTTGCAATATTTTATTCTTTTTCTTTTCTTTTCTTTATTCTATAATTTTGACTTAAAAAATCGTATTTTATACAATATTTAAACAATGATGCATGGATGATAAAATGCCTAAATTAAGACTATTTACACGCTTTTACTAGGATTTTTAATGCCAAAATGATAGAATAAAGATGATGAAACGGAGATTCATCATGCTCCAACGCGTCGAGAAGTAGGCCTCACTTCTAACAAGCGACACGAGGCCCTTATCTTCATGGTGTCGCCGCTTCACTGCTCCAGGCAGACCGCTCCCGTAGGCGGAGCTCCAGGCGGTGAACCACCATCAACACCACATGCAGGTGCCACCCTTCTCTACGAGCAAGCAACACTTCAGCATCTCCTCCCCTTTGGCCTCCAGGTGGAGGCACGAGGCACCTTCCTGGCGACTGCAGGTGGCGGCAAGAGCAGGGCCCCCCATCGAGGACGGCTTTGAAAGAGGGTTCCCAAGTGGGACCTCTAAATAAGGTGAGCCCCGAAGGTGGGGGTTGCTCTGCGTATAAAAAATGGAAAGGTGTTAGCCCCAACGGGTCATATCGTGTTAAAAAAGGAGGGAGCTACTTTGTATTTTGAGTCCACTTGGGCTCATTTTTTCCAAAAAAAATATATGTTTGCTTTGAAAAAAAGGACGTGAATAATAGAAGCCGTACCCAAGGAAAAAAACAACAGAAAGCTGAAAAAATATGATCGGCTTATTTGAGAAAAAAATTGAAAAAAGTTTGTAAAGCCGAATAAATTTGCTATTGGCTTATGTGATTTTTATTTTCCCCATCTTATCATGTCTCAACTTTGTCGATGTCATTGTTTTTCGACAACTATGGGAGAAAGAGGGAGTATTGTGTAGAGTTACAGATCGGATTCATATATCAGATTCTTCATATTCCAGACCAGCCAGACTCTACAATTTAGATTTCAGACTCGACGTTCAGATTTCGCAGCTTGAGTTTTATTCGCATAAATTTGCAATCATTATTTGTGGGGTCCCCATCTTTGTGTTTGGTCTCAGAGTTTTCATATGATGCATAAGGACTTCAGAGTAGAGATTGATTACCTATGTCATGTAGGGTAGATTTTCGTGTGATTTCATAGGGACTCCAGAATAGAGATCCCATTCTTTGATCCACTATGGGAGAGATCCAATTCTCCGACGAGGAGACTTTTCAGACTCCATTCTGCAGCGACCGTAGACTCCGACGAGGATGTTTTCCAAGGCTTTTTCAGTTCGACTCTTCAGAGATAGAGATGTTGTCCACATGATTGTGTCGGGCCAGAGTACTCCCACGAGGAGACTTATTTCCTGTTGTAGTGACTCCAACATGCGCAGTACAGAGCACATGCTCTCCATCGAGGAGAATCAGTTCGGTGCACACTCCATCCCGTTTATTCCTCCTCACCTCCACGGCAAGAGAAGCAACGTCCATGACTGCAACCGACAATGTGTATGTGTTAAGTTGATATTGTTTGTAGTGTCTTGTAATGTGAATTTGAGATTTCTTTCTATTTGTCCAAGTTGAGCATTGCATGCTCTTGCATGAGGTTAGTGTTGATGTATGCATAACTTATATGGTAGACGGGTAAATGGATCCCTCCAAAATCCATTTACCACATTCAGTGTTTAGTCCCACATCTATTAGTGGTGGGACTTGGAGGGTCTGTAGAGGTTATATAAGAAGTCTCAGACCTCCTGTATCAGATGAGAAAGTTGAATGCGACAATCATCCCTTTGCGGCATTCTCCTGTGGTTTCATCCCGCTCCTTAGGGAATAAGGTTCCATGTCAAAAATCCCATTGTTCTTTATTGTTTATTCCATTTTCTCTGATATTAGCTTTCACATTTTTAATGTTTTATATTTCTAATAGGGTGGTTGACCTAGTATTGACTAATGCCGGCTAGGCCCCCTAGTCGACCGATTTTTGTTTGGACATATTATATTTTTTATTTTTTTACTTTGTTGAAAGCAAATCTATTCTAATATGTTTAATGTTTATTTAAATTCAATTACTTACTTTATTTCATTATGATAGCATAATAAGTGTAAAATCTATGTAAATATATTAGAATATATGTATAAAAATGACTCATATATCTAAAATAATTTAAAAAATCAAAGTCGATTAAAGCCCGACTAAATCTGATTATTTTCCCGACTGTCAATTAATCCTTAGTCGGTGACCCCACCGATGGAGTATCGACTATTGACCATGGTTTTAAAAATCACGAGGCAGATCGAGGCAGTTTTCCCTTGACGAAGCGAGGCGTAAGGCTCGATTTATATAGGAAAATCACAAATTTAGATATTCCCTAACATATTCACCATATATGCTATGAACATGAGAATATATAATATTCTTTGTGTTAGTAATTATGAGACGTTTCTTAATATAACCCCAGTAAGGGGCAATTCTGTATTTTTTCCCTTTCTTGTACTTTCTAGGGTTTCTAGGGTTTTCCTATATAAGGAGCCCTAAACCCATTGGAATAAACATTGAAAAGCATTCTCCTTCTACATGGTATCAGAGCAATAGTCCTGGACTGGGGCTCTGACCTAATCTCTCCCCTTTCCCCACCCGCCGCCCCTCCACCCCCTCTCGTCATGCGTGAGCCCTAGACCTAGGGAAATCACCCACGCCTCCATGCCATCCACCTCCCCCCCCACGCCATCCACCCACCCGTATCACGCACGCCCCATCCCGCACTCCGCGCATGACCATCTACCTCCAGGCCCTGCGCACACCAGGCCCTGCCTCCTGCTGTCATCCCCTCGTGCATCGCGCACACCAGGCCCAGGCTCGCCATCGCCCTCCCTCCAGGCGGCCCTCCCTCCAGGCGCCCTCCATCGCCCTCCCTCCAGGAGGCCCTCCCTCCCTCCAGGCGGCCCTACCTCCAGGCGCTACCCAAGTATTAACGCGCGCACGCCGCCTCCAGCGGCCCTCCCTCCAGGCGCCCTCCCCCCCTCCAGGCGGCTCGCCCTCCAGGCGCAATCCCCACGCGCACCAATCCCCTGCGCTGCCATCTGCATCCAGGCAACCCTCCACTCCAGGCGCCCTCCCCTCCAGGCACCTAAAGGTCGTCTACGGTACCTCCAGGCCTACATGCAGTCCACGACACCTACAGACCTCTACTGTCAAGCTCTTAGCCGTCTTTTATCCAGGCCGACTCCAGCCAATTTTTCGTTGCGACACTATTTCTCAAGTTCGCCTTCTCGAACGGTACTTCTTGCACGACGGTCTGTTTATTAATCGCCTGATGATGTTCTCATAAGTTCTCATGCTCATTAAGGTAGCCTAGACTATCTATCCTTCTCTTCGTCTTTTTCTCTCTACTGCTCATTATACTCGGCCGCCATGACATCTAGTTCCACTTCCGTGGACTCCAAGCCCCTGTATGCGACACATTCAATGATGAATCAAGGCACTACTATCAAACTGAAGGGATCCGAGAACTACGTTCCGTGGTCTCGATCCTTCAAGGTTTTCATTGGTGGCCAACGTAAGAACTATGTTCTTACAACTGTCCCATTAGCTGCGACAGACAAGGATTATGATACTTGGTATGTTGATAACTGTCAGGTCATTACATGGTCGACGGACAATGTTGACATTTCCATTGCATCCAATCTCCTATATAAGGAGACTGCCAAGGCAATGTGGGAGAGCCTTGAAAATACATATTCCCAACAAACAACAAAATCTAGGCTTTCTGATATATACACTAAGATTTGGTCTACAAACCAAGGCGACACATCATTAATTGAATATTACAGACTGTTGACAGGCCTATTTGAAGAACTTCTTATCTTTCAACCTGCCTGTTGTGATAAGCAGGTAGGAGAACGGGCAGAATGGCAGGTTTACAGATTCTTATCAGGTTTACATCCTCGATATAAACCTGTCAAAGATCAATTTCTAACAGCTGCAGCGTTGCCTAATCTTGAGACCATTTATGGTCGTCTACAAGAACTTGAGTCTCCACCTCCTCCTCCGTCTGGTGAGACATCAGCACATTTTGCAAGAGGAAGATCTTTTCACTCTAGAGGACGTGGACGCGATTCTGGCCATGGACGTGGTCGAACTTTGGGCCGTGGACGAGACTCATCACATGGTCAAGGACGTGATCGTTTTCCACCCTGTACTCATTGTGGTCGCATGAATCACTTGTCAGACAGGTGTTGGGCCAAATTTGGCATGCCCCCTAATGCCAACAGTGCATATGAATCTGCCATCTCTGATACTTACTATGATGCATCTGAACAAAACACTGGTGATAGTCAGCCCTCTTTTACTGCCTCAGAATATGCCCGACTTAGACATCTGCTGTAGAATACTCCCACTGATAAAACTGCTCCTGCATCTACTACCAGTCTTGCAACAATCTCGAGTACTACTACCAGCACTGCTTCGACATCTGCGCCTGCCTGGATCATTGATTCAGGAACATGGACTCATCTCACAGGAGAAGGTAGTCTTCTGTCCTCTTCCCGACCTTCTTCGGTCGTGAAATCCGTTCTGGTTGCGAATGGATATTATTCGCCTATCACTAGTGTGGGCACTATGGAGTTCTCACCCACACTACGACTAACAGGGGTTCACTGTGCTCGTGCCTTCCCTCTAAGCTTATTATCTGTTCATAAGCTATGCATTGAACTTGACTGTAAAGTGATATTTGATAAATCTTGCTGTTATTTTCTGGACATCCGGACGAAGAAAATTTTTGGTGGGGGCATGAGAAGCATGGCCTCAAATTTCAGCGAAATTCGGTCGAATCTCTGTCGAATATCGATATCCACTCGAAATCAAAATTCGACCGAAACAATCGAAATATGGGGTTCCTAGTACAAAAAATGACCGAAATGACCGAAATTTCGTTCGAAATTCCACCGAAATTCCATCGAAATTCTGTTTTGGTCGGTACTGAAATGGTGACCGAAACCGACATTTAAGGCCTTGATGAGAAGAATGGACTATATTATCTTGACATTCCTACAGACTCTGGTTTCTCGGGTGCAGCTTCCATCTCCATCAATCCTCTACTATGGCACCTTCGTCTTGGTCATCCATCCGCCAAAGCCCTCTCTATGATGTTCCCTGAACTTTCATCGCTAAAACCTTTTGAGTGCGAGGCATGTCAGTTTGGGAAGCATCACCGGGCCTCTTTTCCTGCTCGTACTGAGCCCCGTCATTTTGTTCTTTTTTCATTAGTTCATTGTGATATTTGGCGACCTTGTCCTGTTCGAACACTAAGTGGTCACAAGTATTTTGTTGTCTTTGTTGATGATTTCAGCAGGTTATCTTGGGTTTTTCTGCTCAAAGAACGTTCGGAGATTAATCTTATCATAAAGAACTTCTTTCATTATGTTAAAAATGTGTTCTCCTCTAACATACAAATTTTTCGCTCTGACAACGCATTAGAATTCACTCAACATAACCTTGCCTCCTTTTTTGCCTCTGAGGCAACCATCCACCAAACTTCTTGTCCGTACACGTCCCAACAAAACGGGATAGCAGAACGGAAACTGAGGCATCTTCTAAATGTTGCTCGCTCTCTTCTATCTCAGATGAAGGTTCCCAAAACCTACTGGGGTGATGCTATTCTCACAGCCGTATATCTAATAAACAGAGTACCCTCGCCTACTCTTCATGGGTCCACTCCATTCTCCCTCCTTCATCCAAATGAATCTCCATTTCCTCTTCCTCTGCGGATTTTTGGATGTGTGTCCTTTGTCCATAAATTTCAGATTATCGACGAACTCTCACCACAGGCTATCAAATGTGTCTCACCACAGGCTATGATCCGGTTGGTCATCGGTATTACATCTCGGCTGATGTAACATTCTTTGAGCAAACTAGCTTCTTCTCAGATTCTGTAACTGATTTTTCACTTGATCTTCCTTCGCCACCCATCGTCCATAAACAAAGTCACGATCCTACGCCACCAGCAATCCCTTTACCAGTCTCGTTGTTGCAGGATGATATGCCTTCTTCGATTATCCCCTACAAGAATGTCCCGGATGATCCTCTAGAGCTTCCCATTGCTCTACGGAAGAGTAGAAGACGATGTGCTACTTACCCCATATCCAACTACACATCCACATCTGGCTTATCTTCAAATGATCGTCGATACGTTGATGCTCTTATGACTGTCTCCATTCCACGAGATCATATTACTGCTCTACAGGATGCTGGTTGGAAAGATGCAATGAATGAAGAAATGAATGCACTTACTTCCCGAGGGACATGGGATCTTGTTCAATGTCCGAAAGGTATTCGACCTGTAGTATGCAAATGGGTCTTTACGACCAAACAATCCCCGGATGGCACAATTGATAGATTAAAAGCTCGCCTTGTCGCTAAAGGTTTTACACAACCCTATGGTGTCGATTATTTTGAGACATTTTCTCCTGTTGCACGCATGGGGTCTATCCGAACTATTCTCTCCGTTGCTGCAAACAAATCTTGGCCTCTCTTTCAGCTTGATGTGAAAAATGCATTTCTTTATGGAAATCTTGATGAGGAGGTATATATGAAACAACCTCCGGGCTATGAAGTCGAGGGGGAGTATGTATGTCGACTTCGCAAGGCCATATACGGTTTCAAGCAAAGCCCAAGAGCATGGTTTGACAGGCTTACTACAGAAATAACCATGCTTGGTTTTCAGAGGACGACATCTGATTATTCTGTATTTGTCGGGAAAAGAGCAACTGGAACCGTTATACTTGCAGTCTACGTTGATGATATGGTTGTCACAGGTGACGATTACAATGGGATATCAGAAACCAAGGTCTTCCTTCAAAAGGTATTTGTTACCAAGGACCTTGGATCTCTACGCTACTTCTTAGGCATAGAGGTAATTCGCACTACCGAAGGACTTCACCTCTCACAAAGGAAGTATTGCATGGACATACTTACTGAAGCAGGATTTCTTGGATGCAAGCCCTCTGGCATTCCTGCTGACCCAAAGAAGCATGCCACCTTATCTGATTCAGCCTTTGAGGATGTCTCCCAATATAGAAGCCTTGTTGGTAAGCTTCTCTACCTCACTATAACCAGACCTGATATCTCCTATGCCGTAAACAGAGCAAGCCAACATATGGAACGGCCATGTTACAACCACTGGCAGGATGTTCTCCAAATTCTTCGATACTTAAAGGAATCTCCAGGTCGTGGACTCTTCTACAAAGCAAATGGACACACGGACATGGTTGCTTATGCAGATGCTGATTATGCAAGCTCTCCAGAAGATCGACGCTCGACTACAGGCTATGCTATGATGGTTGGAGGAAACACTGTTACCTGGAGAAGCAAGAAGCAGTCCGTTGTATCCAGGTCAAGTGCAGAAGCAGAGTATAAGGCAATGGCGCAAGCCACTTGTGAGATCACGTGGTTATTGGCGTTTCTTCAAGAGCTGGGTATTAATGTCACTACGCCTATTCCCCTACATTGTGACAACAAGTCTGCAACCTACATTGCCACAAATCCTGTATTTCATGAATGAACTAAACACATAGAAATTGATTGCCACTTCGTACGGGATGCAGTCAAGATTGGAAGAATCACCACTCCACACATCAGTACTGATCTACAGCTTGCAGATGTCTTCACAAAAGCATTACCAAAGGAACGCCTGTCATGGATTGTATCCAAGTTGGGCATGACTGATAAATACGCTCCAACTTGAGGGGGATTGTTAGTAATTATGAGACGTTTCTTAATATAACCCCAGTAAGGGGCAGTTCTGTATTTTTCCCTTTCTTGTACTCTCTAGAGTTTCTAGGGTTTTCCTATATAAGGAGCCCTAAACCCATTGGAATAAACATTGAAAAGCATTCTCCTTCTACACTTTGCATGATTTACTTTGAATCATTATTCATATTGTCGTCCATATGCAATGCAAAAGCTTATTATGACCTCCATTAATGTTGGAGGGGTGAAGTTCTTCTCGATGTACAACACTTCTCTTTATTTGCGTAAGTGAAGCAAAATCATGTGACTAACATATATTAATAACATACAACACTTCCCTTTATGCTTATATGAATAATATATATAAATATATTGGTATGCTTTGAATCCTAACCATCTAATTTTATAAACTCAGTTGAAGAACTGTTGTATGCACACCCTGTTACACCATACCCTACCAGTACGGAGGTCTCGTTGACTGATCAGCGAGCCTGGGGGAGGGGGGTAGGGGGAGCAGGTGCGCTCCCTCTTGCGGGGGTTGCAAGGGTCAGCTCTCCCATCCCAAATCGATTTCTTTATATAAATAACATAATTTTTAAAATATAGAATACATATATATATATATGAGTATATAACAAACTAAACAGTTAATAGTTAATATTATAGTTAAAATATCATAATTTCAATATAAAAATATAAAAAGTGAGTACCAAACCTATGCAGCTCGAGGTGGTGGCGCATCAGTACCGCCTCAGCGCTTCAAGGCGTAAGCTTTACCTCGGCTGCTTGAGATGGGCGCCTCGAGGTGGTTTTCTTAGAAAACAGCCTCGAGGCATATGCCTCAGCACCTCGAGACATTTTTTAAAACCACGCTACCTGGCTTTTACAACCTTGTTCTTGCTCAGAGAATTTTTAGGATTAAATATTTTTATGAGTGCATGCTTTTTTTCAACATCAAAGGTCTTATAATTATCCTTTGGTTACAATACGAAAGTGAGAATCAACAACCCTACAACATTTGTATCAATTTGATATTTAGCTCATAAAGTTGTGAGTTAATTATATCAATAAAAATGTCAACTCTGTGATGATGCTCCATTGTAACATGATCTTGTTTATATCAAGAGTGACCTCTTCCTGCGATATATATTTAATTCACATAGGGAGTAATGTCATTGTTTTTTTCACAAAAAGAAGTCACTTGTCCATCAAGGAACTACATCCTTTTCTCTAAGCTTTTGAATAAGTTCTTTTGTTAAATAAACCAACATTTTAACTTTTTTTAAAAGCCATTTCCCACTATAAGTAGGGTTAACTACATGGATTCTTGCTCAAATCCAACTCTTTTATACACTGGCTTTCAGTTACCTAACACAACCCAACAAGGGAGGATATGAACCCTAGTCTTTTAGGTGGTAGACACACTGCGCTACCACCAGACCATTGAAGTGGGTGCTTGAAATGGACAACATTTTGATTCAATAAAATTACCATGAGTTTTCGAAATATGCTCATCATGAACTCGAAATAACCATGTTTGGAAAGCAAGCTACTTAATAGAGTTAATTGTAGCCTTTACTGGCAATCTTTTATCTATAAGATGTTGATTGTCATGCTTCTGAAATATTAAATCAATATGTTGAGAACGGATCATCAAATCTTGATAAGATTTCTCACAACATTTATGTTTTAAATTTGGATCTCTACTTATATGGGCCAAATAATGCACAAGTTTTAGGCTTGCATCCTTTGTAGAGAATATTCTAACCAAAATGTGAACATTTTGGACCAAGATTGAAAACGATGTCGATGTTTCTTTGAGCTTTAAAGTGGATACTCATGAAGATTAGGTTGTAAATGACCAAAATTTATATAAGCATTTTGAACATCATTAAGTTGATTAACAAGACACTCCCAAATGTGTGGTCGTAAACTAGGATCACGTTTAAAGATATTGATAACCATTTTATTGCCCTCAAAATTTTAAATACTTATGCGGACTAAATTTGAATGTTGACATGTGACCCATAGACATGTGCAGAAAATGACTGTAGCAGAAATGAAAATGCTAAGGTAGATGTGCGGACACACACGTAAAGATCGGATTCAAAATGTAATGAGAATGAAAGTTCGTATAGCTTCGATCGAGGATAAGATGCGAGAAAACCACTTAAGATAGGAAATTGCAAAGAAGGTCAGCTGATGCACCAGTTAGGAAATGTGAGTTTTGGGATGTCGAATCGGCTAAGAGAGGGCGAGGACAACCCAAGAAGTGTTGAAAAGAGACTATACGAAGGGATCTTGGTTTTTTGGGTATAAGCTCGAGATTGATCCAGAATCAATCTGAATGGAGACAAAGAATCCATGTAGCCAACCCTACTTAATTGTGGGAAAAGGCTTTGTTGTTGTGATGAGGAGGAACATATTCCCTTGTAGTCGTATTCAAATCAACGATAGAACTAGATGTAGTTTCTATTAGATCTTTCTTCTTTTAAAATGCATCTATAGTTCTTTTTGGACTTCTGAAAGTGGATACTCATGTAGAATACCCGAAATTTATATAAACATGTTGAACTTCATTAAGTCGATTAACACGATACTCCCAAATCTGCGGTCATAAATTAGGATCATGGTCGAGGAGATTGATGTCCATTCTATTGCCCTCAAATTTTAAATATTTATGAGGAGGAATATATTCCCTTCTAGTCGTATCCAAATCAACGACAGAACTTGATGTAGTTTCTAATTTTGGATCTGCTTCCTATAAAATGCATCTATAGTAGTTCTTTTTGTGCTTCTTTCAAATGTGATTATTACAGTTCCTACATAAAATTATATTGAGTTAGTAGATGCGTATATTATTATGTAAATATTTTGAACTCAAATTATCCTGATATGGTGTAATCCATCCTATCTATAAATGTCCAATATACATCATCACCTTAATAGCTCTTCTTATATTCTATGTGTTGGTGATGCTTGTATTTATACAGATAAATAATGATAAAGCTTTATTCGATAGGTTTTATATACTGAGCATGTAATATATATATATATATAATAATAATAATACTATAGGTGTATGTTCTATATGAACTTGTTGGTCAAGATAGAGTGGACTGTGGATCCCAAGTCCAAGTGAAGTTTGTTGACGAATGACGACTCCATGTGGATGCAAAGTTACAGCCGTCCATCCATCTCATCACCATTACGCTTCCCATGCAATTTCATTATCTAAACCATACAATGATCTTACATATGCAAGACAAGACCCACCATATTTAATACGAGTATGTCACTGTAAGTGTTCACTCTTTGTCTGCAGGTGTAGGCATCAGCTAATACGAGTATATCTGCACTTATCTACCCTCTTAGACGACATTTCACTCCATGAACCACACCACATCACACAATCTATATAATAACTTTTTGCAAGACATATGTATGGAGAAAAAAACAATAAAACTATAGTCTATAGAGGAGAGAAAATACTATGTACTCATAGTTATGATAGCATATGCTTAAAAAGGTATAAGTTGCAGATCATAAAAAGCAATGGAATATTATGCCAAAGCCCTCCCTGAAATCATCCTCTTGCTCCTGCCAATATCAAACCAAATGACCTCCACCTCAAAGTTAGATCACCATTTTGTATAATAGGAATATGAACTGACAGTTTGGTGGGGGAGGGGGACATCAGGTGTTTCAAAATCATTATATCAAGCATTTAAAAAAATGAAGGTGGGCACATGCCCCCATGGAAAGTATCGGTTCTGCCCCTGATGACAATTAGTACGACTACAAATATGTTTAACCATTAAGCAAACATGGCAGATTAAGCATTCAACGTTGAAGCAGTCAAATGATTAAAGAAAATTACCCTTTGAGCAAGAACCCTTGTAGCCGGTCCTACTTAAAGTGGGAGAAGACTTCATTTTTTTACTCTTTGAGCAAACTTAAAGTACCCACTTAAATGATCTGGTGGTAGTGCAGTGAGCCTATCATTCAATGTTCAGGAAGGCGGTATGCAGTATTCAGTCGGAGGGTTCACTGCATAGAGAGTATGTGCTATGTCGGAGAGTATGCAGGGAGTATGCGGTTTGGTATTTTTTATTATTAAAAATATAAATAAAATTTTAATATCATGTTAATATCCTCTAAATATTATATTTCTTGATTATAATAATAAATTGAAGGTACAAGAAACACAACTATTTTGATAAAAAGTAATATAGAGTCAAATGGGCAAAAAACATCAATTGAAAGAGCTTTTAGTCGGGTGCCCGAGTTTAGGTTAAGGTTTTAAAAAAATATTTATTCGAAAATCGGCCGCATAAACGGCTACATATACGATATACTCAGACGAGTATGCGGCCTAACCCACCTAGATGCCGATTTGATCATACTCGAAGTGCCAAGGCTTCTGAGTACGAGTATGCAATATACTCGACTGATTTCCTGAACACTGCTAGCACTCAAAAGACCGGGGTTCAAATACTTCCGTGTGGAAGTTGCGTTAGGTAGCTGACAACCAGCATAAAATACAGTCGAATCTTTCAACATGTATTTGAGCAAGAATCCATGTAGCCGACCCTACTTATAGTGGGAGAAGACTTGCGCATTTTTTTAACAAACTTAAAGAAAGATGACATAGACGCCTCTACCTCTGCTTGATTAGACTATGATCATCTTATGTTCTAATCCTCCCTTGAATTGCAAGTCAGTGTGCTTGCAACTTCATCTAGTAGTCTTATGTCTCGTCAATTCCTGAAACATAATTTTGAGGTTCCTTAGATTGGAATGATCCTCTTCCCATCTTCATATGCTAGTTCAGACACACTAGCAGCCATCTTCTTGGTTTTTCTGGTAATACCTGTTGGACTTCTTTTCAGGATGGAGCTTCCACTACGAGTTGACAAAAAGCCGAGATTATTACAATGTGCATAGTTCCTGCTCGGCTTTCCAATGATGTTTGCTCCATGACTTATGAGCATTGATTGTTCACTGTTCTTGATTCATCATAAGCTCTTGCCATCATATAATGATGCTCAGGACATTCTTATATTCAGGGTTAACAATACCAGAAAGATGAAGATCATATACTTTTTTGTCTCGGTAAAGAAATTGTACACTTTCAAGATCATCTGAATAGCCCTCTTGATGGTAGGATTCCGGATGAGGTAATTAGCCTTGGTTATCTTAAAGGTTGTTGTGTGGTCGGATGATTCTCCATCATCATTTATCCTTCGATGCCATCCTTTCATCTTTCTTCTTTCATGACATCAGAGCGGGTGAAACTGAAGACAACTAACAATCGATCACAGTGGAGAAATTGATCAGCAACAATCCAGAATAGAAGTGGAAACTGGTTGATCAAGAGAAGCTCCTGATAGAGCATATGTTCAACCAATTAGTAGGAAGTGAGTGATTAAATACCCTCAAATAGTATTAATTAGTGGTCAGTCAGAGGTTGTGCACCGATCGGTCACGTTAAATACTGTGTAGACAAGCCTCATGAGTGATTAATCACTCTACAAAAAGTGATCAATAACAATGCTAATCAAGAAGGGGCCTTCTAGGCCACCCTAATCAATCAACTGACCGAGATAGAGCAAGATGTAACCCATAGCATGGTAGAGAACTGACCCGGGAGAATGATAATCCGTTTGTGGGATACTTTGACCATGGGCAGAAGTCTCAAACCCAATGGAATAAAGAACATGAATGCCCTCGACTTGTATCAACTATATAGAGAGCATCCACAAAAATTTTTAATCTCCGGTTGGATAGGTTATAATACCATGTAGAAATCAAGTAAATGCATAATATGCAGCAAATCCATACCTTCACCATATAACTCGTAGGGTTCTAATAGTTCCAGGCACAGTAGAGTTTCATTCTAATAATGAGGAAGAGGTGGGAACAAAGAGCATGTAAGAAGGGAAATCAAGGCAGAGAGGCAGTCCTCGCAAAAAGCTGATCAGGGCCCCATATTTCTATATCTTGTAGTCAAAGCCTTCAAACATAAACCAGAATCTAAGTCTGCTTACTCACCATGATCATGACACAAATAAGTCATGAAACGTAAGCATTAAAGTATAAATCCCTTCACAATGGAAGAAAATGGCAGGAGGGGATATCCTAGCACTTACATGGCCAGTAATGTATATGGTCCTATGGGTTTAGTGGAGCTCACCCATGATTTATTTAACCACATAACAAAAAACAAGTCAGTGTTAAAAAAACTCAACGTCACGTATATAATCACACATGGTTATTGGTTCCTTCCTGAACCATGACCTGTTTAGCCTTCATGACACGAACAACACAACTATTGACTTTAAGCAGTTCTGACATTGACACAGAATTTGAGGATTTTTGTGCAATATAAGACAATCACAGGGTGCATCCTTGTAGAGCCCCTTTTTAAATGGGAATTTCTTAAACCTCCTCCAATAACAGGGGGCGTCCATGCAATATCAAGTAATTACATGTGCGATATTAAACAATAAACAGTTCTGACTTCAAGGTTGGTTTTTTCTGCATCTATTCGCTTATTCAGGAAGCTTGGGAAAGTTGCAGGCGCAACTTATGGCCTATTCATCCCTGTATTACCTCGTTTTATATTGTGCCCAAATTGTCCGGCGTTGAAGTGATTCATCCCTGTATTACCTCGTTTGATATTATGCCCAAATTGTCCAGTGTTGAAGTGATTCATCCCTGTATTACCCGGTTTATGTTATGCCCAAATTGTCCAGTGTTGAAGTGTTGAGGTGAAAGCAATAGTGGTGTTGATCTTCCATTTTCAGAAAACCTGCATCTTAATGTGAATCGTCTCCGTCATAGGCATAGAACTTGCATTTTAATAATATTAAATACTGTCCTTAGCGAAAATCAGCTGCACAAGGCTTTGGTATATTTAAATCCCGGGAGCGAGACTTGGTGGACAAGTACAACAATGTTGTTGGTCTGTGGAAGAGGGTCAGAATACAACTCTTGCTCAATATTGATACATTTCTCTCTTTATTTATTTCCTAATTCTTATGTGCGTATGTGGTTTGTTGCAGATTTCCTCTATATCTGGAGAGCTGCGCTATAGAGAAGCCATGGGACTTCTGTCTGCACTTGAGGAGGCATCTAAAGGGTCAGATCTGCTTATTTTATGTGTATTTGGGTGTTTGTGTTGTGTTGTGTGTGCAGGTGCACATGTGCATGCTCGTCACATGTGCATATGAGATATCGTCATTATTGAGGTGGAAATGCGTAAAATGAAAAGTTGTATTACACCGTAGCTCTAGAGCTCTTTATATAGGAGAAAAGCTCTGAGCAAAAATTACATAAAGAAGATAATAGAAATAAGAAACTACATGATAAAGATATTGAGATATAATATCTTAACACTACCCCTCATGTGGAGCATATATATCTATCATGTTCAGCTCTAAACAACAATGGTGAAAAGGACCCCCTGCAAGAGCTTTGGTAAACATATCTGCAATATGATCACCAGATGCAACATGAGAGGTGGATATAAATCCCTTTATGATGAGATCACGAGTGTAATGACATTCAACTTTGATATGCTTTGTTCTTTCATGTATGAATAAAGCTGCTTGGTTATCACATTTGAGGTGCATAAGAAGATGCACCTCAATAGCTAGGTCAATTAGAACAGACTTGACCCACATCATTTCCGTGCTCCCTTGAGCCATGGCCCTATACTCCGATTCAACGCTTGATCTAGCCATTACTGTCTGTTTCTTACTCTTCTATGAACTCAACGATCTACCAACAAACACAGTGAAGTCCGAGGTGGACTTTCTGTCCTTGGGACACCCAGCATAATCTGCATCCGCACATCCAGTGACTGTGAGAGACATATCTCTTCTTAGCAAAAGTCCAGCACCTGGAGAAGACTTGAGATACCTTAAGATCATGTTAACAACATCCATATGAACATGCCTAGGATGCTCCATAAACTAGCTGACTTTGCTAACTGCAAATGATATATCAGGCCTGGTGATAGTGACATATAACGGCTTGCCTACTAGCTCTTTGTACTATCTCTTATCCACCTCCTCAGAGTCATCATCATAGAGTCTGACATTGGTATCCATTGGAGTAGTAGCAGGTCGACATCCTGTCATACCCATCTCATATAGGAGGTCTGTGACATACTTCCTTTGTGTCATTACCATACCATGTTGATTTCTCGCAAACTCTAGGCCAAGAAAGTAACACAACTTTTTAAGGTCCTTGGTCACAAACTATTGTCCAAGGAAATCCTTAGCTATCTGAATGCCTCGATCATTACGGCCTATAATAATAATAGCATCAATAGACCGAAATAGCCTCTGTTCCTCTCTGAGTTCTCTTAACAAAAAGTAAATGATCCGAAGTAGATTTGACAAACCTCTGTTGTTCAATCAAATTTGAGAGCTTCTGAAACCAGGCCCTCAAACTCTGCTTAAGGCCATATATGGCCTTGTGAAGTCTGCACATCATACTGGACTCCCCCTCAGTAGCAGGGGTGCTAATCGAATTGAATCATTCGAATTCGATTAGGATTCGTTCGATAAAAATTCCAAAAAAGTTGGATTCAAAATCAAATGAATTGAATTTGAATTTAACTTGTGGTTTCGATTCCTAAATGAATCGAATCTGAATTCACTTGGCTTCGTTCGATAACAATTCGATTCGATTCAATACACACACATATATATATATGATATAGTATGAGACATTATATATATATAAATTAATGTAGTATATATTTTACAAAATCCCCACAAATGATATGCAATTTAATATAATAATAAATATTTTTCACGATCTTATTATGAACTTTCATTTTTGAGATGCAATTTGCAAAATCCCCATATCCCCCTTTTTACTCACCCAAATTCTCTCTCCCATCATCAATCAGGAGAAAAAAGCCCTAAATTTTGCATAAGTTTCTAACATCGTCAGTTGCAATTGTCGCTCCTGTGTGTGCTCCAACCTCATCAGCTCCATCCTCCCGCAGCCCACTCCAACGTCGGCTCTAGCCTTCTACAACCCCGCTCCTGATCGTTCTCTCTAACGCTGCCAACCTCCCTCTCCTGCTCGTTCTCTCCAACATCATTGGCTCCACCCTCTCAAAGGCCGATCTTGGTCGATCTCGTCGTCGACAGCGCCAGCCTCCCAGTCGCAAACCCCACCACCAGATCGTGCTCTCCCCCACCGTCAACAACGACACCGGTTCTTGACTCACCACGTCGTAACATCTCTCCATCACTCCCGAAGCAGCCGGTATCGCCGCACGCACCATCGACGTTGGTATGGAAAAATCTTTGCGGATCAAGTTCAAAGAACTCTATTCTATCAAGTATATGATCTTAGTTTTTTCTCAATGACATGCTATGTCCATTAATTTTTATTATAGGAAGTATACATATATAACTTAATCTAATTACTGCATTCAAGGGAGACAAATGGGAATACTCCTTAACACAAAATGGATAGAGATGTTCAAATCTAGATAGATACAAGCAATTCGATTTTTTTCACCAAAATAATAAAATGAGCAGACTAAAATATATTTTGGACAGTAAGATTTCAACAAATTCTCTGTAACATCTATTTAAACTATAAATCTAATGAAGGGGATAAAATTCGTACCTTTAATGGGAAATGGTTATCTACAAACTTCTTGATGCAAAAAACATCATTGTGTATTCTATTTTTTATTCTTCTTCATGTGCTTTTGCAAGTAGGGGTGGAGGAAATTCCCAAAAAAATACCATTTCTAAATTATCTGTTGATGATGAACAACTTATTTTTATCAAGACAAATAATAGAATGAAGTGATTCCTATTGGTAGAAGAAGATTTATAGCGAGAAAATGTAGCAAGATTTCGAGGAATCAAGGTCATATATGTAAAGATGAACCAATTTCAATCATGAGTCATAGCTTGTTCTCTTCACAGTTGCGTATCTTCTGTAGACAACAGCTTGGTTGGTATGGCACCAATGAACTGGTTAGTTCCGTTTCTAAGTATTATTAGGACTTGTGGAAATAATTCGATATTAAATGAATCGAATTTGGATATTCGAAACTCCAAACGAATTGAATTTGAATTTATATTAGAATTTCGTTTAAAATTCGATTCGAATTCGGATTCGAAAATTTTATAATGAATTGAATATGTATCTAGGTGGATTCGAATATATTCGATTCGATTAGCACCCCTACTCAGTAGTAAACCTTGGTGGATGTTGTATATAAACCTCCTCCTGCAAGTCACCACACAAAAAGGCATTCTTGACATCTAATTAAAAAAGCGGCCAGTCACAGACCACAACAACAATGATAAGAATCCGCAGTGTAGAATGACACGCAACAAGAAAAAATATATCCTGATAATCCACCCCATAGGTTTGGGTAAACCCACGAGCAACAAGCTTGGTGTTATACTTGTCCACAGTATCATCCGCACGATGTTTCATTGTAAATACCTATTTACTACCAACAACAGATGCACCAGGAGGAGCCTGTACTACACTCCACGTACCACGAGATTGTAGCGTTGCCATCTCCTCCTCTATAGCCAGACACCACTGACTACTCTGTAATTCCTCCATATAGGACAGTGGTATCTCCACAGTCGATAAACCTACAACAAATCTCTAACAACCCTTTGATAGCCGAGCTAAAGAAACATGGGAAGTAAGAGGGTACATAGTGCATGCATGCCTCTTCCTCCGTAAAGCAATATGTACGTCAAGGTCCTCAGCTTCATCAGTAGCTGAGACCGGGTTAGCCAAGACATCATGCACCTCAGGTTGCACACGCGAATCACTCGTGCCATTAGTAGAACTCAAATGCTAAGAACTTTCATGGGGCATACTGGATGATGGTGGAGGCATATGAGCACAGGGTCGACAATGGTAGATCTGTGGAAAGAAGGTAGGTGTAGCAGGCGATGGAGAAGGCGGAGGAGGTGGTGGTGGAGGTGGTGTAGTAGGGCTTGGAGTAGACAAAATTGGTGGTAGAGGCATGTATACCTCATCTCCATCCTCTGACGGAATAAGCTTGTCACATGTAGGAGAGAAATAGATAATAGACTCAAAGAAAGTAACATCATCACTAACATAATACCTTTGTCGAATAGGGTTAAAGCAACAATATCCCTTTTGGGTCTTGGAATACCCAACAAACGCACATTCGACAGCTCTAGAAGAGAGCTTGTCAAGACGTGGAGATATCTGATGAACAAACGCAACTGACCTAAAAACATGAGCAAGGCCTATGTACAAATTGTGGAAGTAATCTAGATCACTAAATCATAGCTATCTCCGCACTAGTAACTACACCTCCAAGTTTCTTGTAAAGAGTTACCTCGTATTTTATTCATGCACTTAGTTCATGGAGTAAAGATGGAGCAGAAGTACATCAGCAAAGAATCAGAAGGCTCTGTGAATGATATTTACCAAGATAGATGGTATACTTATAAATAAACAAAATCGAGGAATTTATATCAAAATTATATCAAAATAATCATTAGGTTTTAACAAGTAATCATTTAAGACGAACATATAAACAATTCATTTTGACTTGCAATGAACAACTAAGCAATAGGACAATGGTACATGTAAGTAATAAGTAATACAGAAGCAATGTACACATGAGCGCACATACATACGTACATGTATTATATATGTATATGAGACCCTTCAAATGAGACAAGGCCTTTCCGAGTTAAGGAAGGTCAACCTTATTTTTTGTAAAAGCCATCGGCAACTTAGTGACATAAATAACGATTTATGAAGTTTGAAACCTATAAACTTCACAAAAGTAAGCATTGTAATATATAATATATATAACTAATATTTTTTTATCCAATATAATAATATATTTTTAATTTTATTTTTTGTAATAGTGATATTAGTATTTTCTTATTAAATCCAAGGTTAAACAATTTGAAAAGTATATTAGAAATGTCTAAAATGAAGTGGATCTTAATTCAAGAAAGACCTTGACTCATTTGAAGTTTCCCTTATATATGTATTAATGTGTGTGTGTGTATATATGAATAATGTACAAAAATATATGCAAGAAATATACGTGAATATTTATGAACAAAAAATGTTATCAATTATTAATTGGTTAATAGGAAAATGAAGATAAGTAGTTGACTAATATGGTTATCTTTGTATCCTTTGTATTGTAGTTGTAGAGATATTTTTGTGTCCTTTGCACCGTTTCTCTATTTTATCTTTTCTTATGTCTATGTTAGGTAATTTACCCATAGATTTCTCACATATATAAGAGAGATTAGGGTTCACATGAATAAATAACTCTTGTTTTTTCCAACATGGTATCAGAGCGGTGGTCTTAGACCGGAGTTCCAGTGCCCAAGAAGAAAACCCTAGCCCCCCTCCTTCAAGCCTTGATAGTGGCGCAACCCCCGCTCTCTCTTCCTCGGTTGCGGTAATAGCGCAACCTCCCCTCTATTTCTTTCTTGACGGCGGTGGGGGCACAATCGTCATTCCCGTGGACACCACCGTGGTCTAGCATAACCGTCCTCTCCTCTGTCTTCCTTGTGTAGAGGCCTGATTATGGTGGTGGATTTGGATTGCATGAGTCTACACATGCGATCAAATACCTATATGCTTGTGTAGACAAACTCCTATTGGTCTACAAGACCCTAGTTTTCTACTTCCGACATTATGTCATAGATCCAGGTCGATGTTCTTGCCACTAGCACTTTCAGAGGTCCAGTGTCGATTGTCAAGATGGACGAGACGAACTACGAGCTTTGGGCCATGCAGTTCATTGAATCTCATGAAATCCATGGG
Source organism: Ottelia alismoides (assembly GCA_037367405.1). NCBI lineage: Eukaryota > Viridiplantae > Streptophyta > Magnoliopsida > Alismatales > Hydrocharitaceae > Ottelia > Ottelia alismoides. The sequence goes on from JAZKJV010001307.1 coordinate 344,830, forward strand.
TAAGAAACACATTCTTACCGAGGAGGAGCGAGCTGAGAAAACATGAGTCAATACCTTGTGGGAAGCAGATGATGCATATGTCAAGGTTTGGTTGTCTGGTACATTAGTAATTGTTTTGCCAATGATGTGCTACATCAACCCATTGCCAAGGTGATGTGGGATCCTCGTCGTAACTTACCCCCAGGTGAGGAATGAGACCAAGATATTGCAAATACAACATGATGTCTTCACCATCAAGCAGACTGGATGGTTACTCGACTCTCTGTACACACGTCCGTGCATGGGATGTTTAAGAAGCTGCATAGTATTATGCCTCACATCTACACCTGAGCAGTAGAAGACATATCACAATGCTACTATTGTTGGCATCTTCCTCGCGGCGCTAAACCCAGAAATATGGGGAGGCTTGTTCACATATCCTAGCAGATGCTACTATTCTTCCTATGGAGGAGGCTTTCTGACGACTCAGTAGGATCATCATCCCATCTCCTACAATCCTACCTCGAGTCAAACTTCTTCTACAATTGCAACCTCCTGCGGTAGAGGGAGCTCTTCTCAGACCTCATGATGGAGGAGGTCTTTTTTGCCAGCCATACACTTATTTTCATCATCCTGGCCACACAAAGGATACATGCTACACCAAGCATGATTTTCCTGCATCAGCTCGTGTAGAGCATATTCTCATGCTCTTGTTTCTTTGGATCAGAGGTATGATGACCTCGTTTCTCGACTGAGGGGCATTCCCTTGACTCTTCACCTACTCCAGGAGGCCACTCATATGTTGCAGCCTCTACCTCCTCCAATACCTCAGGTAGCACCTATGCTCTTACTACTTGTCATGGTTCCGCTACAAAATGGATTATGGACTCTGGCTGGAGCAACACATCACATATGTAGCGATGGAGATCAACTTGCAGCTTACAGACATGTACCTTCAGGGAGAACTGTTGTCATAACAGATGGAACTTATTCCCCAGTTATAGAACTGGGGGAGATCAGTCTAACACCATCAATGCGTTTGCAGAATGTGTTACATGCAAGGTTTGAAAAAAACAAAAGGCAGGACGAGGCGTTTTCCCTGGAGATGAGGCAAGGTGTAGCCTCGAGGCGGTCGAGGCGTAAGCCTCGGTTTGTATAGGAAAATACTTGTAAAAACTAAAATAAATATATTTAGTGATGAAATTATCTTAATTAACATATATGTGATATATAAAATTGCAATATATGATGAAATTATGAAGATAAGAACGTGAAAGAAAGGATATGTAAATTCCATAAGCCTATCTACTAAATTTCTACCCTATCAAAAATATAATCATTAGCTATAATTATCATTAAAATATCAAAGACAGTATATTTTTTGTTAAAATATAGAGGTGCAAAAAAAATACGATTAGATGTACTTGTTATATGATATAAAATATGACAATATTGACATGCCTTGAATCTAATCTTGTTTTTTTCTAGTTGGTATATTACATTGCTCATTATGTCACCTCTCTTTAACACTAGCTTTTCTTTAAGCTTTATGGATTGCATATTTAAAAGTGCAATATTAATAAATTCTTGAAAAAATTAGACAAGTTTAATGCTTAATATGAATATGAACAAACTTATAATTCCAAGCATTCATCTTGTAAGTATATATATCCTAGACAACTATACTTATAATCATTAAAACAACCAATAAGACAATTTAAATCCTTAAAATTGCTTTAAATTTCAGAAAACGCCTCACAAACCGCCTCGCCTCGCCTTGACCGCCTCACCGCCTCGACCTTCTGAGGCGTACGCCTCATCAATTCCATCTGAGGCGTACGCCTCGAGGCTAAAACCCACCGCCTCGTTCCGCATCGACTGCCTCGACCGCCTCGAGGCTAGCCTTTAAATACCATGGTTACATGCACTTGATTTCTCTATGAATTTATTATCTATCAGTCAGATCATAAAGGATTTACATCGTCATGCTATTTTTGATCCATCATCTCTTGTTTTTCAAGACATAATTACGAGCAGGTTGATTGGTTGTGGCTGTGAGCAGGGCGACTTCTATTGACTAGTCCGAACCCCCTATGTTGGCCTATCTTCTCACTCTTCTGGATCAGCCTCTCCTTTCACATGGCACATGCGCTTTGGTCATCTCCAACAGAAGATGTGTCATGTCATGCCTCTGATCTCCCCTCGCTCTTCCTCTAGTGCAAGGTTAATCAGTTGGGAAAGTACCATCAATCTGTGTTTCCTAGTTGTCAGAGTCAGAGCAATCGCTCCTTTTTTGAGTTATTTCATTTTGATATTTGGGGTACAAGTCATGTTCTTGATTACCCGGGCACGTGTTTTACCTTGTCGCAGTTGATGATTTTTCTTGTTTGTCATGGGTGTTTCTTTTGAAGAATAAATCTGAAGTAGGAGATGCTATCGAAACTTTTATTAATGAAGTAGATAATATTTTCTCTTTGTCTGTGAAATTTGTGAGAACTTATAATGCTTTGGAATTCTGTATGCATTCTCTTTCAAAATTCTTTTCACCCGTGGTATAATTCATCAAACATCGTGTGCATATACTTCTCAACAAAATGGTGTTGTAGAGAGAAAACAGTGCCACTTACTCGATGTCACTCATACTCTTCTCATTCAGAGTCATGTCCCACATTCGTTTAGGGGTGGTGCAATTCTTACTGCATGTTATCTTGTGAATCGCATGCCCTCCCCTGTTCTAAGAGAGAAAATTCCTTTCTCCATGACATTTCTAGAGGAAGAATTTTTCTCTGTTACTTCTCGTGTGTTTGGTTCGGTTGCTTTTGTCCTCCAGTTGTCTCCTAGTCTAGACAATCTCTCTTCTAGAGATGTCAAGTGTGTGTTTGTTGAGTACTCCAGGACACAGAATGTATATCGTTGCTACGATCCATTGAGTAGGAAATATTATGTGAGTGCTGTTATCACATTTTTTGAGTCGGTTGTGTACTTTTCTCTTACAGGTGATAGGTTGATTTCATCAGTTTCGGATGACGAGGTTTACATGCCGCCTCCTCCTATGTGTACACAATCAGTCCGGTCTGTTCCAACCCAACCACCACCTCCATCTCCACCTACATCACCTTCTCCTATACCACCACAGGTGCCTGTTGCTCCATCATTCCCACATTTCTATACTCACTGGCCATCGTCTGCTCATGATCAACGCTCATCATCCAACATGCCTCAGGTATGTACTTACTACAAGGTTTCTAACGGTAGTTCTAGATGTGTCTGCACATGATCTTTTGCAGGGGACTAATATTCATTATGAGGAGTTTCCTGTTGACCTGGATGCTCCAATCAACATTAGAAAGCAGAACATACCGGTGCCTCATATCCACTTGCTTCTCATGTTTCCTTTGATCGTCGAACAGGGGATTTCAAGAAATTTGTTGTTGCACTTTCTGTCGTGGGTATACCACGGATTTATCAGCAGGCATTGAAAGACAGTCAGTGACGTCTAGCTTTGATCGAAGAGGTGGTTGCCTACATTCACGTGGTACTTAGAGCCTAGTCCCCGCTCCCATTGGGGCTTCTATTGTGATTTGCAAGTAGGTGTTTACAGTAAAACACAATGCAGATGCAAGCATTGATCGTTACAAGGCTAGATTGGTTGCACGAAGTTTTACTCAGACATATGATGTTGTTGCACTATCTGTCGTGGGTATACCACGGATTTGTCAGCAGGCATTGAAAGACAGTCAGTGACGCCTAGCTTTGATTAAAGAGGTGGTTGCCTACATTCACGTGGTACTTAGACCCTGGTTCCCGCTCCCATTGGGGCTTCTATTGTCATTTGCAAGTAGGTGTTTACAGTAAAACGCTATGCTGATGGAAGCATTGATCGTTACAAGGCTAGATTGGTTGCACGGGGTTTTACTCAGACATATGGCGTGGATTATATGGACACCTTTTCTCTTGTAGCTCGCCATTCTACTCAAGGGTTCTTCTTTCCATTGCATTGGTGCATGATTGGTCTTTATTCTAGCTTGATGTTAAGAATGCATTCTTGTATGGTGATCTTCAAGAAGAAGTCTACATGTAGCAGCCTTCGAGGTTTGTTGTTGAAGGGGAGTGCCAACAGGTCTATAGACTTCACAAGGAAATATACGGCCTAAAACAGAGCCCGAGGGCATGGTTTCAGAAGTTCTCAGATTTATTTGAGAAGTATGGATTTAGATGATCAAATGCAGATCATTCTCTGTTTGTTCGAAGAATGTCTACAACATGTATTGTCTTTATTATGCTCTATGTTGATGGGATACTTGTCACATGAGATGTTGTGCATTGGATAAAAAGAGCAAAGGAGTTTCTGGGACATCAATTTATCACCAACGATCTTGGTACTCTAAGATATTTCTTGGGACTAGAGTTTGCCAGGAATCAACAGGGTCTTGTGATGACCCAGATGAAGTACGTCACATATATTGTTGGAGTATGTGTTATGCGTCACTTGTGGTGTAGATGGGTAAATGGATCACTCCAGGATGCATTTACCACATCCAGTTGTTTAGTCCACATCTACTGGTTGTGAGATGTGGGGACTCGGTGAGGGCTATATAAGAAGTCCCACACTTTTTTATTCAATGAGAAAGTGCAATGCATACATAAGTCCTTTGAGGCGTTCTCCTGTGGTTTCATCTCACTCCTTAGGGAGTAGGGTTCCACGTTAAATCCTTGAGTTCATGTTTAATATTTCTATTGTTCATGCTCTGTTTATCAATCCGCTTCCACTTTATATTTTCTAACATGGTATCCGAGTGGGTTCAATTCTCGAGGAGTATTTTTTTCGGTCTTTTGAGATTTGATTTTGGTATTTTTGATCTTGAAGATTATTATTGTTGTTCATTCATGATCGAGACAAAGTGCTAGGGTTTCTTCAAAACATAATTTATTGAAGATTAAAGTCCATGTTTTGAAGATTGTTCTACATCTGGGATTGAGTTCCAACTACAGTTTTAGGGTTTCTTAGAACCCTAATTATCCAGAGTCATTGGCAGCATGGATCTAGGGTTCTTAATCAAGAACCCTGGTCTCACCATGGTGGTGAAACTCCAGGAGATTTCCAGCATGCTATCTTCCATGTTCTGAAGATCAAAGAAGCCGCTCTCTGTTTGGGTTTTTGGAAACCCTAATTCAAGCGCACCAGTCGCAACCCTCCTCTCTCTCAGACGATTCCCTCTGGTGTGCGGTCCTCCTGGTTTAGTGTGCGACCCTCCTCTCATCACAGCCCATCCTCCTATGTCGTTGCTCTCTAGGCGACAAGGTCCCGGTGAGGCGGGCCACCAGTTCCAGCCGCCCCTCATGCTCCTTTAGTACCGCCTTTTATTACACAGGTGGCACAAGCTCATGCTCCAAGCCGTGCCCTTACTCCAAGTGGAGCTCGAGCCCTTCAATCTTCTGTAGGAACGTGGCATCATGCGCACTCTACATGCACAACATGTCTTTGCATAGGCGATGCTCTCCAGCCGCCCTCCTCACAGGCGAGCGATTTTCTCCATCACCATCGGACCTCACCAGCCGCATCAGGTGGCACATCTGGCGCTAGGAAGCATCTCCCTTCCAAAAGCTCTTGGCGGCGAGCTGTCTCCCCTGGCGGCGAACTCTCCCTGGCAGCGCTGCCCATCTCCAGCAACAGGCTCCTTGGACCTCGACGAGCGCGTGCTCCTCCACAATTCCTCAACTCTGGAGCCTCCAGCACTATGCGTATGCGGTGGTCTGCCTCCTCTCGCGATCCTCTAGGCGATGAAGGTGCCTCATCGAGGGCGGCGAGTGGGTGTGCTCTGTTTAAAAAAAGATAATGACCCAGTTTGGGCTGTTGCAGCTTAAAAAAGAGATGCTTTATTTAGGCCCAAATTGAGCAAGGGGCCAACAAAAAAATGTTTTGAGAAAAGAGGTGCGTACAAAAAAATCGTACGCAATAAAAATGCAAAAAAGTTGGAAAAAATTGTGAATAGCTTTTTTTTGGAAAAAATGATTTGAAAAAAAATGAAAGGAAAATTCGGAAAAATTAAGATCGGCTTCTTTGGTTTTTATGTTTTCTTTCCCTATTTCTTGTCTTCTCCCAACTTTGTCAGTGTCATTATGTTCCGACAAGTATGGGAGAAAGGGTGGGTATTGTATTGAGTTCTACGTCCATGATGATTCCAATTCAGATTCAGATTGTCCAGTCAGAGGCAAGCCATATTTTCCAGACTCTACATATGTTCAGATATTCAGACTCGACAATTGGACGTTTTCGAGTCTGTAGTTCGATGTGTACATGTGCCATCATCTGTGTGGTCCCCCATCGTTACTGTTCGGCTCAGGGTTTTCATGTGTTCCATAGGACTCCATAGTAGAGATCCCATTCCCTATACCATGTGGGATAGGGTTTTTGATGTGGTTTTATAGGAGCTATATAGTAGCGATCTCATTCTCTGAGCTAGTATGGAGAGTCCCAGAGTACTCTGACGACGAGTCTTATTTTCAGTTGCAGTGGCTCTGACAAGCGCAGTTCAGAGCACGCTAGTTTGACTCACACTCCAGTCTAGTGTTCCTCCTCACATGCACGACATGAGAAGCAACATCCTCGACGTTTGCTGACAGTTGTGCACGTTGAGTCATATTGTCTGTAGTGTCAGGTATTGAGAGGTTGAGATTTCTTTCTGTTTGTCCAAGTTGAGCATTGCATGCTCCAGCTTGAGAGGGGGTGTTGGAGTATATGTGTTATGCGTCACTTGTGGTGTAGATGGGTAAAGGATCACTCCAGGATCCATTTACGACATGTAGATGTTTAGTCCCACATCTACCCGTTGTTAGATGTGGAGACTCAATGCAGGCTATATAAGAAGCCCCACACCCTCTGTATTCAGTGAGGAAGTGCTATGCATACATTAGCCTTTTGAGGTGTTGTCCCGTGGTTTCATCATGTTCCTTAGGGAGTAGGGTTCCACGTTAAATCCCCGAGTTCATGTTTATTATTTCTATTGTTCATGCTAAACCCTCTTCCGCATTATATTTTCTAATATTTATGCTTGATGAGACAAGAATGATAGGGTGTAGACGTGCTACTGCTCCTATGGAACCCAGTATGAGACTATATGATGATGATATAGATGAAGTAGACAAGAGAAGATATAGAGAATTGGTGGAAAAACTTCTCTATGTCACTATTACTAGGCATGATATCTCCTTTGCAGTTAATATGATGAGTCAGCTTATGGAACAACCCCGACCTGTATATATGGATGTTGTATATATGATACTGGGATACCTAGAGTCATCTCCGGGTACAGGATTATTATTTTGAAAAGGGGCAGATCTTACCATTTTAGCCTGTGCAGATGCAGACTATGCAGGGTGCCCCAAGGACAGAAAGTTCACTTTAGGCTTTGCTTTATTTGTTGGTGGTTCTCTTGTATCTTGGAAGAATAAGAAGAAAGTTGTGGTTGCCATGACAAGTGTTGAATATGAATATAGGGCTATGGCCCAAGCAAGTACAGAGATGATGTGCGTTAGAGCTGTACTTGCAGATCTACATATGGATATTCCTCTTCCTATGTAGTTACAATGTGATAACCAGGTTGTATTATTCGTTGCCGGCAACCATATGTTTCATGAGAGAACCAAACATATTGAGGTGGGATGCCACTATACATGGGACGTGATCTAGAAAGGTTTATTTCTACCACTCATGTCAATTCAGGAGATCAAACGACATATTTATATTTACCAAGGCTTTGCTCAGAGGATCTTTTCATAAGTGTTCATCCAAGCTGAGCATGATCAACATCTATGCTCCATCTTGAGAGGGAGTATAGAGATATCTTTGTGTCCTTTATATTGTTTCTCTATTTATCTTTTCTTATGTCTATCTTATGTAATTTACCCATAGGTCTCTCCCCTATATAAAAGAGCCTAGGGTTCACGAGAATAAACAACTCTTTCATTTATCCAAACAAGTGTATATATATATAATGTACAAAAATATATGTAAGAAATATACAAGAATATCTATGTACAAAAATGTTATCAACTATTGACTAATTAATAGGAAAATAAAGATAACAAGTTCATCAATATGCTTAGTTGTCCATCAAATATACATGTCCAACGTTATCCGTTTAACATCATGAGCATATATAATTATGTCTCTTAACTAAGAGTACATAGATACATATTCAACGGCATTTGATAAACGTGAATTAGTGACTACTATGGGAAAGTTCACGTGTAGCAACTCCGGATCCGCATTCAGATTCTTTACCATTGTCATATCATTTTGCTTGCATTTTCTCTGTATCTTGTCGTAATGCAGCTTCCCATGGTCCACACATGAGCCACTACTTGTTCCCCTCACTTTTATTCATGACCAAAGTTGCAGAGATCGGTGGCCAGTACTCGGTCGATTGGGTCATTGACTATGGATTAATTGATAATCGTGCAACTAAAATCGGATTTAGTCGGGCTTTTTTGAATTTTTTTAATTATTTTAAATATGTAAACAAGGTTTGTACATATATTCTTATATATTTACTTAGATTTGTATGTTTTTATATTATTGTTATGAAATAGAAGAAGTAATTGAATTTAAATAAAATATTAAGCTTATTAGAATAAGCTTGCTTTTAAAAAAAGTAAAAAAACTAAAAAATAAAACAAATCATGTAAAAGTCAGTCGATTAGTTGGGTTGATAGACTATTGGCTGACTAGGCCTAGTCGAGTCGGCTACTCCCCTGACTCAACTTGTCGTGCTGACTAGTCACCCTAATAGGTCGATTTTTACAGCAGTATTCATGATACATTTATGTTGTTTATCTCTGCTTGTGGATTCTCACATAGAACATTATAATATTCAAGATAGGGAAACCTTCAACATGCAGTGCCAAGAGAATTCAAAGAAGGCTGAGTCTTTATATCAAAAACAAAGTCCCGATGTTGATCTTCAACTTGTATTTCTTCTTCTCTGTCTAGAACACCCTCCAAGAATAAAGTTGTTCCTCGAGGGTTTCTTATCCAAGAACCATTGACTCTCCATATTGGTTGGTTCTGGTTTAGAGTTGTGTAAAATCCAGTTTTCTCTGTTTTTCTTTTCAATTTAAAACCATTAATGAAATGATAAGGCTGTAGAATTCAAACTTTTCACAACTATTTCTAAATTTCTAGTCTTTCTTTCTGTCTTTCTAAATGTTAGTATCTTTTACTGGGTACCTACTTCAATGGTCCACTTCAATGGTCTGGTGGTAGTGCGGTGTGACTACCACTCAAAAGACCAATGTTCAAATCCTTCCTTGTGGGGGGTGCGGCAGGTAGCCGACAACCATCATAATTAATAGTCGGATCTCTCAACATGGATTTGAGCAAGAATCCATGCAATCGATCCTACTTAAAAGTGGGAAAAGGCTTCTGAAAAAAATGTTGGCAGCCATTGATCAATATAGCATTTTTTGTTGATATATTTAGGACCGATTAATCAATCCATTTAGCCACTTTTGATTTCAAGGCTCGCTCGGCAAATTAAGAGCTACCTTTTTAGGTTCTTCCTCTAATTGAACTTGTTTTAAGTTGTCCAATCATTAGAACTTAGTCTAATATATTTTGCAAGCATTTTAACCACATGTTGGATTTTGTTAATCGGGCACCAAATCGGATGATCAGACCAGTACAAGGGTAAAAATAGTTGTGGCATATCAGAAGTGTTCTCTTCTATGTAGACTTCATGAGTTATATTAGTTAAGGGTCTAGAGATATCGAGTTCATAGCATGTATTCACGATATAATTCTAAATTCCTGTATTTTCACGCATATTTACAATAGATCGTAAACATTTGCAGATATTCAGATGCTGTAAATGCTACTATCTCGCTGCTGCACCCCATCCACTGTACACGTGAACGGAAGGTCAGTGTCGAACTAGATTGGACGACGATCCCTGCGTTCTTGGTGGTTTTTGCCATTTTGTGGTTTGTGCTGAGGCCAAGACGACCAAAGGCGAAGATAAACTAACCAAGCATCAGATTTCCTAAAAAAACATGATGCCCATGCTGGATAACGTGCGGCATATTTATCCATCAGCTGAAGGTTGGAGAGACACTGTGCTTACAATTGGGCAAACTATCCCCTGAATCCCCTGATAGAATCAGAACATCTATATGGGGAAATTTCTGATCCGGTGATGTTTAACGACAAGACGAGTTTTTCTCGTACTTGTCTTCCAGCAGCAACCGATGTTTAGAATGTCTTTGATTTAAGGAGAGTCGAGAATATGCTTTGTATACTCTTAGGAACTGAAAACACCATTAGAGGAACAGATACCCCTGATCAGAGCAGCCAGTTTTTTGCTTCTTCAATGCTCGACTGTACAATTTTGATGGCATGATCAAAACTGAAAATATGTTTTTGTTGTTGTTTGATTTTACATGAACAAGTCGGTGCGATTTATAAGTTCTATCTGTAGTTATGCAGCTCGATTTCGCCAGTCATTCAGACAATTTGATCCATTGAAAAGGAGTTTGTCACTCTTAACCTCGGGTGCTCGACTTGCTGCAGAAATATACTTTAAATGCAAGTATGGTAGATTGCTTTTAGATGAATGATACCGGTCTTTTGTTCTTCAAAAAAGGTACGGTAGTTTGCGATCTGGTTATATCCGCATTCTTACCATTTTATCTGCCATTTAAGTACTCTATTTGTAGGAATCAAGTACTGTTTCCATTCATTCATTTAGTAGTTTTCAAGTGGCTTTTTTATTATTTATGACCTCTTTTTTTTGGTAATGACCATAACTGGACACTCATTGCGAATTTTAGAAAAAATCATATCATGTGTAATATCCTCGACGTTCATCGATCTTTATAAGTGGTTGAAGATGATGATCCCTGATGAGAATGATTGTCGCTTGTAATGATGTTAGGAGAGGATTCCATGCGAACTTGACATCAGTAACACTTATGCCCTCTTCTCTATGATTTTCAAGTCCTTGGTGTCTTTAAGTTGTAACTATATGTTCAGCTAGCTAAGAAACTCCAATTCCATGAATATGCGGAAGAAGAATGTTGGATGGTGAATATCTCTGATTGTGTATGTAAGTTGGAAACGAATGTATGCAAATTCTTCATTTAATTAGATACTTGCAGACATCGACGCAAGAGTGGACGATGGAGTCAATCGTTGTATTTCGAAGTAGCTTAATGATCATCCTTATAATCAGACGAAGATGCGATAAGATCATGTAATGTTCCGATTTATGCTCGGAATGTGATAGGACATATTTGGAAGAAAAAAATAGTTCTTAAACATGCAATGATCATCTAAAGCATTGCATACACTAACCGTGCAGTCATTCGATGTCAAGAAAATTGAGATTGAGGGTAAGTTTGATAATTAGTTTAAAATAATTAGCTATTTTTTTCTTTCATGTGTCTGTAAATTTCAAGTATCTCATCGCATGATGAACTAGTAGTTAAAACTTGTGGAGAAATACTCGTTTGTCGAGACAAAGTTTTGTGTCAACAAAAAAAGAAGAGGATTGATTATATCTTCTAGGAAATCAACATGGACATTAGGTGATACAAGAAGCAACATAATCCTATTTTTAAATATTTAACATCAGCAACAACAAAGTTTTTTCCACATTAATTAGGGTCGGGTACATGGATTTTGTGCCTCCATTCATATCTGTCTTTGTCCAAATCTTAAATATTTAACATTGTAATATAATTAATCTATATTTTAGCTAGCACTGGTTAATTTTCTACATATCGTACTATTTTAATATGTGCGATAAGATAGAAGTTGAAACGAAACATGTTACATATATACAAATAGCAAATCTTGCTCTTCAAAATGAAGTTCATTCAGATACTTTAAATGGCGATAAAATAACATGAAGGGAGAGAACAACTTAGGGCTACCATACATTCATGTCGGAGATCGATAAAAGAGAATTGAAAGATAAGCTTCCAATGGAGATTCTGGCATAAATGAGTTCTACCAGAATCTCCATTGGAAACACACTTATATCAATGATTATACTCTATTATCTTCAAAGTCATAAATACCCTGTGAATCATCGTTCTATGGTATTTACTTTCATAGTTTTTTACTGATTTGTAATATATTCTATCTGCATTTCATGTAAATTTTAACCCATTTTTCTTATGCATCTCAAATACAATCAAACTTCAATCTTTGACAAAATGGTGTTGATCTAGGATGGGAAGCCATAAAAGACTATTAGATATTTTAAAACCATAATACTTCTTTCTTGATTAGAAAAATGTGGGACTTCTTCTATGTTAAACACTTAAATTCGATCATACTTTACCAAGAGAATAATTTGTTTGCGAAATGGTTTTTATATGTTTGTGTTTGTATTTTCTATTGATGTATGTCGAGATGCTGCAATGGAAAATGAGCATAGGTAGAAAAAAAAGAGTATAAGTTTAGTATCTATAGATATTTATTTCTTTGCAAATCAAGTATATCGTTCAAACGCAACACTTGGTTCTCCATTCGACCATAAGAGAGCTAGCTTTTCGTAAATGTCGAAATGTAAACCCTCGATTATCCAATGTCGACGTTAAAAGGTGGCCCTTGTTAAACCAAACGACCTAGTGGAAGGCGATCAAATGTCGACCTTAATGACATATTAGGCTGATATTTATTTGTTATGACGAGTTATCCAAGGATGGCGATGTTATGGGAAAACTCGTCGATCGCCTTAAATATATGTTGCCTTTGGTGTTCAAATTGTGATAATGTTAGAGTGTATTTTCGAGCTCATGGATAGTACAAAAATTCGAAATAATATACTCTTTACTGAGATGTTGAATGAATTGTGTACGTTCGTATTCAATTAGAGTTCATTCAGCAGTCAATTCAAAAAATATATGTTTGTTTCTCAACAAGTTGAATGTTGGATAAGTTTGTGCTACAGAATTTTAGTTCGATAATCAGAACATGATTATATGCATTCGTTCAAGAAATGTTTAGGAGTATTGAATATTTATTGAATAAATCAATCAGATTGGACCGGATTATTGCATATTTGTGGTCGTGGTTGTAGACGCGGAAAAAGTTCAGGGTAAAGTCTAAAATTGTCCATAAACGTTGCTGGGGCAAAAGGTTGATACAGGAATTTCAGCAGGGGTTCATATGCTGTAGAAAAGGATTGCAGGGGCATGGATGTAAAAAACACTCGATAAATTATCCAACGGACTCAAACTTACGACAGTAGCCATCGACGGACATAATCGTCCTTTCGGATCTAGTGGAAGGGCGAAAGGGTAAAATCGTATTCTAGGGTTCTAATTGTTAAAGCCCTCCAAACTGGTGCCGATGAGTCCTTGCGGGCTGGCGTTGGATCTGTAAGCTTCTTGGTCCTTCCGCTGGGAGGAATAGTTGCATTCAAGGTATCTTCTCGTCAGCATTCGATTTGACGTCGCCATCTCGGCTTCTGATTCACTCGTTTTATGCTTTCCAATCGGAAAGTTTCGTTTTTTATGATCTTTTTTTAATCAGAATAGATGGATAGCTGTTTGTTTGTATTACTTGATGCACACATAGTTAACGATGATTATCCATGTGTTTTTTTAATGATTTTGACTATCCTGCACTTTGATCACGGATAATTGGAAGACTGGATCTAATATAAATGCAGAAAGTCTGGAAGTTTGCTAGTGTTGTGATTATGTGGTTTGCTTGAAAAATACTTTGGGATTTGAGTTGTCTTCTTGTGATTATGTAGTCTTGCTTGAACAATCCGGTATAATTACGAATGTTGATAGCTAATTAGCCAATCACTTCATACCAAAGGTATTTCAGCCAATCTGTGTTCATGTGAATATTCAGTATGCTGCCTAGAGCGACTTGTGCTGTCATTTTAATATCCATGGAAGGAACACAACTTGGTTGTTAAGATGTTGGCATGTCCATTTGGTGTCCATATTTACAATCTGCAGTTTTGTGGTTTTCCATTACCCTATTTGGACTTGTTTTGTTTTTACGGGATCATTTGAATGACGGTAGTCCACTCTTCTCATGTCCTCAATTATCTGTATTATCTAGAAGTTTTTAATGTGAAAGTATTAGGTCATGTCATCCTGTTTTTTTATTATAGTTTTTCTTGGATGGAATGCTGGTTTTATGAGTTGATTTGCATTGCAAGTATTGTCATGTTCTGCTGCATTTTGATCTGTTTTAGTATATAAAGATATCACTAGGCTTTCTCCAAAGTCTACTGGGTTTTGAAATTGTTTTAAAAATTGGTGGCCAATTAGCCAATCACATTACAGCTAGGTGGAAGCCAAGCTACCATTTTGTGAATGGTCAGTATGCTACCTAAAGTAATTTGTGCTGCCATTTAAATGTTAAGTGAGGAACATTTTATGTTCCCTAAGATGTTAGCACTAAATTTTGTTTATATTGTCTTGAAGATATTCCTTCTCGGCATCATTATTTTTAATTTGAGGTAACATAATTTCCGCCATTTTTTAATATCTGAGCAAAGAATATCCAGTGGTTGTTAAGATTCTGGTCTTATGAGTTGATTTGCAGCCCAAGTCTTGTGAACTTCTTCAGCATTTTGATCTATTTTTTTGTTATTTGAAGATACTGCTAGTGCTATGCTTTCTTCGGTTTTTGTAAATGACTTTAAATGTTGGTTGCCAATTAGCCAATCACATTACATCATGGTGGAAACCATGCTGCCATTCTGTGAATGGTCAGTATGCTACCTAATGTAATTTGTGTGGCCATTTTATATGTCTAAATGAGGAACAAGCGGCTTCCCTAAGATGTTAGCACTAAAATTTGTTTTAGTTATACATAAATATGCCCTTATTTTATTCCTAACACAGGTTTTATTTACGTGAAATAACTTTATTATAGGGATAAGAAGCTCAGCATTTTGCTTCTATTTTCGGTCGATGCACATTGTTTTCGAAGAGTCTGCTAAGTTTTTTCCCATCATTCTATAATTTAAATTAGCTCAGAAGTTATCGATTTATTCTCCTTTTAGTTTTCCAGCGATATGCATGTTGAATAAATTGTTTTTTAAACAAATAATAATTTTCATGCATGTCCGGAAGCCCAGTACTTTTCCCTTTGAAAAGTCTTACATTTTATCCCGGATGCTTGAGATTTGTACATCTTTTTGTGATCCAGAACTGCAGTTGAAAAGTTGAGGTTATACTAATGGACCCCAAAAATTTGAAATAAGAGACTTTTACATACATAACCCTTTATACTTTCATAATTATACATTGAACCATCTTTGAATTACATGTAGAACCCTAAATATCTGTTTTTTACCTGTGTTAAATTCTGTCAAACTGCTCCTCAAAACGGAATCTCTGTCAATAATGGCACCTCCTTCTAGGCAGATGCTCTTTACTTCCTTGGAAGAAGAGTTAGTGTAAGTAGTATAGATGACAAGAATGGTGATCCTCAAAGACCCTCACAGATCTAAAAATGATTATAGTAAAGGTTAGCAGTGATTAATAATGTGGCATTTTATTTGATGGATGATAAGATTTTGTATTTAAAGTTGGATATTGTAAAAATCGAGAATAGTCCTCATCAAAATCAGTAAGCCTTAAATTTTTAGAGCCTTTTCCGAATATTATATATATGTATATATATGTATATATGATTAATTACTCAAAAGCATTTACTTGGTTGCCTTTTTTTATTGACGAGGTCATTTCTTTTTTGATAAATAAGTTCTCAATACTCATTGCAAGACAATGAAATGACAGCATATATTTTCCACACCATGCTGTCCATTCGCTGACAAAGTATAATGTAGTCAGCCAGTGAAATTATTTGTCTTGGAGCTGGTAATTTAGTATGAAATACTTGTAATGACAAATGTTGTAGATCTAATTTTTTTATAGTTGGTAACAAGGGGAAGGATTATATTGTAACTTTTCTTACCTTGTATATCTGCTCAACTGCATTGTCAATTAAAACAAATTCAATTGATATAAAAATACTTGATTTACTGAGAATAAAGGAGCCCTAGGAGAGGCATATGCTTACTCTTGTAAGTCCACGATGTAACTATAAAAAGAGCTTGCATAGTTTTCCCATTTGAATTTCTTCATACTGTTATTTTGCCTGCTGGTGGACAACGCTTATGCCCAATCCATGACGATCTGGAAACTCTTAACAACTTGACTATCAGGCAGTAGCAGCTAGGCTCTGTTGTATTTTCCTCGTCTTGCGTCACTCTTTTATTTGAAAAGAAAGACAAAGGAGACAATGAAGCCTGTGGTGGGAACTGTGTTGTCGAATAAGATGCAGAAGTCAGTTGTGGTGGCAGTTGACCGCCTTTTTCTCAACCAACTTTATAATCGTTATGTGAAGAGGACAACCAAGTATATGGCTCATGATGAGAACAACAGCTGCAATATAGGTGATAAAGTAATTACATGCATCTCTTTCTCAGTGATTCACGTGTTCTGTAAGATTTGTAATCTTTTCTTTTCAAAGTCAAGTTGAACCAGTGTCCATTTAGTATTACGTTATTTAGTAATTTTATAGTTTCTTAGAGTGAATAAGGGGAGAGAGGAGGAATATTAAGTACCAATGGATAGTGGATTCTTATATAATCACACTTAATAGTCTGTCACTGCCATTTTTTCTTGTAAATGAAAAACTTCACTTGTTTTTTGGTACTTGTTCTATCTGCTCACTGACTATTTTTTATTTCAGGTTAGGCTTGATCCATCTAGACCACTGAGCAAACGCAAACGCTGGGTTGTGGCTGAGATTCTCAGGAGAGAACAGGTTTATACACAACCCCCAGTGTCGAATGAAACTAACCCTTCTGTTGCTGATTCTGCTGAGAAGGCCTGAAGAGTTAACAGCATCCTAATCCTAGTTTTGATGGTAGATGAGCTCTTGTCATAGCAAAGTGCTGATGTGATAGTTATAGAGCTTCCCTTGGCCTCCGTGATCATCTCCAATTTGGTTTCATGTGCGTGATGATTTGTTAGGTATGATATTCACAGGCCAGAAAATTATCTCAGCTCTTAAGGTACATAGTGTCTTGTGGATATGGCAATGCAGAATATTGAAGGGTATTTGATCTTGTTCAATGTTCATAATAAGTTTCTGATGATACTAGAGTTACATAGATGTTACTCTCTTGGACTATCATGCCTTTTTCCACTAAACCTCGGTTGTTAACATGTTATGTATTGTATTTTATCCAATTGATACTTGTACTGACAGTCTGTTACCACAGTATTTGATTTGTTTTGCTAGATGTGTAACGTTTGCCAGTAAGTGGGTTTCACATAATGTTTTTAGTAGCTTATAAGTAGTTGAGCTTGTGGTTTAAGATTCTTTTATATTAGACGTTTGTGTATTGTCGTAGAAGCTACTGTTGAGTTCCTTTGTGTTATGTGGGTTAGTGGGATGTAGTTGATAATCCATAATCATTTTGGATTTTATATGTTATTCAACTTTTCTTTTTCAAAAGTTAAGAAAGAGTGAACAAACCTAGCTGTGTACAAACGTTAGGATATCTTTTCTTCTGAGGTGGATTTCCGTCATAAATCCTTGTGCTCTGGTGTTTTTTTTTCTTTCCACACCAGAGCCAATCATTTGGGAATCGGGAATTTCGATGGAGGTTCAGTGTATTGAGTTCATGCCAGGATATGTGCACCTGGTTCAGTGTGTTTCCAGACGTCCACCTTTGTTTTGAGGATTCCCAACATAGGGGCACCCGGTCTTCTTGGGGATCGTGATTGTGAGTAATAATCTAGAATGTTCTATATACTCCAGGTTGTTGTGATAGATCATGGAGTCATTGATCAATGCTGCATACATAATCTTTTGTGGATCATGGATATATTCAATCATTTTTCTTGAGTCTGAACAATCATTCATTGTTTCGACTTCATAGAAGCAGGTCGTCGTCAATCGGTCTTTTTGTTGGTCGATCAATTCCTTGCTATACTAGTTTGATCGATCCACTTGCTTTATGTGGTCAATAATTTGTGTTTTCTCATTTGTGGTGTGGTCTGACAAGAAAGATGATAATGTTGATATTGGAGAGCCATCATGTTCAGATTACTATCTTGAAGCTAACCAAAAAGAAATATCTCATTTGGAGTTAATTGGCATTAAATTTATCATTGAAAGTAGGGTATAGTTATGTCAAGATTGAGCTTGATGAGAACGATCTCTCGCCAGAAGAATGGTACCTTGAGGACAACTAGGTATGAGGAAGAAAGACATTTATAGCTAGCATTTGACTTGAGTTTTATAATCTTCATCAGGGGGATATCTCATCATGTCCAATTTTTTATGTATGTACTATGTACCGCAATGATTACCTAGAGATATTTGCTCATGTGGCAAAGATGGAAAATGTGCATGTTGTACTTTGAAGGACCAGGATTGAGAATTTTATCAAATGGATGTAAAGAATGCAAGTGACTTGCATTCTTTATCGAATGAATATCCACTAAAATAATGGCTAGCATTGAATAGATGCAGTGACTTGGAAAGTTAGGTTTGGGAGTTAAAATATATATAAATATGTGTAAGTCTATACTCAATGTTGATGATTATGAAAATCGAAGACTTAACAAAAGAATTACATCATGGGAATCGATGTGTATTGAGTTGGATCCTGAAAAGGATTGTCTTACGTTAAGAATGATTAAGAGTAGAGCTACATGTCGGGCATGCGACATGTAGATTTGTCGGAATGAACTCGTATTGGAGTTGCTCTACCTAGGTGGTACATGGTTGTCTTGTTATGATAAGTACGAACGAAATGAATGATTTGCAACGCATTATACCGGTTGTCAATATATTCAGGTTGAGCGATAGAAGATGTAGTCATGTCATGTGAAGGCACGGATGGTTCAATAGCGACTGGGTCACGACAACATGTATTTAAAGCCGCTAGATATTTGATAAAAGGTTAGCCTGAGGTTTTAAACAATCGAGTCCTTGAGGACGGTGTACTTCTTAATTTGCCAGACTGAGGGTTTAAAATCCTAGATAATAAAAGAAAAAGAAATTATCATGATAGTATTGGAGGATTGGTTGAGGCGACGTGAGGCGGCATAAGCTCACCAGATCAATGCAATCTCCAATCCCGAAGTGTCCACGGCTTCAGAGTCCCTGAATAGTGGGGTTCTCCTGGACTAATCCTTAATTTAGAATAGAAGGAATATGACTTAAACTAATGAGAATGAATGAAACTTTTTGTGACAACAAGTTTTCCAAAATTAGACCATTTGTTTGCTTTTCTCTTCTTTGTTACTTAGCATTCGTTAATTGTTATCCTATGATTTATAGAAAACCGAACATGTTTCGGTGAACCATCGCAAGGACTTTATTAATCCAGCCAGCTAACAAAGTAGCAATCCAATCAGCCATAGTAGTTTTACTTTATAAGTTTGTTAGTAATCTTTTTGTGTATTTTCTTCCAGCTGATGTATATGTAAATGATTATAGTGGGACAATGTATCATGTAAGTTTTATTTTGTGAATGGAAAGAATTAACTACTTCTTTATGAGTAATTTTAATTACAGTCTATTTTTAAATGTTAGTTGTGATTGCTGAATAAATTATTGCTGAGTAACTAGATCCAGATCTGACGACCCGGAATTGGGGTCGTGGCAGCTTGGTATTAGATCTCAGTTACTCTAGTAATTATTCAGTAATTAATAACTATGAGCGGTATTCAAAACGTAAGGTGGTCTTAAGATCCTTTGATATTAATAAGTGGTTGCAGCACCATTCACAAGTCATTGTCCCTTATATACACCATGTTAAACGTATAGGACCTAACTTTGGCCTTAATTCATCCCATGATCATGGCAAACCAAGATCTATCTAGGCAATTAGCGGCTATGATAGTGATGACCCATGAGATGGGTCAAAAGTAATAGGCATTAGAGCGAATACTCAATGCCACAATGAGAGATCAAAGTCATTCAGATCCATGAATGCTAGAGTTGAGGGTTCTATTCACCCTCGTAAGAAAGAGTCTAGATACCATCAGTCCAAAGAATTTATTTACCCCTACTCCATTTAGAGGAGCAGTAGAGAGGCGCTTCGTAGGCACAAAAAAAAGAAGAATATTTGATTTCTATTGTAAGGATAAGATTCTGATAAAAGCACAAGATTATTATCTGAGTAAGGAACCATGAGGTCAACCATAATTCAAGAAGATCTTGGACGACTTTGTGGGATAGATTTCAGGACATCAGTCACCTGCTTATCTGCTACTTATCGAAATGAATTATTTTGATCTCATCCTGTGGATGGACTGGCTAGAAAGGTGTCATGCAGCCTTGAATGTTTCCAGAAGACAATAACTTTTCACATTCTAACTTGATAGAGTTCCAGTTATTGGAAAGACGTCAAGTGGCGATGTCAAATAGATCTATACTCTGAAGGTACAACATTTTTAGAGCAAGGATGCCAATGTTATTTAACCTGTGTAACCAATACATCAGGGTCAGATAGAATGATAGAAGATGTACCTATAGTGTGCTAGTTTACTGGTGTATTTCCAGAAGATCTACATGGATTACCACTTGAGCGAGAGATTGAATTTGAAATCTCTCTCACGCTCGATGCTCATCCTATCTCTATCCCTCCATATAGGATGGCACCAGCTGAGTTACGAGAGTTAAAGGTACAATTAGAACAATTGTTAGATATAGGATTCATTCATCCTATTACTTCACCATGAGTGCACCTATCTTGTTTGTGAGGAAAAAGATGGGTCGATACAGTTGTGCATTGACTGTAGACAGCTAAATAATAGGACAATAAAGAACAAGTATCCTCTATCAAGAATAGATGATATCTTTGACCAGTTACAAGGTTCATATCTGTATTCCAAAATTGATTTAAAATCTGGATATCATCAGTTGAAAATTAAAGGTGTGGATATTCCTAAAACAACATTTCGAACTAATTATGGATATTATGAATTTTTAGTTATGTCTTTTGGATTGACAAATACCCTAGTAGCCTTTATGGATCTCATGAATAGAGCATTCAAGGAGTTCCTAGATCATTTTGCAGTAGTCTTTATTGATAATATACTTATTTACTACAAGGATAAGTACCAGCATGAACATCATCTCCGAGATGCTCTTGAAACAATAAGGAAGAACAAATTATATGCTAAATATAGCAAATGTGACTTCTGGCTATCTGAAGTATCTTTTTAGGTCATGTTATTTCTGGAGAAGTATATCAGTTGATCCTACAAAGGTTGTGGTAACGAGTTGGGAACGTCGTAGCAGATGCCCTTAGCAGAAGAACTTACTCACCTGGGTTGGTGAGTGATATCCACTTCTGAGGTTTGCTGTCAATGTTGAGTGAATGGAAACTACTTGATAGTAGTGTTGATACTATAACTATTCCTCACCGATACAAATCAGAGATCTGGGATAGGATAAAGAAAGGATAGGAGGATGATCCGGTTGTTAAAGACTTGAGACAACAACTTGAGAAGAATGAGACAAAGGGATTCCAGATTCGAGATGGGTTATTATATAACCATCACAGAGTTTGTTTACCAAACACATCCGAATTGAGGAAAGATATATTACATAAAGCTCATTGCTCTACATTATCTATTCATCCAGGAATTACGAAGATGTATAAGGATCTTCGTTCACACTTTTGGTGGCCAGGAATAAAGAAGAATGTTGCTAAGTTTTGAATTCATGTTTCACTTTCCAACAGGTAAAGGCTTCACACCAAAAGCCACCAGGATTGTTGCAATCCCTACCTATACCTGAATGGAAATGGGAAAGCATTTCCATGGACTTCGTTACTGACTTACCTTAGACGACTTATGGTAAAGATAGTATATGGGTTATAATAGATAGTTTGACCAAGGTAGTACACTTTATTCCATTAAGTTTATCCTCCACTAAATACCAGCTTGTTGAGTTATATACTATACATGTGATCTGTCTCCATGGTATTCCAAAGGAGGTAGTTTCTGATCGAGATTTATGATCCACCTCACACTATTAGGAGAACTTCATGAAAGCCTTAGGAACACAACTATGCTTGAGCACAGCATATCATCCACAAACAGATGGTCAGTCAGAACATACGATTCAGACTTTAGATGATATGCTACGAGCATGTGCCTTAGAATGGAAAGGATCGTGGATTAAACATTTGTCTCTTGCAAAATTCACATACAACAATAGTTACCATGCAAGTATTGGCATGTCACCGTTTAAAGCACTATATGGACATAGGTGTACTACTTCTCTGTGTTGGCAAAAGGTCAGGATAAGTAACCTTTACGATTCAGATAGACTTTATGAGACACGGGAAGATGTAGAGCTTGCTTGAAAAAGACTAATAACTGCTCAGAGTCACCAGAATGTAGTAATACAAAGCAAAGAAACCTTGAGTTTGAGGTAGGTGACTATGTATTTCTCAAAGTATAGCCTATGAAGGGATTTCAGAGGTCTGGCTTGCGTGGGAAGTTAGCACCCATGTTTGTGGGTTCCTTTAAAATTATTCAGCAGATTGGAAAAGTTGCATATAGACTTGCACTTCCTCCACATCTTTCGGCAATACATGATGTTTTTTCATATATCAAATCTGAGAAAGTATATTAAGGATCCCGAGCATAAGATAAGCTATGATGAGTTGCATGTTGGTCTAGACTTGACATACCTTGAAATACTTGTGCAAATACTAGACAGCATTATCAAAAAGTTGAGGAATAAAGAGTGTCTCTAGTTAAAGTATTGTTGCGGAACCAAAAATTTGAAGAAGCCACATGAAAACCTGAGATATATATGATAGAAAAATACCCCTATTTGTATGAATGATAACACTATGTATTGTGTATATCCTCATTATAAATAAAATGGTGTTCATTCTCTTTAAGTTTGTTATGTTTTCAATCCTCTTTAAGGTTGTTATGCCTGTATTTCAAGTCTCGAGGACGAGACTTCCTTTAAGGTTGTTATAATTGTAAAGTCTTGAACTTGACTTCTCTCATATCCTATATCATAAGATCCGGCTCGTCAAGAGGAAACCATTAGAATTTGTTTCCTATGAATCGGACTTCGTTTGAAATTGTTATGGTTTTTGGAAGGAATATAAATAAGGAGACTTAAGATATCATTAACCCTTAATGGTCGTCATAAGATTAATTAAACACGATTAAAGAAACTAATGAATTGAAGATCGTTAATAACCATTAGGGAACATAATCAATGGTTAGCAAAAGTTAAGACAAGTCGTGAAGATTAAATCATGATTAGTAAAAGTTAATCACGATTTGTGCTAATTAAGCATCATTAATGAATCTAGAATCTTCTAGATACTTCTAACTTAAGTCCTAAGTTTCGGATAAGCTTTGGCCAAAACCATGGGTCGCTAGCCGTGGTTAAGGTCTAAACCATAGTTTACCAACCATGGTTAGTGGTTTTCTTGAGGCTATAAATATCCCCCACCCATTCATTCTCTACGATTTCCACTACCACCACTACAAAAAATAGCAGAAAAATCGAAAAATTTCCAGAAAATTTCAGTGTGATCATTATGATGTCTAAAACATAGTGACAAAGATTTTGATATGTTTAAGTTCTAGAAATACAAATAAAAGTAGGATTTAATTTGATTCAAAAAAGTTAAAAATACCCTTGTAAATAGAATAACAATCCATGTAAAAATGTCTGAGTCCCTACGGATCGATCCTCTACTTGTCATATGCTTTATTTGATATATGTTTGCCAATAGTTGAATAAAAGTTATCTGGATATCTTGATTTTCACGTGTACACACAATGATGCATAAAAACATACTTTTAGTGCATCGAAAATCCATATCTTCGGTACTGGACAATTTTACTCATAGCGTACCTACTTTCTTAATTTTGGTAGGTCCTCAGGAGCAACTGCAGTTGTGAGCGACTTGGCTGGTTTGATTCTTCTGTTGATGTTTAGTTACTTTTGGGTATGTACATCTTGTAGTTTTTGTTGTCTTTACTTGTTCCTTTTGGGAGATGTGTATTGTATAGGTATGGTCATTCTAGTGTACATGTATGTGATACTTTATTTACATGGTTACTTGTGAATGCATCTGCAAATGTTAATGGGAAAAAGTTTACTGCATTTTCTATTATCTTTTATACTATGCTTTTATTATGGTTACGTACTTAAAATGTGGATTGCATTATTGTGATTCCGGGTCTTTGAGGGATGGACGTCACAATTTGGTATCAGGGCCATGATACTCCATTCCATAAAACATATGTAATTCTTCACTAGTATTCAAAGTATGAGATTGTGTTCAAGAGTCTTTTGACCCAACACAAATAACATAAAAATAGTAGTCTATATGTCCACATATCTCTCATAAGTTAAGTACTAATTAGATGGTTCTTTATGTAGAACCATGTCGTCTCGTGTAGACACCGATGTGGAGCAATAACTGACCTTACTGGTTCATGCAATGCAGGACATGCAGCATCAATCTTAAACTAATTAATTCATCTAACAATTAATTATAGCTAACATATAATCCATTATAAATAAATAATGGTAATTATTGTTTATAAATAAGTACTTAATGATTATATTGCAGTTCTGTTTAGCTTATATGTTAAAAATCTCATAAAAATTAGTATAATATTGTATATAATAAATTGTATATTATTCATAGCAAAAAACAAAAAATAAAAGAATTAGATTTAAAAAAATATTTACAAAAAATAATAAGTATGTATACATGATGTATTGTTACTTTAAGTTCCATATGAAAGTTGTAAATCTTGAAAAGATATAAAACTTAAACACATTTTAATTTGATATCTTTTACTATTTTATTTCTATTTTATAAGTTTTAATTCATTTCTTATTTTCATGATTGGGCCACAAGGCCTAATCAGAGCTAACCATGTGGCTGAATCTTCTTTGAGTCCAGCCTCCTTCCTAGGTCGTCTGATGATCATTTGACTAGAAGATTTTGATCAGCCACATCCGCTCTTTTGTGAGCCACTTGATCTTTTGATCAAACAACTCAGATAATCCCATTCGTGCCCAAAATTGGGCCCTTGGATCTCAAGATCCAACGACTGCCTACGATTGCAACTCCCCCAAGGTTGTGACCTTTCAAGCTACCCAACCTCTCCATTTTCTCCAAAGCGATCCACTTGTAATCTTTGCTTGATTCCAGTACATTTTGTTGTTCGGTCATTCCTTATCCATGCTAGGATTTTCAGTTGTCACCTTCAATTCACATAAAGTATCTGGAGGTGGTTGAAACCACCTCCGGTAACCACCTCCATTGTCGAACAAAAACCTCTCTACCACCAATTTCTATTCCATCCACCCTTAGCGCAAGAAGCCTCCGAACCATTCCTCTTCCTTAGTGATAGCTATTGAGAGAAAGAGAAAGCTTGGGCGAAGAAAGAGTTGCCTGCTCCAACGAGATCCAATGCAAACTAGCCTTTTCGTGTCCCTTAATGTTACTCGAGCTCATTGCATCGTCGGCGATTAGAGCGAAAACCAGAGGTCTATCCAAGGACCAGAGCGAAGACCTGAAGAACCTACCTAGGTCTCCATCTCCTATCACCAAATTATGCCTTTCATTCGTTTCCAAGTCATACCCACAACATAACACAAGCTTCGACTATCATTTCTAAAAAGTGTAGGTACTCGAATACCTTCAATGGATGGAATTTGAGCCAGGCTCCGATCATATCTTCGACCTCCGACAACCCTACACCGTCCAACGCAACTAGAGAGATCCAGTCTCTTTCCTATCCTCCGCCACTTTCGTTAGGTCTTCAGGAGCCTCTCCCGACCATCAGAAGAGGAGAGGAGTCAAGGAGGAAGAGTTGAATTCTCACTAGAGCCTCATCCTTGTGCCATCGCTCGTGGTGGAGCAGATTCATCGAAGATGTATAGTCATTGTAGGATTATTATGATCCTACATCTCATGAGACATTTGAGCCCCCCCATAAACAACCATGTAGCTTCGGTCTAGTCCGAGCCATTCCCAAAGCATCATGAGCCAACACATATCCTGAGCCTCAAGCACCATCCGAACCTACACGCACGTGAGAGGCATGTATGCTTGGGCTAATTACATTGCAACACCGCCAGGTCTACATATTTGCAGAAATACCCTACGTTCGATGAAACTATCAAGATAAGGTTGTTGGTTATGTTTAACTGCATTTGTACCATGTTTAGATTGATTTGATATATATTTTTAGTTATTTTAATTCATGTTTGTTTTCATTCTAACCCATGTATTAAACTTTTAATATTTTGAGCAATGTAGATCCAAATCAAGTGAAAATTGTCTTGATTTAAAGCTCTTGATTCTCTCTTTCTATTTGTGTGTTAAGTCTCATGATTTGAGCATTGTATTACTAAATACAAATTGGAACTTAATCTTGTTTATTTCTAATTGAATAACAAACCATTAATCCCTTTTAGCTTGAATCAATTGCATAATTGGATCCCTCGTTCACTTCACTTCTATTTTATTTCATAAAGTGATTAAGTTGTTGATTGACATACTCATTATTATAGACTAATTAATTACTATTGACCTAGTGAATCATGTTAATGTTTAATTGAAATTTAACTGTTTGAGCTAAAAATTGAACTTAATCTTATTCCATTAAAATATTCATATATATGGATTAGTTCAGGAGTTATAGATATAAGTATGCTTGTGATTGTATGATTGTGTGATGAGTATACATTTGTATTGGTCTTATTGCCCTTTTTAATCATTCCTTATTAATCTAACTTACATTTATAAATTAAAAAAAACTCATGCGTTCATTTTATCTTTGTCCTTGACTTTGGTATACATTAGATTTCACTTAACTTAGTTATTTAGATATTGATTAAATAAACTAAGAGTGTGTATCCATGTGTTCGATCGTGGACTTATCCAGGTTAAATTAAATCAAGTTCTCTTTACAAAGATTTATTAGCTTGGTTTCGATTAATTAATATTTGGTCATACTACAATACAATATTATGAACATTACCAATTATCGATTCATCGATTGGCACACTAAAAAATGTAGAGTTTGACTTGGCACATGGTAAAGTGTGGAGTTTGGTTTAGCACATGGTAAATTATGATATTCTCATGAAATGAATCAAGGTTGGAATCACAAGAATAAGGATAGGGATCAAGGATCTAAGTTTTCTGGTTGGTTTTCAATGTGGTTTGGATTTACACAGTTACTTGCTTTTGTACACTTTCCAGTTTCTAGTGGTTCTTTCTTGTTTAGTTGTTTTAGCACCATATTGGATAACTTTGCTTATGATGTACCTATTTTCGTGAATTTGGCAAGTTCTTAGGAGCAACCGCATCGTGAGCGACTTGGCTGGTTTGGTTCTTCGGTTGTTGTTTGGTTAATTTGGGTTTGTACATTTTGTAGTTTCTATTGTCTTTACTTGTACTTTTTGAGAGATGTGTAATGTGTGTGTAGGGGGGTTAAATGAGGCTACACCCAGGTTGTAGCCAATTGGCTACTCCCACCCATATTTTTCCCTCATTTTTTTATTTCTTTGGAAAATAAAAATTTGTATATTCATCACTATATCTAATGACTGGGGAAGATCAAGGGTCTAGATATCTCACAAGGTAAGAGATCCAGTCGTTGAATTGACCTCTTAAAGATCTCCAGATCGATCAACAGTTAACCCACAATAAATATATGCAATGAATATCCAAAAATGTGGAGTTAAAATTTATTATAACTCTACATGTAAATGTGTATAGGTGTAAGTACAGGTAGAGGTCGAACACTGGGAGGCGAAGGGAATGAAAATGATTGTGCAATTATTCAATTCTTGATTCATGTCCAATTCCTTATTGTTTTTGTGGGTTTTAGTTTTATGTATTTTTTTATTTTTGTTTTTATAATTTTTTATTTTATTTTTATAGTATACATATATATTTATTTTCTTTTTATATTTTTAATTACATAATATATATATAAGATATAACATTTTTTTGGAGTTTTGTATTTTTATACTTTTTTGGTTATTTTTCTGAATTTTACTAATTTTTATGTATTTTTAATTCCAAAAATGTCCCTAATATGAGACTATTTAAATAGGCTGAAATTAATTTGGGTTTTAAAATTATATGATAAGTGTCAAAATTACCCCAAATTAATTTTAATGCATAAATAATAATATATAGATAATTATAAAATAGGAAAACATATTTTTGGTATTTTTATAGGGTTTTTATATATTTTTTTGGATTTTGGAGCTTCTTGAAATTTTTATATTTTCTTTTTCTATTTTTTTGGGTTTTTCATTTTCTGGACTCAATATATATAAATATACCATATATAATATTTTTGGAATTTTTCAAAACATTTTATAAATTTTTTTGTATTTTCTAATTTAAACAGTGCAAAAAGGGCTTCTTTTTCATTTTTAATAATTAGGAAAAATGCCAAAATTGTGAAATAAAATATGGGCTTGCAAGTGCATCACATGAAACATCTATCCTAATTTTTTCTAGATTTTTAGAAGCCTCATAAGTATTTTTAATAAATACATAAAGGACACAAAAGTAAACAACCTCGTAGGGGCATTTTTGCAAATAAAATAAGTCTCAGGGGCATTCGTGCAAAAATACCAAAATATCATAACGTGTTCTGCGATTTTAAGGACTAAAATCAAATAAACAAACCCGCCAGGGCCCCCTTGCAATTTCACCATCACGTGGGACTACACGTGATCCGCACTCACAGGGACCAAAACGCAATTTCAGAAACTCTAGGGTCCTGGTTGCAATTTTCACAAAAATAATACACTGAAGATTTTATTTAATGGACTAAAGATAAATATGCAAATATACAGGGGGACTTGTGCAGTTTTACCACATCACGTGGGACGACACGTGAGGTGACGTGGACTGGACCCAGGTGTAATATGAAAACAATACAGGGGTCACATGCAAAATTTCCACATTATTCACAACTTCATATTTAATTTACAATATTAAACATTAAATTACAAAAAGGCGGGGGTTGATGAATACCCATTCATCACTCTTTATTCTTATATTTTAGCTACAAAAACCTTTGCAAACGCATGTAGATATGTGTAAATAGGAATAATTACCAAAAGCATGCATTGTGTAAAAACCTATAATTAGCATGTTTTTGTGCAAAAAATAAAAGAATAAAGATTAAAAAGAAAAAGAGGGAAATATTTAGAATAAATATTGAGCAACCTAACCCAAGGGAGGGCTCAGCATGGGCCTGACCGCATAAAAACCAAGTAGAGGGAGATAGGGGCTCATGTGTAAATATTTGTGTAAATAAATAAAACTATATTTTCCTCACCCAAAAATATGCTTGTACATATTTGTATATATTTATAAAAGATAAAAACAAGATAAAAAATTAAAAGTCACAAAAAGATCAAAAATACCCCTCTCATCATGTACATAAACCACACCTATATATATATTTATTTATTTAGCTTTGTACATATACAAAGTTAATTTCTAACTTTTTGTAAATAGTCTATGTTATATATTGTAAATAAAATAAAAATTAAAATCAAAACAAAATAAAAATCACAAAATCAAAAATACAAAAATACATGATACACATACCTTGTATATAGTTGAACATAACTATTTATTTTACCTACGTACATAAATAATAAAAACAAAATAAAAATACTCTTTTATTCCTTATTTTATACTATAAATAAATAAAATATAAAATAGGAATAAAATTGTATAAAAATAATAATTAAAAATCAAAAATCAAAAGCCTACATATTGTATATATACCTATATAATGAAAATACCTTATTTTTATTTCCAAAAATTAATTAAAAATCACCAAAAAAATAGAAAAAATAAAATAAAAATAATTCATGTTTTAAGTTTTTGCAAAATCGGCCATTTGTTGCCTTATTTTTGGGCTTCAAATCATCGCCATGTGGCAGCCTATCATTGGCCCACGGAGATGTTGACCCCCGGTCAACTCCCTCCGCGGACCTCCTTCTCCAGCGGATCTCGCGCCCGACCCGACTTCTTCTCTTTTTCCGCGCTCGATCCGCTCCCCATCTCCTTAAACCCCGGGTCCTACTTCTTCTCCTTGCATCCGACAGGCTCGCCGGAGCCCTTGCCTCGGGATCCGAGCTTTCCATTGCCCTACCCGACCAGCCCTAGTCGGACCTGCACCCACTTAAATACCCAGCTCCGCCACCCCTTTCCGGTATCTTTGGCCATTCGCTTCATTCTCCAGTGAGCTCCAGAGCGAGAGAGAGGTGACAGCTCGCACCTCGACCTGTTGCAGCGAGGAAAGGAGGTGAAAGCCATCGATCCGGCGAGTCTTCACCGCCGTGCTCCGCCCCGAGTTGGAGCTCGAGCCTCGGACGTCGGCGGTCCTTGAGGCGACGACCCAGAGCTGCGCAAGCTCGACCACAGCCCATCCATCCACCCAGGTATCCTCTTAGGCTCCCCATTTCCTTTGATTTCCATTTTCGCCCAAATCGCGCCGCCGCCGTATGTCTCTGATTCCGACCACTCCGTCACCCTTAACGATCATCGGAATCAACCATCGCCTTCGCCATCTCCTCGCGCACCTTCTCCACCCATTCACTCAACTCAGCTCGCACAGGAGCTGGGAACCGAGCTCCTCCGTCCACCACCTTTGTCGGAGCTCGCCATCCCGACGCATCAGCCATCCCCACTTCGCCTAACCGGGTCGAGGCAATTTGCCCTTGACCCGTGAGTCTTCTGGTTCATTTTTCAGGTTGAAACGAGGGCCATCTGAGGCCCTTCGTCATCCAGCTAGGAGACCCAGCTCCGCCGACCTTGCCCGAGCTCCTCGAAGCTCGGCTCGATCATCGGATCCCACCGGCAGACGCAGGAGCCTTCCACGATTCTTCTCCGACCTTCAGAGGGCTCCAAGGAGGAGCATCGCGCACGCACGAGCCCGACGAGTCTCGCCGGGGGACTTGTTCTTCCAGCATCCTCCATCGCCGTCTGATCGTCCCTCCTGCTCCAGTTTCAATCAGAGCCGTTCATCTCCGGAGTGTCAGACATCGTCCGATCTGAGGAGGCGACATCTGGAGCGCCCTCCATTCGCTGCCGTCAGATCTACACGTGGCACGCATCCAGCCTATCGACTTAATAAAGGGTAATTTACCCTTAGGCCCTGTCTTTACTTTTATTTCGTCTTAGTCCTGTAAATATTAAAGTCAGTTGTTTAGTTTTAGGTTAAATTGCACAATGGACCCTGAGCTTTAGATTATTTGCATTTATACCCCTGCCAGTTGTGGACACGTGCTTCGACACGTGATTTCTTTGTGTTATTTGCAGTCTATGCCCTTGTAGTTCTGGATGTTTATGAATGAATGAAACTTTTTGCTTAATTGCATTTATACCCCTGTGAATGGTTTAATTTCGCATGTGCGTTTATTTGTGGGTTATTTGCAACTGAGGCCCTCAGACTTTTGGTACGTGTTACCAATAGGTCCTGGGACTTAGTTTTATTACATATAGGTCCCTGAGTGCCCCAGGCACGCGCTTGGCGCTTGATTTGCTGGGTTAATTGCACCGAGACCCCCAGAACTTTGGGTATTTGCACTTTGGTCCCTGTGCACAGTGCCCTAACTCTATTTTTGAATAAAATATCAAATCACTTCCGAATCCAATGAGAATTTGACACATGGCTCCTGCCATGGTGTAGGATTTTCACGGATTTTTTAGGACATTTCTGATTTTGGTTGCTATTTTTAAAAATTCGAAAACCTCTATTTTGGTCACTGTCTAGTTTGAAAAATCACAAAAAAATATAAAAACTCCTTCAAAAATTCCCTAAAATTAGCTACTGTTTAGTTTAGTTTGTTTGATTTTCCAACCAATTTTGGCTATTTTCCATTGCTAAAAACCACTAAAAACTTAAAAACACTTAAAAACCCATAAAAATTCTAATAAATACATTAAAAATCCAAAAACAATAAACTTGGTACCTAAATTTTCCTTGTTTCCTCTATTTTACAGGAAAATTACCTCCCGGCCATTTTTAGGTCCTTAAGTATTTTATCTAGGGACTTTGGACCTGGCTGGACAGTACCATTGCCTTCTGCTACTGTTTGATTTTTAGAAGTCAAAATAAACATCAGAAAAACCCCAAAAATTCACCAAAAACATAAAAAATTATAAAACACACAAAAATATTTTTGTTTGAATTTTTGCTTGACTTTTGATGCATTAAATAATTTGTTGAAGTGTGATTGTTTTTTTGTCTTTCTTATTTTCTTTACATATTGAAAATCCAAAAAAATATAAAAACACTTAAAAACCACTAAAAATATTTTCCCCTTTTCTCTGATTTTCTTTGACTACTTCGTAGGCCTTCGGCCAATCCGTGCTCCTTGAGTTCGACCCTGGGTGCTATACCAGGTTAATCACATAGCAGGACCGCTTCCTTGCTTCGATTGATTTTATTTGTTTCGAGTGGTTCGATCATTTTTCTTGATTGACTAAGCCGAGTGATCGAGGTCGCAATGACCTATTTCTGTACCTTTACCTCTGTCGCTTGGCTCGTCATCAGAATGGCGCCGTTGCCGGGGAGCACGGCTTAGTAGTCGCTTTTTGAGTTTTCCGCGGCTTTTTGATTTTCGCGACTTTTTGTATATATTTTTGTAGATATATTTTTCTCATATTTTCTGACAATAAATTTGGACTGACCACTTGTCTCTTTTTCTTGCGAGGGTCCGAGGATCGAGGCGGCCGATTTCGAGAAGCCAAAGCAACCGCGAGACTCGGAGGCGGCTCCCTTCTGCACGGAGCCGCAGGAGAGAGCGAAAGAGAGAGTTGAGTGGGTGAGGTTAGATTAGGTTCTATTTGATTATTATTGTAATAATACAGGGACTTAGACTGGACGATTGTGGACTTGCCGTAGCGGGTCTGTTTCGCCGAGCACCGGTGTGCTCGGGGGACCCTTAGGACTTGCGCGGTTTTTCACGGTTTTTCGCGGTTTTATTTTATTTTTCTTTCTGCCTTTTCCGGTGTTTACGCGGTTTTTGCTCGAGCCCCTAGACTTAGGAATTTCTGGTGATTGTGCCGTAGTTAGTAGGATCCACACACCTAAGTGATTATCTGTTCCCATAGAACGCTAATTGGATCTACTAATAAATCATTAATAAAAATAACTTAGTCACTTTCCTGAGAGCCTACGCGTCGCGAGCCTGTCCCGTCAAGCGCTACTCCTGAACTCGACCTGTCGAGAAGAGGAGGGGTGGGTCTAGACCGGACTCTTTGGATCAAGGGCGAGTGACTGAGTTAGACGGTTCTTCGCTAGAAATTGCTTGTTTAGGACTCAGCTTTCCCGTTGCATCATATAGGTAGTTTCCTTTCTGTCTTTAAATTCTGCGCGGATCACTTGCATGTAGAGTGCTGGAGACAAGGTACGCATTTCTATCTCAGCATGCATCATTGATTTCTCGCGCATCGGCTTTTTCGACTTCTCCCCCCTGTTTTGGATTAAATAAATCAGGAGAACCGAAAAATTCGTTAGGCCTTTTGTTTGATATTTGAAAAAAATTAAAAAGAGAAACCATAAAATTGGGACTGGTTAACACTATTGATCTTAAAAACCGCTCACCCTAAAAATTCTGTCTTGGGGAGAGCAACCCCCTCATTGTATGGTTTGGATGCGCGAGAGAGTGACCCGCACCCTAGGTAGAGCCTCCCGGTGCTAGTCCCGACTGATTACCGACTTTTCTGTGCAGGCCAGTCGGTTGGGATAGCATTGGATATCCTAACAGGTCACGTAAGCGCTCTGATATTTTGTGTGTTCACCAAAATAAAACAGACAAGATAATTTGACCGAACTTTCACGGTCTTCAGCTCGCGTTGCGTTGGTGAACCGGGGGTTTGTTTGTGATCATAGTTGCTCCAGATCTCATCCGCCTTACTCGCCAGATCAAGATGATGGGTAGACGGTCTCTTAGGCAGCCTCTGGCTGCACCGCTTTCGGGCACGTCTACCCGATCATCTAGGTTGGCCCGCGAGAGCCGAGACCAGCTCTCCGAGCCCGAGTACGACTCCGCCCTGTTCCCCCTCGACCCCCTTTCTTCTGGTACTGAGAGACATGAGCCCGAGGAGAGATTAGCAGATTTGACAGCACATGAGTTGGGCTCATTTGATTTTGCAGACATCGCCATGGCCGGCAGTTCAGACGATCACCCCGGAGGTCCACGAGGAGACCAGCATTTTGTATTAGACCAGGGGGCGATCAACTCCACCCTGATCGCATCACTCGAGACAGTTCAGCAGCAGTTACGTGATCAGGGAGCATTCATGATAGAGATGAGGCGAGAGTTGGAGAGGCTCAGAACAAAGCGAGACCAGCAGAGCGAGCCCGAGGAGATACCTGATGCAGAGGCACGAGCCGCAGCAGCAGCAGCAGCCGCCGCCGCAGCAGCGGCAGCCGCTGCGGCAGGAGGACCACCATGACCGATGCGGGAGTTGCACAACCCCGGATCGACTCTGATGCATCACTGGGTAGTAGTGCCAGCGATCGTGGGGGACTTCAAGTTCCCCCCGAACACCTTGCAGTTGTTGCCCCGTTTCCACGGACTTGCCACTGAGGAGCCCCACCTCCACCTCCAGGAGTTCCTGATGATCTGCAGCACTGTCCATGATCGCCATGTGGATCAAGACACGATTCGGATGATAGCCTTCCCCTTTTCACTGGCAGATAGAGCAGCCACCTGGCTGAAACATTTGGGGAAGTTTGTCTACACCTGGGAGCAGCTCCGCACCGAGTACTTGAACAAGTACTATCCACTCAGGCGGACGAATGCAGCGAGGGCCCTGATCAGCAACTTCTCCATGTTCCCCAACGAGCAGTTTTACGAGGCATGGGAGAGGTTTCGAGAGCTCCTAGACAGATGCCCGCACCACGACATCTCCAAGCCGAACTTAGTTCAGAGCTTTTTCAGCGGGTTGACGCCAGAGCTTCAGGGTCTGGTGAACGCTTCTTGCGGCGGGTCCTACTTTGCCAAGGACCACGACCAGGTCTGGGCCATCTACGAGGAGATGGCCGAAAACTACATGGTGATGTCCCAGACCAGGTTATATACTCAGAGACCCCAGCCACAGCAGTCAGGACCCGTGCAGTATCAGCGGATAGCACGGGTTGATGCAGGTCCATCCAGTTCGTCCGCAGTCGCAGCAGCACAGGCAGAGTCGTCCGCTGCGGACATGGGTATTATCAGCGAGAAGTTGGACCGCATGGAGCTGATTGAGAAGAAGCAGTGCCAGAGCATCACTCAGATGGAACAGATGGCACAGGTTCTGAGCGACATGAAGACCCAGCTCATGTGTCTCCAAGAGGCACAGACGGCTTCACAGCCCTGTCTTTTGTCGCGAGGCGATACCGGCGGCAGCAGCAGCTCGTCTCAGCGCTCCAGCTCCTCACAGCAACCTAGACAGGTTCACCTTGTACAGGCGGAGCCGTACCAGCAGCCGCAGCCTACCTACCAGTCCCCACCATCTCCAGACATGCAGATGGTGGTCTACCAGCCGGATCAGCCTCTGGCAGTACTCCCGCCAGCCCACTACGATGGAGAGCCGTTAACGAATTTCAACGGGATTTGGTACGACCGCCCCCAGCCTGGGATCCGACGAGACCATCCCGGATTCAGGTGGGGGAATGGTGGTGCCCAGCCCCAGCAGCAGCCGTCTGGTTAGGGAGGGCAGTACTCCCAGCAGAGAGATCACCAGCAGTCGCAGCAGCAGCCCCCAACATACCAGCAGCACCAGCCATCATCCTTCGGTCCGCGTCCCTATCCGCAACAGGGACAGTCGTGGAGACGTGAGCAGCAGGCTCACCCAGTTCAGCAGCAGCACCCTTCATCATATCCCTCTCACCACCAGCAGCAGCTCCAGCAGCCTCAGCACCAGAGAGGCTACCCGTCGGGCTCCCACGAGAGCCCCGCTTTGGATGACATCGCCCGCCTCCTCACGGACCAGGAGGCCACATTCAGACGGGAGATGGATGAGTTCCGCCAGGAGATGCGGGACTTGATGAGAGGGAAGGCCGCCATCCCTGCCCAGATCGAGCCGAACCCGAACAACCTCAAGAGGAAATCTGAGCAGGTAGTACACACTGAGTTCGCCACTCCTAGTGATCCATTTGTTGATACATCTTCGGATCTATTTGATGCTGATTTTGTCACACTTAGGAGCGGTAGGACCCCAGCAGGCGGCGGCGCCTCATCTGAGCTTCACCACGAGGATACGTCAGAGGCACCACATGAGGAGGAGGAGAGCGGTACTGAGGCCGCTCCAGAGGATGACGGTGGCACTGAAGCCACCAAGGATGCTGATCCCATCGGCGGTACTGAGGCCGCCGCTTCACCAGTTCGAGGAGGTGGTACTGATGCCACCCGTTCAGCCGAGCCAACCCGCGGTACTGACGCTGCGAGACGACCACCAGCAGCAGCAGAGCCAGCCAGTGGTGGTACTGAGGCCACCGGTGTTTGTATTGAGAGAGATGTTGTCTTTCCTCGCTTTGATGTATCTCAGAACTTTGGTTTGAATAAAGGAAAAGGTTTAGTTTCTTCTGGTCCCACTGTGGTGCATGATGTATGTGTGGATCCGGTCGTCGAACCGTCTAGGCCTTTTCCTAGTCCTTCATCTGCAAAGGACCCTGTGATCCCCTTCCCTAGAGCCCTTCAGATGGGGAAGGGGAAGAAAAAAGAAAATCCGAAAAAGAGAGAGCTTGAGGAGTTCAGCTAGAGCATGATCGATCGATTCCACATCCAGCTGACCCTCCAGGAGGCTTTGCAGCACATCCCCCTTCTCCAGCGTTCTTTGAGAGATAGGACTACAGTCAGGAGGAGGAGGAGGAACCACCCTTCAGAGATCCATGTGCTGACGAAAGCCATGTGTTTTGCGATCCAGAACCGACTGCCAGCCAAGAGGCCAGATTCAGGGGCCCCGTATGTCAGATGCCAGATCAGTGAGCAGAGGTTCGACCGTACTCTACTAGATAGCGGATCGTCAATCAACCTTCTTCCGGCAGCTCTTCTCGACCGCTTCGAGTTGGGCACTCTTCGACAGAGCAGGACAGTCCTTCAGTTCGCTGATCGATCTGTCAAAAGGCCGAAGGGGTTATTACGAGATGTTATCGTCACGATTCAGGGCCTGAAATTCCCCGTGGACTTCGTAGTGTTGGACATGGAGATCCCTGAGTCAGTGGCCGATACCCCCATTATCCTTGGTCGTCCGTTTTTGGCCACAGCCAAGGCGGTGACTGATCATGATAGCGGGAAGGTATACTTTCGCGTCGAGGGCGAGAGTATACAAATAGAGACGGTCGAGGACTACAGAGTTAGAGAAAGAGCCCGCTCAAATGCGAGTACAGATTCAGAGCAGCTGACAGACACAGAGCCAGATATCCACCAGGACTGTGATTTTGTGATCACAGACGATGAGGCAGCTTGGGTAGATCCTGCAGCACAGACCATCCTTTCATACTCAGATACAGCTGATGCCGAGATGATAGCAGAGGAGAGTCTGTAGAGCACAGCCCTGGTTCAGGATACCATAGAGGCAGCAGAGCCGGTCCTTGATCGCGACACGATGTTTGGTGATGGTGGTACTGATGCCACCGCGATTGATACAGATCCCTCGGATTCAGAGTCTGATTGGGCCGATTGCTATGATGAGATGCCAGACCTGAGTCCACCTGAGCCTATAGATGAGGAGGAGGTAGATGCAGCGCCTAGCAGAGACAGTGCAGTTGAGCAGCCTTCTCCCGATTCAGTTTGCGAGAGTACGCTTTCACTATCCCAGGCAGATTTGGCAGACTTAGCAGCTTTCACTCAGTTTCTTCCGCAGCCAGATTTGCTAGCACCCAGCATTCCAGAGCTGAAGCCGCTCCCTACTTCGCTGAAGTATCGATTCCTTGCGGGCGATCCAGAGATGTACCCAGTCATCATCTCCGCCGAGTTTACTGGAGAGCAAGAATCCCGTTTGATGGGGGTTCTTGAAAAGAACCGCATGGCGATCGGATGGAGCGTAGCAGATCTCCATGGGATTAGTCCATCGGTGTGCTCCCACCATATCTATCTCGAGGAGGGGGCGAAGCCGTCGCGTGAGTTCCAGCGGCGACTGAACCCCAACCTGAGAGAGGTCGTAATGAAGGAAATATCGAAATGGTGGAGTGCAGATTTTATTTATCCCATTTCCGACTCCAAGTGGGTCAGCCCCTTGCATGTGGTGCCCAAGAAGACGGGCATCACGACTGTGATCAGTGAGTCGGGAGAGGAGATTGCTACACGAGTACCCACCTCTTGGAGGGTTTGTGTTGACTACAGAAGACTCAACCAGGCCACCAAGAAGGACCATTTTCCCCTGCCTTTTATTGACCAGATCATTGAGAGACTGGCAGGGAAGAGCCATTATTGCTTCCTGGATGGGTACTCGGGCTACAACCAAGTGGCCATCGCTCCTGAGGATCAGGAGAAGACCACCTTTACCTGTCCCTTCGGCACATATGCTTTTCGACGCATGCCATTTGGTCTATGCAATGCCTCTGCGACCTTTCAGAGGTGCATGTTGTCGATCTTTTCGGACATGGTAGGGGAATGTTTAGAGGTCTTCATGGACGATTTCTCGGTCTACGGCGACGGATTCGACTCTTGTCTTGACTGCCTAGACCAAGTACTCCAGCGATGTATTGAGTATCATTTGGTTCTATCTTGGGAGAACAGTCACTTCATGGTGACTCAAGGGACGGTGCTTGGCCACATCATCTCCAACAGGGGCATGGAGGTTGATCCGGCCAAGGTTGATGTCATTAAGAAACTCGCACCGCCGTCCAATTTGAAGCAGCTACGGTCATTCCTGGGGCATGTCGGATTTTATAGGAGATTTATTCAGGATTTCAGCAAGATTGCCCGACCGTTGACTGACCTCTTGACGAAAGACACCGAGTTCCTTGTCGATGACAAGTGTCTTTCGTCCTTTGCGACTCTCCAGCAGTGCGTGATTGAGGCTCCTGTCCTCCAGCCGCCTGATTGGTCTCTCCCATTCGAGATCATGACGGATGCCTCCGATTTTGCCGTGGGGGCAGTGCTGGGACAGAGGAGGGATGGAGTTCCGTTTGCCATACACTATGCTAGCCGCACATTGGATTCCGCTCAGCGGAATTACACGGTCACAGAGAAGGAGATGCTAGCCGTAGTGTTTGCCCTAGATAAGTTCAGATCGTATATCATTGGATCTAGAGTGACTTTGTTTACAGATCACACCGCCATCAGGTACCTCATGGCAAAGAAGGATGCCAAGGCCAGACTGACTAGATGGATCCTTCTACTCCAGGAGTTCGACATTGAGATCAAGGATAAGCCTGGAGTCAAGAATGTGGTGGCGGATCACCTCTCCCGATTAGAGCAGCCTGAGGAGTCTGAGCAGATTGATCCTATTCGAGATACCTTTCCAGATGAGGCGATCCTTGCTATCGCCTCACTCCCGTGGTATGCCGATATTGTGAACTTTCTCGTTGCTGGGAAAGTCCCACAGGATTGGCCCAGGCAGAGGCTTGAGACCTT
This sequence comes from Ottelia alismoides, assembly GCA_037367405.1. Lineage (NCBI taxonomy): Eukaryota > Viridiplantae > Streptophyta > Magnoliopsida > Alismatales > Hydrocharitaceae > Ottelia > Ottelia alismoides. Next base: position 384,446 of record JAZKJV010001307.1, read on the forward strand.
CCTTGCGAGGGCCAAGTCCTACCACTGGGAGGATCCCATCCTTTACCACGAAGGAGGGGATAGCGTCTGGCGTCGGTGTATTCCTCAGGAGGAACACCATAGCGTCCTCACTTACTGCCACAAGCTTGAGGCAGGAGGACATCATTCTGGGAGGAGAACGGCACAGAAAGTGCTCCAATCCGGATTGTGGTGGCCTACCCTCTTCAAGGACTCTGATGAGTTCGTGAAGAGGTGTACTGACTGTCAGAGGATGGGCACTTGTGGACAGCGTGATATGATGCCGATGCAGCCCATTCACTTCTGTGAGGTTTTTGACGCATGGGGCATCGATTTCATGGGTCCATTCCCTAAGAGTCAGGGATTTGAGTACATTCTGTTGGCCGTTGATTATGTGAGTCGTTGGGTGGAGGCTATCCCCGCCCGAGCCGCTGATGCGAGGACAGTTTGCAGATTTTTGAGGAAGCATATCATCACGCGGTTCGGGGTTCCACGAGTTCTGATCTCTGATGGGGGGGTCTCATTTCATCAACGACCAGGTGAAGGCACTTGCTAGCGAGTTCAGTATAGACCATCGTGTTGCCACACCTTACCATCCACAAACGAATGGTCTAGCTGAGGTGTCGAATAGGGAGATCAAGACCATTCTGCAGAAAGTCGTCCGCCCTGACCGAAAGGATTGGTCACAGCTTTTGGACTCGGTCTTGTGGGCATATAGGACATCTTTCAAGACCCCATTGAGCACATCTCCCTTTCGCCTCGTTTATGGCAAGCCGTGCCATTTACCTGTTGAGCTGAGGCACAAGTCACTTTGGGCAGTTACAGATATTTTGATGGATCCAGATGGTATGGGAGACCAGAGGAGGGCAGAGCTAGCTGCCCTGGAGGAGCTTAGAGATGCAACTTTCTCAAGCAGCCTACATTACAAGGAAAGAGTGAAGGAGTGGCATGATTCTCACATCAACCACAAGCATTTTGAGATTGGACAGAGAGTATGGCTGTTTGATGCAAGGCTACGATTATTTCCAGGGAAGCTACAGAGCAAATGGAAGGGACCATACTTGGTCAGAAAGGTACACGACAATGGTAGCATTGATATATCTGAGTTGTCTTCTGAGGGTACCTTTCGAGTGAACGGCCAGCGGCTCAAGCCATTTCTAGATCATGAGCCGCGGGACGTTATTGTCGCCCCTATTCATTTTGCGTGAGATGTGGTCTGTTGACTCACATCTTTTGCATCTCACGCCTGATTTTCACTGTTCCTCCGCCTATATAGATCCAGTTGTCCATATCATTCTATCCTTTAGTCCCACATCCCTTTTCTCATCTTATGATTATGCTATACTTAGGGTGTACTTTACCCTAGGTATAGGGGGATGTAGGACCTGCGAGTATTCTTTTCATTCATTCTGCTCCTGTTTTGCTGCCTATACTTAGGGATATTTTACCCTAAGTATAGGGGGGGCAGACTCTGTATCTTCTTCACTCGGATTTCCCTTCATGTACAGCTCGCTACACTTAGGATTAGTTAATCCTAAGTATAGGGGGAAACCACCGAGTCCCTCTTATTCTATTCATTTATTCGTTTCTGTACTTAGCCATTCCTTTTCACTTCCCTTTTACTAAGCACGAGTTATGTCTTCTTCATCGCTCTTGATCACTCTGAGGACATCGTTCGAGCTAAGTATAGGGGGGTGTATATATTTCATACATACTTTAGCCATAACTCGTACTTTGTGTGAGTGTGTTAATAAATAAAATGGCTAAAAATCATAAAAATTAAAAATTTTTCATGTACATAAACTTCTTTTATTTGCACATACATAGCTAGTGTACAAAGTATTTTTGTAAAAAATGATTTCAAAAATCTTTTGTGTAAAGCTTGTGTAAATATTTTTGTATATAGTACAAAATTTTTCCAAAATGTTTTGAAAATCAAAAGTTTGCAAAAATCTTGTGTAAATGTTTATAAATATCTTTTTGCAAAACTTGCACCTCATGCATCATTAATCTATGATTTCAAAACATTTTTCAAAAATTTTGCATGATTGTAAAATATTTGTAAATAGCATCTTGTGTACATATGTATATAGTTTTCCTGGATGAGAGTTGACATTTAAACTAAGCCTAGAATTAAATTGAGAAATGGAGCTTGAATAAGATCTTAATCTACCTAACTTTAAGAGGAACCTTATAGGGCTCAGGGTTAAGGCTCTTCAGGTCCATAAGGACTTAATTCTTTGAGTCCGCTAGGCTATGAGCATATGTCATCTTGATAAAGCCTAAGTAGAGCACTTAACAACACACGCATGACTCTTAGAGACAATGGCTTGACTTGCACCAGCACTTTACACCTGGCTCTCCACGGATGAGGTGGTAAGGAGGCAGTTTCCTTTGGCTTGGGGTAGCATATGAGGGTAGTACTTCTAGGCGGAACCTCTCTTCTTCTTCTGGTGAAGGAAGTGCGTCTCAACTTGGTCTAGTGGTGATGAAGGCTAAAGACAGAAGCTGTGGGTTGCAATAAAGCTTCAAAAGAGGGATAGTCTACTGGCTCAAGAGGAAAATTTCTTGTATATATGCTGCACCATGTAGATATGTTGTATAGAAATCCTTGAAAAAAAATGCAAAATGCAAAAAAGAACTCCAAAAAAGTGGTGGGTCGGATTGAAAATTTAATAACCCCACCGGAGTGTATATAGTCAAATAAAGCAAAAGCTTATGGTATCCATGTTACATCTCATGAAGCTTGCAGCGGGAGACTTAGCTACACTGGCTAAGCTTCCAAAAGTCTATACTTCTTCCCCCTCTTCTTGAGCCGGTTGCACTTGAACTTAGAAGGGAATACCCCGCTTCTCGAGGAAAGAGTTGCTAGACCGAGGCATTAGAGTTACCAGGTTGAGGGAGGTTGTTTCTTTGTTACTTCTGAGGTGGGGAGCCACATATCACTTACACTTCATGGAAAGATTCATGGTCATTAGAGTTTGTGTATGTAGACTTGTTCTGATCTGGTTTATTGAGGAGTCTTGCCCATAGATTGGAGGAGCTTAGAGACTGTTGAGTTTTAAGCCTAAGTCTAAATAAGGTTCTGACACATTAATAATCCAAAGATCTGATCGAGCTCCATACCCTAATTTAATGAAGGCAAGTTTAATAATCAACATTGATCCATGTACATCCTCTTTTTCTTTTTCTTTCTTTCTTTTTCACTTCTTTTTCAAATAAGTGTTTGCTAAGGGACTAGCAAAGTTAAGTATAGGGGGGTGATGAATACCCATTCATCACTCTTTATTCTTATATTTTAGCTACAAAAACCTTTGCAAACGCATGTAGATATGTGTAAATAGGAATAATTACCGAAAGCATGCATTGTGTAAAAACCTATAATTAGCATGTTTTTGTGCAAAAAATAAAAGAATAAAGATTAAAAAGAAAAAGAGGGAAATATTTAGAATAAATATTGAGCAACCTAACCCAAGGGAGGGCTCAGCATGGGCCTGACCGCATAAAAACCAAGTAGAGGGAGATAGGGGCTCATGTGTAAATATTTGTGTAAATAAATAAAACTATATTTTCCTCACCCAAAAATATGCTTGTACATATTTGTATATATTTATAAAAGATAAAAACAAGATTAAAAATTAAAAGTCACAAAAAGATCAAAAATACCCCTCTCATCATGTACATAAACCACACCTATATATATATTTATTTATTTAGCTTTGTACATATACAAAGTTAATTTCTAACTTTTTGTAAATAGTCTATGTTATATATTGTAAATAAAATAAAAATTAAAATCAAAACAAAATAAAAATCACAAAATCAAAAATACAAAAATACATGATACACATACCTTGTATATAGTTGAACATAACTATTTATTTTACCTACGTACATAAATAATAAAAACAAAATAAAAATACTCTTTTATTCCTTATTTTATACTATAAATAAATAAAATATAAAATAGGAATAAAATTGTATAAAAATAATAATTAAAAATCAAAAATCAAAAGCCTACATATTGTATATATACCTATATAATGAAAATACCTTATTTTTATTTCCAAAAATTAATTAAAAATCACCAAAAAAATAGAAAAAAATAAAATAAAAATAATTCATGTTTTAAGTTTTTGCAAAATCGGCCATTTGCTGCCTTATTTTTGGGCTTCAAATCACGTGGCAGCCTATCATTGGCCCACGGAGATGTTGACCCCCGGTCAACTCCCTCCGCGGACCTCCTTCTCCAGCGGATCTCGCGCCCGACCCGACTTCTCCTCTTTTTCTGCGCTCGATCCGCTCCCCATCTCCTTAAACCCCGGGTCCTACTTCTTCTCCTTGCATCCGACAGGCTCGCCAGAGCCCTTGCCTCGGGATCCGAGCTTTCCATTGCCCTACCCGACCAGCCCTAGTCGGACCTGCACCCACTTAAATACCCAGCTCCGCCACCCCTTTCCGGTATCTCTGGCCATTCGCTTCATTCTCCAGTGAGATCCAGAGCGAGAGAGAGGTGACAGCTCGCACCTCGACCTGTTGCAGCGAGGAAAGGAGGTGAAAGCCATCGATCCGGCGAGTCTTCACCGCCGTGCTCCGCCCCGAGTTGGAGCTCGAGCCTCGGACGTCGGCGGTCCTTGAGGCGACGACCCAGAGCTGCGCAAGCTCGACCACAGCCCATCCATCCACCCAGGTATCCTCTTAGGCTCCCCATTTCCTTTGATTTCCATTTTCGCCCAAATCGCGCCGCCGCCGTATATCTCTGATTCCGACCACTCCGTCACCCTTATCGATCATCGGAATCAACCATCGCCTTCGCCATCTCCTCGCGCACCTTCTCCACCCATTCACTCAACCCAGCTCGCACAGGAGCTGGGAACCGAGCTCCTCCGTCCACCACCTTCGCCGGAGCTCGCCATCCCGACGCATCAGCCATCCCCACTTCGCCTAACCGGGTCGAGGCAATTTGCCCTCGACCCGTGAGTCTTCTGGTTCATTTTTCAGGTTGAAACGAGGGCCATCTGAGGCCCTTCGTCATCCAGCTAGGAGACCCAGCTCCGCCGACCTTGCCCGAGCTCCTCGGAGCTCGACTCGATCATCGGATCCCACCGGCAGACGCAGGAGCCTTCCACGATTCTTCTCCGACCTTCAGAGGGCTCCAAGGAGGAGCACCGCGCACGCACGAGCCCGGCGAGTCTCGCCGGGGGACTTGTTCTTCCAGCATCCTCCATCGTCGTCCGATCGTCCCTCCTGCTCCAGTTTCAATCAGAGCCGTTCATCTCCGGAGTGTCAGACATCGTCCGATCTGAGGAGGCGACATCTGGAGCGCCCTCCATTCGCTGCCGTCAGATCTACACGTGGCGCGCATCCAGCCTATCGACTTAATAAAGGGTAATTTACCCTTAGGCCCTGTCTTTACTTTTATTTCATCTTAGTCCTGTAAATATTAAAGTCAGTTGTTTAGTTTTAGGTTAAATTGCACAATGGACCCTGAGCTTTAGTTTATTTGCATTTATACCCCTGCCAGTTGTGGACACGTGCTTCGACACGTGATTTCTTTGGGTTATTGGCAGTCTATGCCCTTGTAGTTCTGGATGTTTATGAATGAATGAAACTTTTTGCTTAATTGCATTTATACCCCTGTGAATGGTTTAATTTCGCATGTGCGTTTATTTGTGGGTTATTTGCAACTGAGGCCCTCGGACTTTTGGTACGTGTTACCAATAGGTCCTGGGACTTAGTTTTATTACATATAGGTCCCTGAGTGCCCCAGGCACGCGCTTGGCGCGTGATTTGCTGGGTTAATTGCACCGAGACCCCCAGAACTTTGGGTATTTGCACTTTGGTCCCTGTGCACAGTGCCCTAACTCTATTTTTGAATAAAATATCAAATCACCTCCGAATCCAATGAGAATTTGACACATGGCTCCTGCCATGGTGTAGGATTTTCACGGATTTTTGAGGACATTTCTGATTTTGGTTGCTATTTTAAAAATTCAAAAACCTTTATTTTCGTCACTGTCTAGTTTGAAAAATCATAAAAAAAATAAAAACTCCTTCAAAAATTCCCTAAAAATTAGCTACTGTTTAGTTTAGTTTGTTTGATTTTCCAGCCAATTTTGGCTATTTTCCATTGCTAAAAACCACTAAAAACTTAAAAACACTTAAAAACCCATAAAAATTCTAATAAATACATTAAAAATCCAAAAATAATAAACTTGGTACCTAAATTTTCCTTGTTTCCTCTATTTTACAGGAAAATTACCTCCCGGCCATTTTTAGGTCCTTAGGTATTTTATCTAGGGACTTTGGACCTGGCTGGACAGTACCATTGCCTTCTGCTACTGTTTGATTTTTAGAAGTCAAAATAAACATCAGAAAAACCCCAAAAATTCACCAAAAACATAAAAAATTATAAAACACACAAAAATATTTTTGTTTGAATTTTTGCTTGACTTTTGATGCATTAAATAATTTGTTGAAGTGTGATTGTTTTTTTGTCTTTCTTATTTTCTTTACATATTGAAAATCCAAAAAAATATAAAAACACTTAAAAACCACTAAAAATATTTTCCCCTTTTCTCTGATTTTCTTTGACTACTTCGTAGGCCTTCGGCCAATCCGTGCTCCTTGAGTTCGACCCTGGGTGCTATACCAGGTTAATCACATAGCAGGACCGCTTCCTTGCTTCGATTGATTTTATTTGTTTCGAGTGGTTCGATCATTTTTCTTGATTGACTAAGCCGAGTGATCGAGGTCGCAACGACCTATTTCTGTACCTTTACCTCTGTCGCTTGGCTCGTCATCAGGGGTACAAGTGAAAATTACCCCTGAACGCGTGCTGATGGACGGCGATGAAGGCTTTACTTGGACACGTATCGCACATCCAACGGCGGATACCGGTTTGCGATCTGACGTCTGAGATTAGATCATATGGCGTGATCCGACGGTAGAGGCGCGGGTAGATCCGACGGTTGAGGCTCGACCTGGGAGACCTCCTTCATCCGACGGCGGCGAGGCAAGGTGGAAGAACAGGGAAGAATGCCGGGATGGCCGAACTTCCCCGCCTTCAAGCTCGCTTCTCCGGCATCCTTCTAGGCTTCTGAGGCTCCCACTGGCTTCCTGGCAGGTGGCTCTAGCTGCTGGAGGTGGCTGATCGGACGGAGGGGCACCGGAGCACCACCACAACGTTGGAGAAGTCGAGGGGCTCCAGGTACCTCCGATGAACTCTGAAAGCGTCTCCTGGAGCTCCTCTTTGCTCCTAACCTGCAGGAAAGAACTCGCGCGGCTCGAGGGGATATCCCTCGACCGAAATTGAAGCTGCATCAGCACGCAAAGGCGGGTGGAGGTGTTCGTCGGAGCAGTGCTCCGGTGAACTACGGGTCGGCTAATTTACGCTACACCTACAAGCTAAATACTAATCTAAATGCATAAATAAAACGACATGAATGTAATCTACCTAAAAAAATAAAGTGCATTGCTCTTAAACCTGGGGGCCTCCAGGGAGCAGGGCGGCCGCCGGAGCGCCGCCGCGATAAAATTTTCCTCCTCCATGGGCCTTCGCCGAGGTGCTGGGAAGCGCCTCCTGTCACGAGGACTCCTCCAGGACCTGATTCAAGCTCAAAGGGGGAAATGAAATTGGCCAAATTCGGCCAAGGAGGAAGAGGCACTTATTTATAGACATGGCTGGGGGCCCTTATTGATTGGCTAATATCTAAGAATCGGTGGTATGTACAAGGGATCCAAGGGGACGGCGCCTATGTACATTGATCAGGGAAGATTTTTCATGAATGATTCGAGGGCGATGGGTGGACGAGACGTCCATGAAAAAGGCATGAAATCCGGGGACGCGACAGTTCTGACGGACTGCAGAGGCTGATGGGACAGTTGATCGCGGTCAACATTGGCAGGGCCGTGATTGGTCCATGTCAGCCCGAATATTGACCTATTTATTTAACCTAATAACTGAATTAATTAGAATTTATTTATAAAATAAAAGTTGTTTATTAATTAATGTAGTATTTATTTACGATTTTTATTTATCTTTTTGAATTATTTTATTACGGTTTTATTAAAATAATGTATTTTTAAGTATATTTATATGTATTTGTTTTTATTTTGTTTATTCTTATTTTATTATTTTAGTTTCTTATTTTATAAATTTATAGCTTATTTTTGTGAGTATAAATACATTTTTATTTAATTTTTATGAGTTTATTTTCATTTTTAAATAAATAGGTGTATGTATATGTAGTTATTCTTATAGGTATTTTACCTATATATTATGTACACTTTATTTATTTAATGTCTTTTATTTGCTTTATTTTGAATTTGTATTTTTAATAAGTTATACATACTATATTCATTATGATAAAAATATAGATGAATAAAGAATAAAAGAATAAAATCCCTTTTTATTTATACGCATATAGGTAGCATAGATATATTGTCTATGTTTTTGCATAAGCTTATTTTATTTTACAAATTCTTTTTGGGTTTCTTTTAATTTTAATATGTACATGCATTATATACATTATTCACAAAATTCTAAAAATATAAATCTATAAAAATAATAAGTATTGAATAAAATGAATATTTTAATCAGTACTATGTACAAGGAGGGTCAAAAACCTAACTTCTACAAATGAACTCCAAAAATTATGAAACCATTTTTAACAAATAGTTCATGGAAAGCTATATACAATTAAAGGTGAGTTTGGGGGATTTGGAGTTTTTATTTGCAAGATATGAGTCTGTGAAGTTGAGATTTTGGCTTTTTATTCTGTGTATAAAATGTACACTGAGTATTATTTTTACACAAGCTCAATTTTATATTTTTATTTACATCATTATCTACAACTTTCATGTACAAAAGATTTTAATTTGATGAATAAATAATTCTATACAAAATCGGTGTCAAAAATGCAGAAATAAATGAATAAATAAATGAGGTATATTCCTGTATAATGGCCCTTATCTCCCCCTACTTTATTCCTTGTCGACCAATTCCATGCTGGCCTTGGTCTCGGGGTTAGGGTCATAAAGTATTTACAATATTTTATTCCTTTTTCTTTTCTTCCCTTTATTCTATAATTTTGGCATTAAAAACCTTATTTAATGTACAATAAATACAATAAAGAATGGATGCTATTATGTACAAATTGAGGCTATTTTCATGCATTTGTTGGGGGTTTTAAGGCCAAAATGATAGAATAAAGGTGATGAAATGGAGATTCATCAATATCCCTCTAACATTCTATTAAAATTTCGTTAGAAACAGAGACTCCTAAGTCCTCCATCCACACGTCATTTTTTAACGGTCGCAGGATTTTTTAAATCGACCATGTTTGGATGGAGGCCGTAGAAGTCTCTGTTCCTGATGAAATTTTAATAGAATGTGAGAGGGATATAATGATGAATTTACAAATTTTTATTTTCCAAAGAAATAAAAAAATGAGGGAAAAATAGGGGTGGGAGTAGCTAAGTTGGCTACAACTAGGGAGCATACTCCCTTTTCCCTATATATATATATATTATATATATATATATATGGACATTCTAGTGTACATGTATGTGGTGTTTTGTGGATATGGTTACTTGTGAATGCATCTGTAAATGTTAATGAAAAAAGTTTAGTGCATTTTCAACTGTCTTTTATGATATGCTTCTATTGTGGTTCCGTACTTCGAATATGGATTGCATTACATGGATTGGATTGTCAAATAATCAAGTCCTAGGAGGTCATGCGTCACAGTAGGAGTGGGCAAGGACATGAGGGAGGGGACATGGAGGCAACATGGTGGTTGGGAGGGATAGACGTGTGGTGGATTGTGGGAGGAGGTAGGAGAGGATGGATGACATTTCTTTGTAATTTTGATATTTTTCTAAGGGTATAATGCGAAACTACGTGGACAATGATGTAAGAGTTAGTAAGATTACAAGGTTCCCGAATTTAATATAAAGATGTGAAGGTTACTATACAATTGATGGATTTTGAAGGGGGTGATGGTATAAAAATCCCTACAATATATGGATCTTATTATTGTCTTAGAAAAAAACTTATCGGTATTTCATTCTTTATCCATTTTTGATAGTGGTTAATTGATGTGTTTATACTATATTGTGCTTAATTACTCTCAAAATTTCGATGTATTAATTGGAGATTATATGTGAAGATTGGAATTACTTGATTCCTTTCACATAACAAATTACAAGAGTGAAGAGTGTGTTAGGCCATGTTTGTTTAGTTAGAAAGAAATTACAATGGAATAGAATCACGACAAGAATGGAATTAAAAATGGAATGGAAAGGAACCATTCTATTCTTGGGTTCATATTATGAATTGAAAGATGTATTATGAGACATATCTCTTTCTTATTTTTGGAAAGGGGATAGAATAGAAAGAAAATGACATTCCTTTTTCAGACTTTCTAAAATTAGCGTCCGCTAATATTTTATGTTTGTTATGGTCATTTCGAACATATTCTTGTTGATCTCGCGCGACGACCAAGCTTCTGAAATTGCAGGAGCTTCGTTCTTCGAAGGTATTTTTGTAGAACTTTTTTTAATCAATCGTCATTGCAAAATTTATGTTTCCTCTTATTTTTGCTCGTGAGTTGTCATTGTTGGTTCATATTATGATCTCAGTTTAATCGTTTGTTTTTATATTTTCGATTTCAGATTCAAACGCGATGCTCGATTTGTCATTGGATTTGGATCATGAAGTCTCAAAAGAAATGACGAATGATGATTCTTGGTTGGATTTCGATCGTGAGAACATCATATGAGAAGGAACGATGATGGATGACTATCAATTATATTTAGATCATGAAAGCAATATGATTTCTTAGAAGTTTACATCCACAGAACACGAGATTCTGTTGTTCCATCTTTTGAAAATGATATCATTAGATATAATCAGACAGTCTTTGTTTTAATATAAGTAAATTTTGTATTAATATCATTAACATGATGTGTATAACAAGTAACTTGTTAAATTACGTAAGTAATTTATAGATCATCGTCCTATTTGTAAGAACCATAAGTAACATCTTATATATTGTGCGTAACATATTCAAATGGAATCGGTAACATATATAGAATAGACAAGTAAATAGTTGTTGCGAGATTGGTAATATCCAAACAATGGTTAGTAATTTACATTCATTTGATTATATGGTACATATTTCAGTAATATGAATACACTGGTCAAGTAAGTGCTTCTTGTGAAGTCAGTAAAACCATAACAAATGGTCAGTAATTTCCATATGTGTTATTAATTTGAATAGAATTTGGTAATTTAGAGATAGTACTCAAGTAATATATATACAATCTCAAGTAAATTTTGTTATTTGTTCAGTAATGTATATATCTATATCTTATAGCACATGTTTATATGGTACATATTTTAGTAATATGAATACAATGGTCAAGTAAGTGCTTGTTGTGAAGTCAGTAAAACCATAGCAAATGGTCAGTAATTTCCATATGTGTTATTAATTTGAATACAATTTAGTAATTTAGAGACAATACTCAAGTAATATATATACAGTCTCAAGTAATTTTTGTTGTGTATTCAGTAATGTATATATAACTCTCAAGTAATGGCTATTATGAGATCAGTAATAATAAAATAATATCTTTAGTAACAATCAGAATGGATTCAGTAATATGGACATTGTAATCAGTAAATATTGTATGGACACTAGTAATTACATAACCAGTAATTGATGTATGGATATTAGTAACTATAACTTCAGTAACAATTACAATGAGTTCAGTAACATTCATAATGCGTTCAGTAACATTCAGTATGGACATTTGTAATTAGCCAAGTAACATTCATATGCATTGAGAGTTCAGTAACAATTACAAAGAGTTCAGTAACATTCAGTATGGACATTTGTAATTAGTAATTGCTATATGAACGTTATAACTTCAGTAACATTCATAATACGTTCAGTAATATGCATATTTGTAATCGGTAATTATTGTATGGACATTAGTAACTGACGCAATCAATAACTATAATCAGTAATTTAGAAGTTTACATATCTATACGTGGAATGATCATTCCATAAATAGATCGAATGCTGGCAATAATTAAAATGTGTATTTTTTATCTTACTAAAACCGACCACTTATTTTTATGGAAATGATTTAACTCGAATTCCTATTATGTTAATAATGCAAAGTACATTGCTATTACCAAAACCGTCCCCTTCCAAATAGAACCATCACATACACGTGGTGAGCCCACGTTTTGTGCTCAAAAAACCTCAAATGGGCACAGTGCTCTCTGGATATGCCCTATATATATATGGGTAAAATGGGGCTGCCCCCAGGGAGTAGCCAACTTGGCTACTCCCACCCCTATTTTTCCCTTATTTTTTTATTTTTTTGAAAAAATAAAAATTTGTATATTCATCATTATATCCCTCTCACATTCTATTAAAATTTCGTCAGAAACAGAGACTCCTAAGCCCTCCATCCAGACGTCATTTTTTTTAACGGTCGCAGGATTTTTTAAATCGACCATGTTTGGATGGAGGCCGTAGGAGTCTCTGTTTCTGACGAAATTTTAATAGAATGTGAGAGGGATATAATAATGAATATACAAATTTTTATTTTCCAAAAAAAATAAAAAAATGAGGGAAAAATAGGGGTGGGAGTAGCCAAGTTGGCTACTCCCTGGGGGCAGCCCCATTTTACCCACATATATATATATATATATAGGAGAAATTTCAAATGAGGTGGGGTGTCACCATTCTCATGATGAGCCTTCAATTTAGATTGTTGGATTTTGATCAACGGATACATTTAAAACAACCGAGATCCCACAAAACCACTTCTAATACCACCCTATCACAATAATTATATGGAAATATTCTTTTTCAACCTTCCTTAAAAACCGTAACTATGTAGCTAATTATAGTCTACCGATTTTGATTTATTGTTTTGTCATGGCTATTAAAATAAGTAATAATTAATGCATTCTTAGATTAGCACGGTAACTGCACATCTACATAATAATACCATCTTAATCGTGTAATTCTCACTTAAAAACTATCTTATATCTCAAAATACATTATATTTATGTATCATATAGTCAAGACTATTTATACAACATCAAAAGGAAAGCTTACACCCACACCATTTTATATATCCATTTAAAACAATTCTAATCCTAAATTATTTTAATTCTCACTTGATTAATATAAGAAACACTTTTTTCAATTTGAGTTCTATAATATCAGAAATAAGCAGCCATATTGTAAAATTTAGTGGATGTTATCAAGCTAGTTTTATAAAATATCTCATTGTTTATTCAACACAATCCACCGAATTCATAGTTTTGTATTTCTACCGGGTCCTTTTGTAAACAGATCCTTTATTTTGTATCCTTCTGTAATCTTTTTGTATAAATGGTGTATTTAATTCAATTTTATGATCCATATATCAATAGAATTGAACCACTATGTAAAAATTCAATAATTTAAAACAAATTTGTAAAATAATGCATAATTTTTTTAAAAATTTCATTATAGTATTCAATTTAAAGCCAACAAATGTAATATTGTTACTTATTTTTCAATCCAATGTTCCTGAAAAATAAGTTGAAAATCCATATCCTCAATGAATTTATTATCAAATAGAAACTAAAAATTAACAAATATGTATAGAACGGCTCCCTAAAAAGGAAACGAACCATATCTCTCATTCCTTATTTTGTGCATGTCCGAATCATCCAAATTAGGAAATGTGTTGCACTCAAAACCACCCATCTATATTTCGGTGGTTTTAATCTCATCTACTTATTTTTAATCCAACGCATGTTAATGATGGCTCATAAAAAAAGTAGTGAGACCCCACCTCATTTGAAGGGGTCCCTATATATATATATATATATATATATATATATATATATATAGGGAATTTATCCAGAGAGCGCAGGGCCCATTTGAGTTCGGATGAGCACCCAATCCTAGCCGTCCATCGCAAAAAAATAGGAACCGATTAATCCCAAAAAATAGGAACCGATTTTGTATGGAAATAAAACAAAATCGGAAATTAGAACATTGCTAAAAATAGCATTGCATTGTGGAAAGAGGAAGGCGTGTGCATTTGATTGGTAAAATCTATCGTCTCATTCCAATGCATGGCATTTGTTTCGTTCCAACGCAAGATGGGAGGTATGTGATTCGATTTCATAATTTAATCGCTTATTTCTATCATAATTTCGTTGTTTTAATAATTTTTTGATTTTTAGCAATGTTTGTTTTGGGATCAATACGACGAGATGATGAATATATTAATTTTTTTTATGAATACTGCATATTTTTTATCGTAAGTGATGTTTTATTCGAGAAGTATGATTGGAATATGAGAAAGTTTTATTCATAATATCGATTTTTATTCATTTTGATACACGATTTGTATTCCTAATTGATTTTTTATCGAAGTTATTTTGATTTCATATAATAAAAAGTTACAGTAAATTTGTAACTTTATTGTTGGCTTTGAGTAACTTTATTACATGTATCAGTAAGTTTTATATATATGTTAGTAAGAAATTCCATATAACTTGTACTAGTAACTATCGTATAATGACCAGTAACAATTAATATACACTTTGGTAACATTGTAAACCATTACTAGTATTTTATTAACTTACATATATAACAGGTAATATTTACACTATCCATCATTAACTTTTTAGCATGTAGAAGTAACTTTATAATAATAACAAGTAACTCTAGTAACATTGTAACTTCATTACTGGTTGTCAGTAACTATATTAAAACAATCAGTAAGTTTATAAATACAACACATTACAAGTTACTTGTCATATAACAAACGTTACTAACAATTCATTAAAAGTTACTTGTCATTGAATGATTCTTACTGAAGCGAGTATATTGCTGAGTTACCATTCTTTTTACAATTCTTACTATTCTCGGATATAAAATAGTACTGAAGCAAGTATTCTCAGATATTTTATGTTACTAATGATAACACAATTGTTACTTTTAATGTTTTACTTTGAATATATACTGAGTTACTGATATATCTTCTTAATTTACTTATAAGATATTTTATGTTACTACTACTAACAAAATTGTTACTTTTAATGTGTTACTTTGAAGATATACTGACTATAATGCTGAGTTACTAACAATTCATTACAAGTTACTTATCATATAACAAACGTTACTAACATTTCATTACAAGTTACTTGTCATTGAATGATTCTTACTGAAGCGAGTATATTGCTGAGTTACTAACAATCATTACAAGTTACTTGTCATATAATAAATGTTACTAACAATTCATTACAAGTTACTTGTCATTCAATGATTCTTACTGAAGTGAGTATATTGCTGAATTACTTTTTTTTATACAATTCTTACTATTCACGGATATAAATTAACTTATTGTTTCTTGCAGAACAATGCACAATTTGATGTCTTGAAGAAGCTGTCGTTATGCCGAGGAGCGAGAGCAAAACAACATCATCTAAATGAACTAGAAGACAGTTGACATTTGGATGTTCACCATATAACTATAATTAAGTAATTTATGTGTGACTTTCGGTAACACTTGACGTATTACAAGTAATTAAATATGCTATATAAGTAAAGGTGTGATTCGATAGTAATTCAAAATAAAGAATAAAACAAGTAAGATATATAGAAGCATCAGTAACATATAATAAATTGTAGGTAAAAGAAGGTAATGGAATAAGTAAGTTGGAATAAGTATAAAAAATCATGTAACCAGTAACTTATGTATTGCTATCAGTAACACTCGATACATTATAAGTAATTAAAAATGTTATATAAGTAAATAAGAAGTGCTTCGGTAAGACTCAAAGTATTAAGTAACTATAACATTAGTAACAATCAAAATGACTTCAGTAAAATGGACATTTGTAATCAGTACTTACTGTATGGACATTAGTAATTCACATACTTAATTATTGATCCCACAACAATAGTTACTTGAGAACTGAATATGTATTACTTGAGTAATATGAATAAATTACTGATCTCTGTACAATGTAATGTTACAGATGTAAAATAGCTATAAATTCAGTAACAATCATAATGTGTTCAGTAATATGTATATTTGTAATAGGTAATTATTGTATGGACATTAGTAATTGACGTAATCAATAATTATAATTAGTAATTTATCTTTTCTAATCCAAACGTGGAATGATCATTCCATAAATAGAATATATGCCGACAATAATTTAAATGCGTATTTTTTAGCTTACTAAAACCGACCACCTATTTTTAAGGAAATGATTTAATTCGAATTCTTATTATGTTAATAATGCATGCACATTGTTATTGCCAAAAACAGTCCCCTTCCAAATAGAACCGACACATACACGTGGCGAGCCCACGTTTGGTGCTCACCACGACCCAAATCGGCACAGTGCCCTCTGGATATGCCCTATATATATATATAGGATTTTTATCCAGAGGGCACTGTACCCATTTGAGATAAAATGGGCCTCTAATTCCATCCGTAAGATTTGTATCTCTCAATCCCTAAAAAATAGGAACCGTAACCAAAATGGAATTTCCTCTAATTGGAAATATTAAGCGATTCTATAATTAGTATACGTTTATGGAAACGTGTATTGAGAGTTCAACGAGAGGAGATTGATCTGGCATTTTTGGATCTAGCGTTTTACAAAGTGAGGCGATCAATCGTGGAAACAGAGGCGAACATTTTTATCTATTGCAAGGTATTATATTTCGATTAGATTTTTATTTTCGTATTTTGATTTGAATCTGATAGTATGTAGAAAGAATTAATTTTTTGGACATTTTGATTTGAATCTGACTGTTTATAGACCAGATTTTGATTTTTTGTTATGTTTCTGGATCATGAGAAAGTGGATTTGCAAAGATGAATTGCGATGTATGATTTCTCTTTCGATTTCAATTTCAAATGATATTGACTTGCGATTGGGTTTGTATCATGAAATCTCAGAAGGAATGATAATCAATGATTTGTGTTTGGATATTGAGTTTTAATTTGAGAACGTTTAAAAAAGTCATAAGGATACTGATATTGTATCAAAAGTTACTGGAGTAACTCATCAAATTACTTATGCTTTGCACCGAGTTACTTTTATAAATATAATTCTTACTTTTCATGGACATAATTTTATCTTTCATGATTAATGGTTCATATTAGGGATATTACTGACAATTCATTAGATGTTACTTGTGTATGAATTTATTCTTACTGAAATAGATAAAGATATTATTTAAATAAATGTATCGTCTTCCAACATAATATGTTACTGATGTAATTCTTAATTTTCATGTATATATATTTCTCTTACATAGTTATTGATTCATCTTACAAATGCTACTGACAATTTATTATTTCAGGTTTGCCAGATGTCTGGACACTTATGTTTCGTGGAAGAAAAAACAAGAAGTGTTGATGATCGTTGCATACTTATTGACTAAAGAAGCGAGAAGAACATATTTGACAATAATATTAAGAACAAATCATTCTGTAACTAATAAAAGAGGTCATTAACAAATACATTTACTGAGTACATAATTGATGTGTAACTATAATTTCAGTAACTAATAACAATGAGTAAGTAACATGGACATGAATCTTCAGTAATTGTGTGTATAGCTTCAGTAATATTACAACTCAATTATCTAACAATTATTTAGAAGTACTAAGTAACTATTTCTTCGGTAACAATCAGAATGAGTTCAGTAATATGAACATTTGTAATTAGTAATTGTTGTATAGACATTAGTAATTTATCTATTCATTAATTATTGTATGGGTAATAGTTACTACAACTTCAGTTATAATTTCATTGAGTTCAGTAATATGGTCAATTGTAATCAGTAATTGATGTATTGACATTAGTAACTTTGTACAAGTGTTATTAGTAAGAATGATTGAAAGACAAGTAACACCCAACAAATAGCAAGTAACTTATACACAAGTTATCAGTAATTTTTTACGAATAAAAAACATACATGAAAAGTAGCATTGTACTAAGTAACTATATCATCAGTAACAATCAGAATGAGTTCTGTAATATGAACATTTGTAATTAGTAATTGTTGTATGGACATTAGTAATTTATCTATTCAGTAATTATTGTATACAAAATAGTTAATACACTTCAGTAATAATTTCATTGAGTTCAGTAATATGGACAATTGTAATCAGTAATTGATGTATTGACATTAGTAACTTTGTACAAGTGTTATTAGTAAGAATGAATGAAAGGCAAGTAACACCCAACAAATAGCAAGTAACTTATACAAACATTATCAGTAATTTTTTACGAATAAAAAACATACATGATAAGTAACATTGTACTAAGTAACTATATCATCAGTAAGGATCAGAATGAGTTCAGTAATATCAACATTTGTAATTAGTAATTGTTGTATGGACATTAGTAATTTATCTATTTAGTAATTATTGTATGGACAATAGTTACTACGAATAGCAAGTAACTTATACAAACGTAACAGTAATTTTTTAAGAATAAAAAACAACATAAAAAGTAACATTGTATTTATTTCAGTAATGTTTGCAATGGCATCAGTAACTTTGTATTACGAAAAATAACTTTGTATTTATTTCAGCAACTCAACGTGAGTCGTATTTTGATTGTCATCGGAGGAAGGAGGAGATTCTCATGGTTATTTTTAGAAAAAATAATGCGGCAATTAATGAGTACTCAATTATAACTCAAAAAAGGGAATTAAATTGCGAGTTATATGCGGTGGGTGGTTATGGCAATTCATTCTTAGCGCTAAATTTAGAAACTAATCAATTTTACGCAGAACCACAGGATCATCATCACACGGATGATTACGCGTGCCTAAAAATTCTCAAATCGGCACAGTGCTCTCTGGATAAGCCCTCTATATATATATATATAGGTAAATGGGGCTACCCCCAGGGAGTAGCCAACTTGGCTACTCCCACCCCTATTTTCTCTCATTTTTTTATTTTTTTTGAAAAATAAAAATTTGTATATTCATCATTATATCCCTCTCACATTCTATTAAAATTTCGTCAGAAACAGAGACTCCTAAGCCATCCATCCAGACGTCATTTTTTTAACGGTCGCAGGATTTTTTAAATCGACCATGTTTGGATGGAGGCCGTAGGAGTCTCTGTTTCTGACGAAATTTTAATAGAATGTGAGAGGGATATAATGATGAATATACAAATTTTTATTTTCCAAAAAAATAAAAAAATGACGGAAAAATAGGGGTGGGAGTAGCCAAGTTGGCTACTCCCTGAGAGCAGCCCCATTTACCTATATATATATATATATATATATATATATATATGGGAAAAATGTGTATGCCCCCTAGGGAGAGCTAACTTAGCTACTCCCACCACTATTTTCCCTCATTTTTTTATTTTTTTAGAAAATAAAATTTTGTATATTCATCATTATATCCCTCTCACATTCTATTAAAATTTCGTCAGAAACAAAGACTCCTACGACCACCATCCAAACATGGTCGATTTAAAAAATTCTGCGACCGTTAAAAAAAAGACGTCTGGATGGAGGGCTTAGGAGTCTCTGTTTCTAACGAAATTTTAATAGAATGTGAGAGGGGTGTAATGATGAATATACAAATTTTTATTTTCCAAAAAAATAAAAAATGAGGGTAAAATAGGGGTGGGAGTAGCCAAGTTGGCTACTCCCTGGGGGCAGCCCCATTTTACCCTATATATATATATATATATATATATATATATATATATGGTTCTTATCTATATGGAGTAATCATAACAACATTCTCACCATATGCTATATTTATGTAACAAAGGTGCCCACTTTTCCCATGATAAAAATTAAATTAAATTTTGTCATTATATGTGGTCTCCTAAACGCCACGTTGCTAATTAGATATCTTTGCATTACGTGACAAGATAAGAAGGGTTTACAATGACTGTGTGTTGTTGAAATACATAACATGACCAACTAGAACACCTGGCCAAAATGCAGGTCAGGTTGGTCTATGGGTCTGATTGAAGTTAAAAAACTTCTGTCCAAAGTCTGTCATAGGTCGATCCATGATCCATTTCGTTCTTTTTCATTGAACTTTCTAATAGTATTTAATATGTATAAAAGATTTTATTAATACTATTTATACTTTATATAGCTAACATAAGTAGTTTACATGTTAGTTGACTTGTAAAAATATTGAATTTTTATTTAAAACTAGTGTCACAAATGAAAAACTTAAAGCGTATCATATTAATACATGTATTATTCGATATATATTTATATACTTTTTATTTTTTGCGAGCTGGGCTGGCCCATACTTAAATCTCTAAGCTCAAATCCGACCCATGAGCGGACTGGACGGGCGAGCTCCCGGCCCTTTGGCCAGATCTATGACCAAGTGAGTAAGTTGCTTATAATATCCCTCAACTACATAGCCCATTTCGATGTTATATCTGAACATGTAATATTGTTCGTTGTTATATATACAATGATGATACTTCTAATTGGAAAATTAATTTTATATTTGAAATTAACAATGGATGTCATTTTCATCCAAATATCATCAGATGTCATACCATACGTCAATGATTATTCATTGTTGTTTTTTTTTCAAAATTTTAATTTAATCATCGCTACCTCGTGTACTAAAATGTCAATGATGAATAGTAAAAATTTTGAAAAATAAAGATAAATGAACGTTGCCATCTTCACCATCACTAAGGTAGCGTTCGGCTACCGGGGTAAACTCCCCTTTACCCCTCTTAACCCATATTCCTCTCTCTCTCTCTCTCTCTCCATGGGTCCCACTTTATTCCATTTTAAAAAATTAAATAAATCAATTTTACATCATCAATCCTATCAAAAAATAATATATTATAACATCATATCATATAAAAATTATAAACTACTCAACTTCTACTTACTTTTCCAAATTTCAATACAATTACATCACAATAACTAGTCACTTTTTCAAACTTCAATACAATCATATCATCCCAAACCCACTTCTAACCCACCCTCAGTTTAACCCTCTATCCAAACAAACCAAAATCCAAAAACGGGTTACCCTCTACTAGTTTAACCCGTCTTAACCCGCCAACCAAACGCACCCTAAATGTATGCAAGTTTCTATAAAGCAACAAATGTGGAGTACAAGGAGAGTACAACAGTAGAATATATCTTTAAAAACCATATTTTAATAAATGTTGCTATGGACATTGAACTATATATATATACACCCAGTTTTAATGCCTAATCAAACTTTAAAAATGTAACAATGTGGTACCATATCTTATCTATTTAATATGATATGTGACCACTGAAATTAAGTTTGCTCTAATTTTTTTGTAGGAATATTTACACTCAACCTTGGTCGTTTCATAATTCCATGCATAACCTCGATATTACATAATTACACATAGAACCCTCAATATCACTCCGTCTCTAGCCACTATAATTATTCGTTAAATTAGTTTACTAACTCAATCATTCATGCGAGTTAATCTAATCATACCACATCCAAAGGTTATCGTTTACTCATTTTTTATTATTTTTCCTCTCCTCACTCCTCCTCTCCTTTGGCAGTGGCAGCAGGAGCATTCCGACGTTGCTCCTTGACCTCCTCGTCGCCTGTAGCTCTGCTGCCACTCTCTTCGATGTCTAGCTCTTCATCGTCGTACCTACTCCAGCCCCCTCCAGTCGTCCCTCCTCCACCGCCCCATTCATTCCCTCCTCCGCCTCTCCCTCTGTCACCCCCTCACCACACCCTCTTCCTCCGCCCACTCCTCGAGCCCCCATACGCTACCCCCTCTTAGTAATCGGTATTCTCTAAGTTATTTTTTTATATAATAGATATATATTTCATTTAATTAATCAATAGTCAAATTTCAATAGAGACTATTTTGATTTTTTTTCCATACAATTGATTTATTTTATCTATCCATATCCATAGCTGCTAGAACATTTCATTACCATATCAATATCCATATCATAAAAAATTGAAAATATTATGGATATCATTATCCACAAAAAAATAAAAACACATATCCATGTATGCATACGTATACACTAAAATGCAACAGATATCCATATCCTAAAAAAACTAAAGATGGTATACGTATCCATATTTATATTTGCAAAAAAAGAATTCATTTCCATATCCATATTCATGGTCCGCAAAAAATCATCATTCATGTTCATATCTGTATCTATAAAAAAATAAACTCCATATCCATATACATATATGTATCCGCTACAATATAATCAGTATACATATCTGAAAAAAAATGAAAACTACATCTTTATCCATATCCATATTAGAAAAAAAATCCATGTCCCTATCCATATCAAAATCATATTTGATATATTTTATCCATATAATAGATATTTTTAATAAATATGTATTCATATTTGCAAGAATATCTTGTAACCATATTGTATATGTATCCTAAAAAATTGAATCACATCTATATCTGTATCCACAAAAAAATCCCATATCCATGCCAGTATCCATATATGCATATATTTGTAATTTATCTGACCTTTTACATCCATATATTTGTATTCATGTCGGTGTCTATATATCCATGTCAAAAAAGAGAAATATCTATGTCAGTTTATAAAAAAATATCCAAAATGAAAAATGCATATCCATGTCGGTAACCATATATTTATAACAATGATATATTAATTAAAAATATTGAAGAAGAATACATTCATCGGCATTTGTAAGGAATGAAATCCCAATTCGTATATCTAGGAATGGTTATTCCCATATATGAGGGAATCCGATTTCCATTGTAATCGTTATTCCTACCTTAATATGATCTAACAAACACAGGAATATAATCGACAGAGAAATGATGATTCCATTCCCCACTCTATTCTAGCATAACAAACACGCCTTAGTGGCATCAGAATTGAATGGATTTGACTGAGGGGGCTACCGTGTTGTTGAGTTCGATCTTGGTCCAGTAATTTTTTCTCTCAAGCTAAAGCTTTTGTTGGACTTTAATAGCCATTTTTAAACCTTTGCCCAGAAAAAAATCTTATAATATTAAAAAAAGATGGGGCCCAGAGTAGAGCTGGGCTCGGGCTCGAGTTCGGGCTCGTTCAAGCCCAGTCGAGCTGGCTCGAGCTCGGGTTCGATGAGCTCAAGCCCTTATCGAGCTGGCTCGGGCTCGATAAGGTTCGAGTCATGCCACTTATCGAGCCCGAGCTCCTTATCGAGCTTAGTCTGGGCTCGAGCTCAAGTCGAGCTCGTTAAGGAGAATGGGTACTTTTTGGTGGAAAAGTGTTTTGTGCAGGTTCGAACTCAAGACCTGCTCTAAAGATTGTGTTCCTTACCAATAGACCACTATCCAAGTTGTATATAAAATCTTAATTATAATATATATTGTAACATTATATCTGCTTATAAAAAAAATACTAATTTTCTAATGCGTGGGAGGGGGGCAATTGTGTGGATTTGGGATTGATTTGAGAATTGAGTCATGACTTGTGACTCGTGGGAGGGTCAAAGTTAATGGAGGAAAAATTGCAAAAGGCTGATTTTATATTGTTTGTATTATATATAAATATATAAATAATATATGCATATATATTCCTTATCGATCCCCTTATTAAGTTATCGAGCCGAGCGAGGCTTGGCTCGAGCTTATCGAGCCCAAAATTCTGGCTTGGGTTCGGCTCGATAGCCTAATGAGTCGGGCTCACGAGCCCTTATCGAACTGAGACCGAGCATAGCTCATCGAGTCGTGATTCAATAGCCAACCCTAGCCCAGAGTCTGCATGGCTCTATATGATCAAGTGTTCTGCTCATCCATAGTTATAAGAAAGGTACACGATTGAAAACAACATATTCTTATCCAATTTTCTTTATTTTAACTGTTGTGGTTTTGTTGTGAATGTCCCAACTGTAATCATGTCTTGCAACATAGGAGCACATCACAAGATCCTACACATCTTTAAGTTATATGTTTTTTATAAGTTGTGCCCCTTCTAGATATTGCACTATTAGTTATTCTCCTTCTTTTTTGGAATATCAATCTTACCACTGACTTCTTGCTTTGTTATCACTTGTCCCTTTTCATAAGCTTGACCATCAATGAGTTCAATTAAACCATGGTTCATTCAAATTATGGTGGGGTTTGGAGGGGTAAAATTGCCAACCCTCGTTTCTCCTCCTCCTTTAGCCCGACCAACCTCCTCCTCCTCCTTGTCATTAAGAGCTTAGGGTTCTTACAGGCACAATGATGGCTCTGAGATGGCATCGTCAATTGGGGTCGAGACGCTGACCTCAACGACTCCGAAGATTGTTTGGATTCCCTACTCAGCGGAGGAGGTTGGAGGTCAATGGAGGTTGGTTGAGGGGTGATAAAGGTAGGGGGAGATGCTGGAGGTTGAGGGAGGGAGAGGATGAGGTCGGGGAGGTGGTCGGAGGGATTGGCCAGAGGAAGTTGGGGGCAACGAGGTAGGGGCGATAGAGAAAGAAGAAGGTTGGTAAAGGAGGATGAAGAAAATGAAGAAAAAGACACATCTGCCTTAGTTATTCACTAATTACCCTTGTATTTCAAAAGTTAACGTTCATTTGAGAAGTGAACGTAGGACAATTAACCTGAGTAGCACAAGTGACAACTATGAAAGAAGACAAGGGCACACCAAATATTCCAAAAAAGAGAGAGGCAAAAGTGATATTGCAATATCTAAGAGGGGCACAACTGATAAAAAATCTAAATTATATCCATCCAAAACCTACTCAATCCTATGTGCTATCCAACGTGATACATGTCACATATCTCAAGAGGACATCCTCACTTCCCATTTTGCAGGTGGTGTGACAACGTGCATGGTGGTGGCGTGAGTGAGTAGTGGTGGTGCATGATGATGATGGCATAACTGCGAGTACATTGACCATGACTACAAGCGACAATGACGAGGCGATGTATCGAAAGCGAGGAGAGGGCATAGAAGGCGACATTCTGAAAGAGGTCTAGTTCCCCTAGTAGTAGAATTTTCCATGAGAATATACAATGTAGTGGGAATAAAGCATGAGAGGGCATATTGTCCCCCCCTCCCCCACAACCAAGTGGGCTCTGATCATGTCGAGGGTCAGGTGGCATAGGTGCTAGTAGCTGCAACGGTAAAAGTGGTGTGTGGTGGTGACATGCAATGGAAGTGGGGAAGTGGTGAGCAATGGAGTTGGCAGTAGTGGTTATAGTGGTGGTTGCATGGTGCGACAATGATGGTGATGATGGTGGTCGATGGGGAGGAAGGAGAAGGCAGAGGTAGTGGTGGGAGGTCGCACTGTCATGTGGGGAGGATCTGCCATAAAAATGAACTGATAATATGGCATTGTCTCGAAGACCTGGCATAAAAACAGAGCAATAATAAAGCAAGTCCCCAAAAAATTACAATCAATCTGTAAGATAATATGGTAGGTCTTCCGAAGATAAGAAATGCATTCGAACAAATAAATGAGGACTTTTTAAAAAATTATTAAAAAATTATTAAAAAATTGAAATTAATTTAATAGTATGATAAAAATTAATTTAAAAAATGTGTATCAATCGGCATCTGAGGTGCCGATTTGAGGCGCCCTATATTTATTTTTTCTATTGACTTTCATTACCCGATTTACCTTTTCTCACGCTTTCAGTGTTTTTCTTCATCTTGAGCTTCTCGGTCCATCACTAGGAGTTTTGTTCTCTCATCGTTGGAGGTGGAAAGATGGGAGCTTTCCTTCCGCGTCCCCTCATCTTCTTTCTCCTTGATGTCATTATTCGTAAATATGATGTATATCTATATACTTAATTTTATTCTTTACTATTGATATATACTAAGAATATTTTTAGTCGACATCTCAGGAAGATCATAATAAATATAAAGTAAATATAAAGAAATTGAGAGTAAGCTCAATATTCTTTATTATTGACATACATGAGCCCAACAACGTAAAATTTAACATCAATTAACTTGGAAAAAATGCAAGTATTTCATTAAAATCATAAAAGTACAAAAATGTG
Organism: Ottelia alismoides; assembly: GCA_037367405.1. Taxonomy (NCBI): domain Eukaryota; kingdom Viridiplantae; phylum Streptophyta; class Magnoliopsida; order Alismatales; family Hydrocharitaceae; genus Ottelia; species Ottelia alismoides. Next base: position 410,504 of record JAZKJV010001307.1, read on the forward strand.
TTTACAAATGATAAAAATAATTTACAACATCTTATACTTTCCATATCTTCATAAACCCTTTCAGACCTCCTCCTTCACCACCTCCTGTGTGTCCTCCTTTATCGTTTCCTATTCTACCATCTCTTATTTTCATGTGACTCTCCTCATATGTCATCTTCTTCTTCTGTTGGTTGGTGTTTTATTTCGAATGTGTTGGAACGTGCCATGGAGGATGCGGCCTAGCTGACGACTTCCGTGGAGGTTCGATTGATTGAGATTCCTGGTTTCTCGTACTCCTTACACTTGTTGATTGGCGAGAGGACTCTAATGGAGGAGGCTCAGTGATCCTTACTCCCCGGGAGGGTCTTCGAGGTGGCTCCGGACGTTGTTGTGGTATTATCATGGGTATATCAAATAACTGTCTATCGAAATTGGTTGTCTCCAAATGTCGAACACTATCAAATATTTGTAATTGCAAATCTCTTGAATTATATTGAGTAGACGGTGTGAGCTGAGAGAATCTAGAGTCAAATTGACTCGAAGGACCAGCAAGTGATGGTTCTGCAAGAATGAGACATTCATGTTGTCATAAGTATCACATAAGGTAAACAAAACTTATTGAAATTAGTTATTCTATTAAATAAATTATTTAGACCTGAAACTCCAAATCTGGCTTTACCAATTTGAGATCCTGCAGCGCCATACTCTATATAGCTCATACCTGAAAGATATTAATTACATTAGATGTCACGTAAATTAAACGATAAGTAAGAGAAGAATATAATGTAATAAATCAACTATAATAACCTGAAGATGGGAATCCTGGTTGTATTAGCGGAAATCCTTGTCCGCTATATCCCTGACTCGAAGGACTAGCAAATGGTGATCCTGCAAACTGTGACTGACTAAAATCTTCTCCATATCCTACAAGAATGAGATATTCATCTTTTAGAAAAAATATTACAGAAGATACACATGACTTCTTGGATTTAGTCATTTTATTAAATAAGTTGTTCTAACCTAAGCTCCAAATCCAGCTTGATCGTATTGAGATCCTGAAGTGTTGTATTCTATGTAACTCATACCTAAATGATATTAATTATATTAGATGTCACATAAATGAATCTATTAGTAAGAGAAGAATATTAACTATAACAACCTAAAGATAGAGTCCTAGTTGAATTGACGGGTATCCTTGTCCGCCATATCCCGCAGACGTCCTTCCTGAGGTTCCAAATATTGAGGGGCGTCAACGGCTCTCTCCCAAATCGGCACCTGAGGTGACGATTTGAAGGAGGCATCCCAAATTGACACCTCAGGTTCCGATTGATACACATATTTTAAGTTAATTTTTAACATATATATTTAATTAATTTCGATTTTTAATAATTATTTAAAAAAAGACCAATAAATGATTTGTCCCTAAATCTATATAAGGTTTACCCGAAAACTTGTTGGAGCACAACAAAATGGAATCATTTCTATGAGAGTTATCAAAGGATGTAAATTATGACATAAAGATACAACAAATTAATGCATATACTATCATGACAAGCATGCATGAGCTGATTATCATGTCACATAAGATCGATAAGATTTTGAGTGTCTTTTGATGTGAGAACTATTTCCCCTCAATTAACTTGCATATTAGTGACATTCGTTTAAATCAGCTTATATCTATATAAAAAAGTAAGCAATTTATGAGTTCAACCCAAAACCCCAAAAACCCCTAACAAGCTTTGTCAAGCTGAAAGAAAAAGCAGGAAAATGTACGGACTGATTAAGATTTATCCTATCATATTCTTCAATGGCATTTACGTATAGAAAAGGGATTTTTAGGGATTTTTATCCAACAGATCGTATAAACTTTTTAAATTATCGTTACGGCCTTTTGCACAACGTAATTATCTCCATCGATCTTGTAAATTACCCCAAGAATCCTCACGAGTTTCAAACAGATTAACCAGGAAGTTTATGGGTGACAGTTGTCAAATTTACGGGATCAAAAGGAGAATTAAGTTGTTTTAGAAGCCGTGAAGGTAATTAGCAAAGTTATAGGATCTGCCGTGTAAAAATCCCTATAAAAAACCCAGATTTCAAAATTTTAAACAGGTTCTGGAGAGAGAGGGAGAGAGAGAGAGAGAGAGAGAGAGGAGATGGTGGGTGGACAATAGATGGAAGGAGGGGACGTGCGTATGAGAGAGAGCGGTGGAGAGATTTCCGGAGCCATTGCTATATTTCTAGAGAGAGAGAGAGGGAGAGAGTCCCATCTCGTGTGTTGATTCAGAACCCATAACTGCACCCTCCGTCGTCAACCGTCAACTCTCCTCTCCTCCTCATAAATACATAATAACCAACCCCATAATTTCCTTTTAATCCCGCGGTTATGCTCTGGATCTCATCGCGAGTTGGTTCCTCACCGTAATCTCTTGATTCAAGAGATGGGTAAAAACCAACAACCACATTTAACCATGATCCACTCTCACCTCGAGGTAAGAAACACCTCAAACCTTCCCTGTTCTTGAATCTGTCTTTTTTTATATATAAAAGGAAGCAGATTTATCATGGGCTTCGATCTTGGTGCAACTTGCTCTCGATGTCACCACTGCGCAGATGGGTTCCCTGGATGGGAGCCTGGATCACGAATTCGAAGACGAGAGCCTCGTGAGCCCAGCAACGGTCGCGAGGAAGGCGCACGCCATGGAGGAGGCCCGGCGCAATTTGACGCATGGGCTCGAGCCGTGGACCCGCAGGAACTGGACCGCTTTGGCCTTCAGGAGCCTCAAGGTGGTCATGTTCTCCACCAAGATCAATCTCTTGCTGCCGTTCGGCCCCGCCGCTATCTTGATCCACAAGTCCTTCGGGCATCAAGTGAGGCTCGTGATCCTTCCATAGAATCCGAATTTCGATCGACTTCGTGATGCCATTGAAATCCATTGCAGGGGATGGTCTTTATATTTAGCATGCTGGGTATAATTCCGTTGGCCGAGCGCCTCGGTTACGCGACAGAGTGAGTAATTCTTTATATCGTATGAACTTACCAATGATCAAGATTTGATGTGTTGTGATTTCATACCAATGCAGGCAGCTCGCATTCTTCACGGGACCAACAGGTAACTTTAGTGTTCTCTAACGGGTTTTGATCAGATTTCATGGAGGAATTTACATCAAAACGATCATCTTGCAGTTGGAGGACTTCTCAATGCGACATTTGGGAATGCGACGGAGCTGATCATATCGATCTACGCTCTGAAGACCGGTATGATACGAGTGGTTCAGCAGTCCCTGCTGGGCTCCATCCTGTCCAACATGCTGCTGGTTCTTGGATGCGCGTTCTTCTGCGGGGGACTCGTGTTCTTCCGCAAAGATCAGATCTTTGATAAGGTAAAGGATGTCTCTTTCTCTTTCTCGCGTACCTACGATGTTTGGTGATGTTTGAATCGTGATCTTGGATCTTGGTATTGTTGGCAGTCGGCTGCGGTCGTGAACTCGGGGTTGTTGCTGATGGCAGTCATGGGCTTACTCTTCCCTGCTGTTCTTCATTACACTCATACAGAGATGCACTTCGGATCATCGGAGTTGGCCCTTTCGAGATTTAGCAGCTGCGTGATGCTCGTGGCTTATGGCAGTTACCTCGTTTTCCAGTTGAAAAGCGAGAGGGATCCCTATGATCCTGTCCCGGAGGTGAGATTTCACGGTTACCAATCTGCTTAAACTTTAGCAGTTCAGAAACCGTCCAGTTCTTCGATCATTTCAGTTTTTGATGGTAATTGTCTGTAACTTAAGGGGGTTGATCAGAGTGCGGGGAACGCCGCAGACGATGACGACGAGGTCCCCGAGATCTCGAAATGGGAGGCGATCATATGGCTAGGCATCTTGACCGCATGGATCTCGATCCTTTCTGAATACTTGGTGGATGCTATAGAGGTACACTCACTGTTTTGCTGATGCAATTTGGATAGAACATATCAAGTTAATTTCTTTGCATCTGTTTTCGAATCCTTGGTAGGGAGCTTCAGTTTCATACAAAGTTCCTGTTGCTTTTATAAGCGTAATTCTGCTACCGATCGTCGGCAATGCCGCAGAGCACGCGAGCGCGATCATGTTTGCCATGAAAGACAAACTCGTAAGCTTACGTTTCTTGAGAAATCACAACATCTTTTCCTGTTAATTTAACAGGAGATGCTGAAATGTCTTTCCTCAGGATATATCTCTTGGAGTTGCTATTGGATCATCTACTCAGATATCTATGTTTGGGGTAAGCATCAATCGATCGATAACCGCGTACCTAATCGAGATGATTAACATGCTAAAATCGTTTGTGTGCAGATCCCATTCTGCGTGGTGGTAGGCTGGATCATAGGATGTCCTATGGACTTAAATTTCCATCTTTTTGAGACGGCCACATTGTTCATAACAGTACTGGTTGTTGCATTCCTGCTCCAGGTTTGTGCTGCAATTTTTTTTAACTTGTAGATTAATCGACGACGATCACGTGAAAAAACACGCATTGATTGTGCAGGAGGGGACATCTAATTACTTCAAAGGATTGATGCTCATACTGTGTTATTTGATAGTAGCTGCGGGGTTTTTTGTACATGTAGATCCTTCATCAGGTAATCGTTTCTGATCAGATGCAACTTCAAATTCTTATAGACAGTTGGGATTTATAAACTGGTTTGTTGTATGGAATGCGGAATCGCGTGTCTGATGTCTTTTTAACTCTTCTTTTTTCGTGTTTTCGCAGAGGACATGCTACCAGGAGCATAGGAAACATGATCTATTACTATTTACATACAGGTGACTATGGAGAGATCTGGTCATTTTTTTCACAGATTCTGCCCTGTTATCCATTTCGCATCGATGCGCGGCTTTCGTGCTTCTTCAATCTATTCCCTCGAGGGGAGAGTTTCATCTGTGGCATCTTTATAAAGCTGGCTAGAAGGCACTCAAGGTAGGCCGAAGCTTCATCAGATGACCGTAGAAATCCGAGATTCGTCGAGTTTGAGATCGGAGCAGCTGTACCATTTTATACTTAACCAAATTCATTGTAATTTTTTTTTCAAACAACCCCCGAAGTTGCAGTGCTTATATTGAAAAATATGGAGAATCTTTAATCTGTTCATGTAAAAGCTGTACAGAATTTCAGGGGATGATGTGCATTTTCTTGTGTTGAGTGAGTTCTAATGTTGGCAACACAAACTATGAACTGGAGACCAGCTATGTGAGGGTTTACTTCACAATGAATATAAGAATTTACAGGGAAATTCCTTCTCAAAAGAATGGAAAAGGCACGGGAAACCGGATCCTCTGTTGTATAGCAGAATGGAAAAGACTAGCTAAATATTTCTCTGGTTAGCCAGACCACCTGAGTTCAACCTTTTTTTATAGGCTTGAGCCTAATCGAATCTAGATCTGGGTGGGTCTGAAAGCGTAAACCAATCTTATTTTCTCCATAACTTCCTCATACGGACTTCCATTTTGATGATGTTCGGCTCGTTAGAAAAGACCAAATGATTAGTATAAGATAGATGCCATTTGTCTCATTTGGATATTGTATCTGTCTCATTTGGATATGTATCAAGTCTGAAACTTAAAATTAGTGATTTCTTATACTTAGAGGTCTTACACCTCCTCCCTTCCCACGCGTTATATCCTCCCCATAGTAATGGATGGAGGTGGAGGGGACATCGACAATGATGGCAACATCGGTGTTAGGTTGCTTGAAGACCTGGAAGAGGAAGATGAAGAAGTGGAGGGGAGAAGGGAGAGGAGGAAATATATCGTCTAGTCCAATTAACTCATGATCGATTGACTCAAGAGGAGATAAATTGGCGGTTCCAATCTCGTCTCTCCCACTTTTTTCCAACAACTAGACTTACGACAACCGATTGTTCCGTCATATCTATTCTTTGCATGTTCAATCTTCAAAAGTACTATTGATTAACTGCAAAAGTTTTCAAGTGTTGTGACGTAAAAAGCCGCATATTGTTTATAATATTATTTTTTATATAGTATATTAGATCGGGTTTGTGGTTCGGGCTAATAGGATTATGTTAGACCCTCGACCCAAACGCCGAAAGGAAAAATTATATAAACCCTGATTCAGGCTCAACCCATTTCAATTTTGAGGTTGACAAAGTCGGATTGCGGAAGGGATGGAAACGGTCCATCCCATTACTTATCCCTAGTTAGAACTCATATAAATGCGATTCCAAAAACCATTGTGTTAAGAGAGACCAGTGGACTCCCCGCGAGTATTATTGAGTCGAAGATTCGAGATTTGAACTGACTCTGTATACTGGTATCAATCGATCTGAAAGAGCGATTGAATTGACTATATGAATCCATTTGGGAATGAGTCCTTTGCCCCTAGACAAATTTTAGGTAGATGCTCCGAAATTAAGTATTCAATATGTTGTCACATCTGAAACTATATATAATTACATATACATACACATACACGCATGCATACATACATATATGGTTTTATGGGGTTGCCTCTTTAGAGCAACCAACATGACTGCCCCGCCTCATTTCGGTATTTTTTTTTCAAAAATATCACCATGTATATTCATTTATATATCTCTCCTATATGTCATTCAAATTTCGTCAGAAACAAATTCATATGCCCTCCATCTAGAACATGTCTATTACAGCAATGTTTAGATCGTTGAAAGTACATGTTCTAGATGGAGGGCATACGAGTCTATGTTTCTGATAAATTCGAATGACATATAGGAGGGATATATAGATGAATATACATGATGATATTTAAAAAAATAAAAAAATTACGAAAAAAAAGGACGGAGGCAGCCATATTGGCTACCTCTAAGGGACAACCATGTTTTTCCCATATATATATATATATATATATATATATATATATAAGGGTTGCATGGGGCTGCCCCTGCCTCATTTTCGTCAAAATTTTTTATTTTTTTGGAAAATATCATCGTGTATATTCATCCATATATCCTTCCTATATGCCACTCGGATTTCGTCCGAAACAGAGACTCTTACTACCTCCATCCAGATGAGGTCGATTTAAAAAATCCTACGATCGTTAAAAAAAGATTGTCTGCATGGAGGTCGTAGGAGTCTCTGTTTCTGACGAAATTCGAATGGCATATAGGAGGGATATGGGGACGAATATACATGGTGATATTTTTCAAAAAATAAAATAAAATAAATTGCGGAAAATAGGGTGGGGCCATCATGTTGGGTACACTATGGGGGCAGCCCTATTTTTTCTATATATATATAGAGAAAGAGAGAGAGAGAGAGAGAGAGATGAGTGATCATGTGAGAGCAAAAAGCTGTGAGAGCACGAGATGACTGATTCTGGACCACTAGATTCAACCAGGAGAGAGAAGATATAATCTAATGGTTCAGAATCACCCCTCTCATGCTTTTACAGCTTTTTACTCTCACAGGATCACTCATCTCTCTCTTTATATATATATATATATATATGGAGAGAGAGGAGTGATCTTATGAGAGCAAAAAGTTGTGAGACCATGAGAGGAATGATTATGGACCACATGATTATGTTTTCTCTCTCTCTCCTAGCCTTCTCTCTCCTGTGTGAATCATGTGGTCCAGAATCACTCCTCTCATGCTCTCACAACTTTTTGCTCTCATAGGATCACTCCTCTATATGTATGTATGTATGTATGTATGTATGTATGTATGTATGTATGTATGTATGTATGTATATATAGAGAGAGAACTTCAGATAAACAGTCCTTTCCTGTATGCGTGGAAAGCCAACCATCTTATCATCCATAATCAATGCGATGGCTATTATTAATGGCTAGTTACCTATATTTTTAAATATTGAAAAATCCATTATGGTCATTTTGGCATATTCCATATTTAAAATACAACAAATACCTACCCAATAATCTCTCCTCTCCACTCCTCTCTCTCTCGCTCTCGATGGCGGCATGCGAGGAGGAGGTTGCTGCACGTCGTTGAAGACATGCAACAACGGTGGAGGGAGAGCATTGGGCGGTGGATGCAACGTGCTTCTCTACGGTGGTCGGTGATGGTGTGATGTTATGTGGACCTATGATGGTTGCTTCCCGCGATGGTATGATACTTCTTTGTCCTTCAGGTCTGAAGAAAAAAGATGGGTTTTCCAATGTTATTTTCTTGCAGGCAATGGAGGCGACATTGTGTGGAGCCGGTTGTCGCACGTGGAGGAGGTGGATCATGGAGGAGAAGGTTGAAGGAGAGTGTGGATGGAGGAGAATGGTGCACGTGGAGGAGCGGTATTGGCAGAGGATGGTGCATGTGGAGGAGGTGGATCATGGAGGTGAAGGGCGGATGAGGGTGCGGATGGAGGAGGAATGCGGGCGAAGGTGGGCGCAACCAGTTTTTTCAATCTGTGATCGTTTTTACATTTTTCGATCTTTTTTTTACAATATCAGATCTTTTTTTTACAAATCAAAAATTGTTATTACAATCTCTGATTTTTTACATTTACTTTATCTTTTATAAATTTCTAACAATGTCAGATCTTTTTTTACTATCTCAGGTATTTTATTTACAATATATGATCATTTCTTACTAATCTCTATTCGTTTTTATAATATCATATCATTTTTCTACATTAATCATTTCTTTTGCTAATTTCTAACAATCTCATAATGTTGTTTACAATCTTATATTGTTTACAAATCTCAAGTCATTTTTTTGCAATTTCAGATTGTCTTTTTTACGTTTATCATTTCTTTATATTTGTAACAATATATATTTGTTACAAAACACAATATACTTTTTACAAACCTCATTTTTTTACATTTTCCTCTTTCTGCTTAATAATTATTGAATTATTAACTATCTATTTTTTTGTAGATCTCCAAAGGAATATTACAAATAAGTATGAAGTTTTACAAAGGCATTACCTAAATTACAATTACAACAATAAGCGTATTACTAACTTTGATTTTATTTACAATGCAGGTTACTGGTTATAATCTTACAATGACAATGAGTATTTTACAAAGAGTTCTACCATTCTGTATAACGCAAAAATGATATCATGTTGGTGAAACCTCATCGTATAAATAGCAACAGAAGATACCAATTCATGCGGGCTAAAAATAAAAAAGAAAAGGATTAAACGAAATTCAAATTCAAAATTAAATTCAAATTTAAAATGAAAATACATGGACTAAAATACTTTTTGGATAAAGAGTCGCTAGATTGAGATCTAACGGATAAGATGGTTAGCTTTTGTAACACCCCAACCCAAACATAGTATCACATGGAAAACTCACAAAGTGTGGGTGTGGTTTATAAGTGGTGGGGATTAGTACTTGACTACTTGAACTTAAGCATTTTGGGTAATTGTCAACGGGTCCATTTGGGCCCGAACCCAACAAGTTGTCAGGGCTAGTTTTCCTTGATAACAGACCAGAGACCTAAGTCCGGGACATTACAAATGGTATCAGAGCCAAATTTCCCTCTGATAGTGGAAAGGGCTACCCGAGAAGTGGAGCCGCCCCTACAAAGAGGTAGGAGGAAAAGGCTACCCGGAGCGTGCAACCGTCACGATCACTGGGAATAAGTGATGTGCATGTCGCAACGAGGACGTTGCGAATATAAGTGGGGGAGATTGTAACACTCCAACCCAAACATAGCACCACATAGAAAACTCACAAAGTGTGGGTGTGGTTTATAAGTGGTGGGGATTACTACTTGACAACTTGGGCCTAAGCATTTTGGGTGGTTGTCAACGGGTCCATTTGGGCATGAACCCAACAAGTTGTCAGGGCTAGTTTTCCTCAATAACGGACCGGGGACCTAAGCCCGGGACGTTACAACTTTTCATACACCAGGAAAGGCCAACCTCATTGGAAGGGCCCCATATATATATATATATATATATATATATATAGAGAGAGAGAGAGAGAGAGAGAGAGAGAGAGAGATACACACACATACGTATATATACATATATATAGGGGACCTTTCAAATGAGGTGGGGGCTTTTCTGAAATTGTAAAGGCCACTGTGAATTTAGTAAAAACTCTGTAACAATTTTGTAAAAGTATAAACTGTACACTGTAAAAAATATTTTTTGTAAAAATATAGCATCCAAATTTAAATTAACATTTCCATCCAATATAATAATATTTTTAGTATTTTATTTCACTATACATGTTGTGTTAATATTTATTGTTATCTTATGAAACAAGAAATTGTAAAATATATTGAAAAAATGCATAAATTGAGGGTGGCTCACAATATATATGGTGAGACCCTGTCTCATTTGAAGTTTCTCCTATATATATGTATATATGAGAAAAGGGATGTTGTTCATTGTAACAGTCAAGTTGGCTGTTACACGGAGCAGTTTCCCCTATTTTTTTCAAAAAATCCATGATGTATATTCATATATATATATATATATCCCTCCTACATGTCACTCGAATTTCTTGAGAAATAGAGACTCGTATGCCCTTCATCTAGAACATGTAATTGTAACGATTTGAAATTTGCTATAATCGACATGTTCTATATGGAGGGCATAAGAGTCTATGTTCTCACAAAATTCGAATGACATGTAGGAGAGATATATAGATGAATATACATTGTGAAATTTTTGAAAAAATAGGAAAAATTGCTTTGTGTAACAACCAACTTGGCTGCTCCCCGGTCTCTCTCTCTCTCAATATATATATATGAGGAGTGATCTTGAGAGAGCAAAAAGATGTCAGAGTATGAAAGGAGTGATTCTGGACCACTATATTCAACCAAGAGAGAGAAGACCAGGAGAAAGAGAAAACAGAATCTAGTTGTCCATAATCACTTATCTCATGCTCTCACAATTTTTCGCTCTCACAGGATCACACCTCTCTCTCTATCTATCTATCTATGTGTGTGTGTGTGTGTGTGTATAATAGGGCCCTTTCAATGATGTGTGCCAATCCTGCATCGATGGAAAGCCCATCACGAGATCCGTTAGATCTCAATCTAACGGTTCTTTTATCAAAAATTACATTTTAGTCCATATGTTTCGTTTCGAAATTGAATTTCATTTTGAATTTGAATTTGAATTTTATTTAGTCATTTTATTTTGCATTTTAGGCCGTCTGATTTTGTATTTTTTTGTTGATATTTACTCAATGAGGTTTGTTAATGTGGTGGCATTTTCACGGTATGCAGACCAGCAAAATTCTTTGTAAAATTCGTGTTGACATTGTAGAACTGTATCTGACATTGTAAAATAAAATCACATTTAGTAATAGTCATATTATTGTAATTTTAATTTTAATAATACTATTTGTAAAAGTTCGTGTACATTTTATAAAATTCATATGAAGACCTGCAAAAAAATAATTAGTGAATCATTGATTATTCAAAGGAAAAAGTAAGTGTAAAAAATTGAGATTGTGAAATAGATTGTAAAAAAAGAACTAATTATTAGAAATTTATAATAATAACGAATGTAAAAAGCAACATGTGATTATAAAAATAATCTGAAATTGTATGATATAATCTGAAATTTGTAAGAAAAATGATTTGAGATTGCAAAAAACGATATGATATTGTAAAATAGGATATGGAATTTTAAAAAAAAAGAGTAAATTACAAAAAAGTTCCTAAACTGTACATCTTATTTCAGTGTCATACCTGAACTTAAAAAAGTAATAATGTGGTACCCGAACTTTCAAATTTGTCTTAATGTGATCCCTGACTATTGAAATTCAAGATTAGAATGACGAAATAATGGACCAGGTTTCTGTGGTAAAGGACCGCATTAAGACAATTTCAAAAGTTCGGATACCGCATTGTTGCTTTTTAAAGTTCAGGTATGACATTGAAATCAGGTATATAGTTCAGAAACTTTTTTGTAATTTACAATAAAAGAAATGATCTCTAATTTTAAAAAATGGATATATCCTTCTTTTCCTGCATATATCTTCTTCCACCCGTACCTCCTCCACCCTTCTCTTCCATGACCCACCTCCTCCTTGCGCGTCCTCCTCCTCCCACACTCTTCCTCCATCAGTTAACATTCTCCTCCACGATCCACCTCCTCCACGTGCAGCCACGGAGGAGGTGTAAAAATCAAACGCCGTCGTGGTTGGCGTCGAAGATGTCAAAGACGCGGCGGAGGTGGAGGGAGTTGAGGCTGCGATTGCGTGGGAGGAAGGAGGCTCCACTGAGTGCGCCACCACCTCCTCCACCGATGTCGTGCTCCGTCGCATGCGCCACCACCAACTCCGTCGCCGTCATGCTCCACGTAGAAGTCATTTTGTCGTCGTTGTTGTGGGAGGGTAAAATCCTAGCAATGAATTTCCGACGAAGGGACCAATAAGGAATGTGGGTTGTCACATTCTATTTTTAAAATGTGACAAAATGACTAAAATGGATTTTCATGCTTAAAAAATTAAGATGAAAATGACATAAATGGGATCTGTTGGATTAATTACAGATAGCCTAGATGGTGGGCTTTCCTTACACCTTATTTACCTTATTTATTGGATATATTTCCTCTCTCTATATATAAAATACTGCTTAACAAAAATAGAGATCACCGACATCAACATGGGGAGGTCGCATTGATTCGAGTTAGTTGGCGATGTCCCCATCGCCACTTTGATTGTGTTAATCAAGTTGATGTATACTAAGACCTTACTTTGGTAGAGGACCACATTAAAATTAATCAAAATTTTAATAGAGCTTTGTTCAGCAAAATCTCACGGATGAGATGGACATCCATATCCTGATGTACTTCACACTGAAATTCCTTTTGCACTGTGCGATAGAATCATATGATTTCTCCCATTATCTACATGTTTAGTATATGATACTTTGAAGTCAAACATATTAGTTTGAAATCAAGCATTTTAGAAAAAAGTTCTTTGTAAGATAAGCATGTGTCCAAGGCCCAAGGATCACCTACCTTAAGGCTTAATTAATAGTTAATTAAGAGTGGTACTTTTTGGATTGAAACTCTGACCTAGGTACCTGAATTATGAGGACATTAGGGTCCGGAACTCGTGACCAAGTGCACGATTAGGGATGTCAATCTGGGTATTGTTGGGTTTATTGCAGTTCCAGCCCCAACTTGAGCTCCAAAGGGTACTGCTATTTGCTACATTTGCAAGGGGCACCTTGCTATTTGCCCATCTTTTGAAGCCCCATTCCAGGGAACAAATGTACCCTATTCGGCACTCCCAATTCCAGCCGTTACCCTCTCCATTCGACATCCAGAGAGCAGCAACAAGGGGTTTTGTGTAACCCATCTACTTCCTCCACGAGAGAGAGTCTGAGAACGAGAGAGAGGGCAACCGGTGGTCTTGCTCTTCTTCTCCAGTTGGTCAAGGTGCTGCTAGGGCTGCGGATTTGAGAGAAGAGTTGCTGGCCGAGCTCGAGAGGAGCATCGGGGAGGTCATTGCGGACGACCTCAAGAAGCCATATCCATCGTGTTTGGGTCCCCATCCGGGAGCCCATAAGGGGAGCCACTTATCTTCTTGATTTGAGCATATTGTTTGGTATTTTAAATACCTAGGGTAGTTAGCTACTAGTAGAAGAACTACCTATTATGCTTGTGGCTTGTACCTCGGTTTTGTGGGCAACAAAACCGAGAAGAACATTTGCCTCCATTTGACCGTAGTGGATTCGTTGCCGATCTTGCCCCGTGGTTTTTCCCTTGCTCACATCGAGTAAGGGTTTCCACGTAAAATTCTTTGTCTCGTGTGGTTGTTTGTTGTGCTTGCTTGTGCTTGTCATATTGTTGCCATTGAGTTCCCGTGTGGGGAACATATATTTGTGGTGCCATCTTTGTTGCAGGACAGTTTTTAGGGGATACTCATGGGTTGTGCATATCCCCAACAGGTATACCCATTGGGTATCTGACCCAAACCCGCCTCATTTAAGGACCCGAAACTTGCCCATTAATTTTTGGATGGGTTTGGGTCTTGAATATACTACCCGGGCGGGTATGGGTATGGGTTTGGGATTGCCTTATGGGTACCCGAACCCGAACCCACCCCAAACCCGAATAGATAATCAATATAAGTATATATATATATGTGTGTGTGTGTGTGTGTGTGTGTGTGTTGCATTTTAGTCGAACTTATCAAATCCACTTCTTATCCAATAGGTGTCAAGCTGTATATATAAAAATCAACTCAAATTTCTCCTCTCTATCCATTTATTCGTATTCAACTATCTTTTTGGATCTTAAATAAATAAACATTATCAATCCAAAAGAGTAAAACACCTAAATATATATAAACATTTAACATTCTCTGCACATTACACATATTTGCATACCTCCATCTTGTCCAATAGGTGTCAAGCTGTATATATAAAAATCAACTCAAATTTCTCCTCTCTATCCATTTATTCGTATTCAACTATCTTTTTTGATCTTAAATAAATAAACATTATCAAGCCAAAAGATTAAAACACCTAAATATATATAAACATTTAACATTCTCTACACATTACACATATTTGAATACCTCCATATTACATGATTCCTATGTTGAATCTATATATGAAAATCTTATGTATATTTATTAGCAGCTTAAAACTTTATTATGTTAAATATGTAGGTACCCATGGGTAGATGGGTATCCGTAGGGTATATGGGTACCGCTAGAAATTACCCATTTAATATATAGACGTGTATGGGCAGCAATTTTATAAATGGGTACGGGTTTGGGAATATTGATACCCACCCCAAACCCGACCCGTTGACAACCCTATGCACGGCGTGACTCCAATCTTTAGATATGATTTCGGTCATTAACCTCCTAAGAGAAGATGACTACTCGTGGGCCTCATTTTAACCCTGGCTAGATCGGGGGTACATGATTCTTGGTAAGACTCGATGAAGACCATGCCTGAATAGGGGATCCTTTGATAAGGCTCCTGGAGAGCCTTATCGGTCTCCTTTGATAAGGGTCCTAGAGGCTCCTAGGTACCCTAGCTAGATCGGGGGTACCTAATCCTTGGTAGGACTCGATGAAGACCATGCCTGAATAGGGGGTTCCTTTAATAAGGCTCCTAGAGAGCATGATAATGGCTAACTGGTCTTCAACTCAGTAGTTACTTCCTTGAGGGAGAATTGATGAATAAGCTCATCAATGCATTAGTTGCGTCAAATAAAGTCGAAACCCTTATTAAGACGTATGTGCGTAGAAATAATGTCGAACTACTAAGAAAATACATCAAAAGATAAGAAGAGCTTATTAACATATCAAAATAACACAAAAAAGGTCAAAAGAGAAAAAAGAAATAAAATGAAGAAAATGTAAAGACTATATATTTTTACAACATAAATAATAAAGAATCTCGTATGAAATTATAAAATTATTATATTTTATAACAAAAGGTCAAAAAGATACGTTAAAATAAGTGGTATTAGAAAGTGAAAATTAAATAAAAACCCAAGATAGATGATATGGTTGTATTAACTTCCAACCTTCTACTTGTAAATTCACACTGAATTAAATTCATACATAAGATCTTATTTCTTTTGTACCTTTATTATACAGTAAAACTTATAACTTAATTAAATGAAAATTGAAACAAAACCCTATGTATTACCATTACAAATTTATGAAAACCTTAAATTTTATTTACAATTCTTATTAATTCAATAAAAATTTTATATTATTAAATAATCCATGCTTTCTCAAAAATATTATAACATAATAAATCCAAAAATAGAAATATTGGTATTATATATAATAGTTAGATATAATTCAGTTTGAATATTTTTAGCTATTTATCTATATATTTTTAAGTTTATTTTAACATGTAGACCCTATATAAATTATATATTTATGTATAAATATAATGACATACTTAAGTTATAACAAAATAAATAGATAAATATGTGTATAAAGTGCTATAAAATTACTTTAAAATTTAAGGTTTTTGTCACTTACACCCTTCCCGGATATTGCAATATCGGCTATGCCCTCCATTGTTTGGAATATCAGTTATGTCTCTGACTTCTTACATCATTCTCATTTGCGCCCTTCCATTATTTTCACTGTCAATTAGTTGAACTAAATCATGATTTATTCAAATTATGGTGTGGTTAAGCGGGGCATAACAATAGAAAAATCCAACCCCCTCCTTCTCTACCCTCCCCTCCAGCGCCTTCCTCCTCTGTCAACCATAACCAAATCATGATTTATTCAATTTGGAAGGAACTTTTCAATACTAAGCAGAATATTAAGCTTTTAGGAAAACAAAATTTCATTTTAGCTCTTGATTAGAACTATTTTTCGTTTATTATTGGTTTTACTAATTTTATTATAATAGGCTCAAGCACATATCATCTTCATTGTAGGTCCACCTTCAGGAGCACGAGCAGCTTTCTCTAGATCCTAGAGAGGCCGAATAGCCATACAATCACCATCGATTAAAGTCTTCAATCATGGTCGTCAGTTTCTCGAAGAGGTACAACCGTTGGATCGAGCCTTTCATTTCATATGAATCGTCGAACAGGCCAACAAGTAGCCACGTATATGAGTGGAGCTACACGACCAGACTGGACAGAGGAAGCCTCCACCGTTCATCTTAGGGCATGGTCACATGAGTTCACTCATGTGGCCTTGCACTATTTCAGGCCTACCGCTTCACGCTTCTGAATATCACTCCGAGGCTCCGTTTGGTTGCAGGGTTGAGCAGGGTTGGGTCGGGGTACCCCTGTGAATAGTAAACTGTGAGGAGGATTGGGAAGGTTGGAAGGAGGGATACCTCGGGTTGGGCCAACCCAACCCTGCCCAACCCTGCAACCAAACGGAGCCCTAGAGTCTCGCTTGGGGCAATTTTCAATAGAAGCTTCAGATAATTACAAATGTGTTGATAGAAACTAAGTTCTGAATTTCCATTTAAGTTATTTTCTTATAGATTTACCCATTAACTCTTTAATGTGTATATTGTAATCCCTTTATTATAGAATTGTGAGATTACACCATTGTATAGAACTTTTAATGCCCTTTATTTTAAATATTGTGCGCACATCAGATATATGTTATTATTTATGTTTTTATGTGGATCAATTATTTTTAGCATATTAATTCAATTGCAAAATCATCATAGCTCTAAAAGTTGTGCAAAAATACTCATTCCGAAGAGAATAAACAAACAAACTTTTGACTTTGATATCTCAGATTACATTTAATTATATACTCTGAGTAAACAATTATGTGACATTGAACTTGATTTTTTTAATTGGATCATGTGACAATATTTTCAGAATACAAATATTTCTCTGGATACATCTTTAACGCAATATTACTTGTGGTTTTGAGGATTTTCCTAGCATGATTCAAGTGGCTTAAACAATCACTTATTACAAATTGTACTTTCCACATCAGCATTTTTATTTTATTCATCTTAAATCCAAAAATTAAAAAAGTAGCTTTCTTTCCTCTCTTTTTTGCATCTCATATTTTTCATTTGTCATGATTTTGCATTTTCATCTTAAATTTAAAAATGCCAAAAATTGTATGCATTACACATAATTAATTTTGCATTTAGAAATCACAAAAAAATGATTCGCATCCATCATGCATTATTCTTTAAGGGAAAAATATTGTTTCCATTTCAGGGCTTAATTTAAGATAAATTATTTTGGTAAGAAACTAATCAATTTCCAATCTGTATTCATTCATTTTATTTACTCTATTACTTTTCAAAACATTAAAAAAAATAACTTGTAATTCAAAAAATATAAAAAATCATTTTAGAAAATTATTTGTTGTATTTTGTTTGAAGCGTGACTTGAACCATATTTTTGACTCCTTGAGTCGACCTTAGGGTTTGCCCAAGCTAAATAAATAATTATACACGAACAATAATTAACTGAAATTATTTTTTGTGATTTTTGATTTATCATTGATTTTCCAACTACAACAACACTTCATAATTTGCATAGAATAATGTGCATCTTTTCACTTATTTTTGATAAAAGACAAAGAGTTAGTTTTTATGCTTGTTTTTATAGATAGATCCGTCATTTTACGTCAAAGTGTTAGTGAAATGGGGATAAAGAAGAAAGATAAAAAAATTCTACTCAAAGAAGGACTAAAGAAGATCAAAAGTCATGAAGTTTGGTGATAGGAGTAGAAATATGTTGTCTAGACTCTAAAGTCTCAATGGGTAGGAGCAAGGGTTGTTTTGCAAATGACTAGATCAAGTTAGAACGTAATCAAGTGAAAAGACGGAGAGAAATAGTCAAATAATCCCAAGAAAATAAGCTAAATAGCTTTTATATGGTTTTTATTTTTTATATAAAAAAAGTCTTAGATAATAGTGCACATCATTAGTGCACAAGGTTTTCCAAGTCAAAAAAATTGTCACCTGACCAAATTTTTAGTTCACTAAAATCACATTAATAGACTAATGAGTTCACCCAATCGACTATTCTTGAAATTGAAAATCAAGGTTCTTTTTTATAATTCTTTAGTCAACTGCCCATTACTCTAATCAATTAAAAGTCCCTTGGTTAACTAACCAAGTTAGTGAGTCGACTAAAATCTACTTTGAAAATCAAGCTATTAGGTATCATTCAATTGACTAGTAATTTCCCCAATAGACTAATATTATGTCTCAAAGATCAAAATTCGGAACATTAACTCCAACTTCAAATTTGATAAAAAAATATACTTGACTAACTTTTCATCAATTAACTCAATTTCCAAATAAGTGGACTAATTATTTCTTTGGCCAACTAATACAATATGAGTATGGATTTTTTAGAAAGGACCATTTTCAACCATACTTAATGACCTTAGATGGTTACTAAGCCTACTTAACACTATAAATAGGACATTAAGTGTCCTTTTTATCCACTCAACTAAAATTTTACCATCTCATCAACTCTTTGTGTGAAAACTCAATTGCTTGCCTATGCTCTCAAGATTTCATATTCAAGGTATTTTTCTTTGTAGCTTATTAATTTAGATGTCTAACATGTGGATTCTTTTCTCCCGCTTATTAATTTAGATGTCTAACATGTGGATTCTTTTCTCCCATGGCGAGAAGAAATCTTCCTTCGAGGTTGTCCAAAGAATGGAAGCTTATAAGATGTTGTGCTACCCTTAATTTTAAGTAGTGTAAAAGGTGAAAAAAGCTTCGTCGCGAGAAAAAAAGAGGGACTCATATAATGAGAGTTCTATGATTTCAGTGGTATAATACCTTGTGATGAAGGTGACATCACCTTAACGAGGTTATAACCCTTAAACTACCTTGAAATCACCTCAAAACTTTTGATCAGCAATGTCCGACAAGTATCAACTGTGACGTCCCGCCTCGCAGGGAGAGTGTCGGACCTAACTCCCTAGGATTTAGATACTACATCATACTGATGCGAAAACCCATCCAACAAGAGAGACACAAGTGCCTGAGATACATGTCCAGTGATAAAATCGTACCTATATGGCTATTCTCGCATGCAATTTCATATCTTTGTTCTAATCCATCTCCCACATATTGTCATGACCACGCTAATCTCTAAATCACAAAACCTTTTTCTTACTTCTAATCCAAAAATAAAATCATGAAATACATGAATAGGGAGAGGTGATCTTACATTTCTAATGGTAAATTCGTGTAGAGGATGACGAGTGAAAACTCCTCTCCAAAAGATGGTGGTAATCCGCCACCTCCAAGGCCGTTCCGATTGAGCTACGATGAGCTTAGGAGGTGGGAGAAGGTGTGTGGTGGCTAAGGTTTGCAAATGAGAAAAGATTATCTTAATAGAGGATTTTATAAGCCGCTTAAATGGACTTGGACAGATCCTTAGATGGACCCAGCTCAAATCTCGTGTGACCATTTCTGACTTGACACATCTTCACTAAAGTGATCATATCTCACTCATCCGATATTCGATTTGAACATTTTCAGACGCATTGGAAACCTTACGACGATACGCATCGAACAAGCTATCATATTCTACAATTAGATCAAAATTGATTTTTTTCATAAATTTCTTAATGAACTGCAACCATTTGATCATCATCAACTTGACCAAGTTGCGAAGCTAAAATATAGGGTTTCACATTAACGGGTCACAATCTCATCATCCGTCATCTCAATCATTTTTTTCATCTGTTTTCATTAAAGAGATAGGTTACAATATTAGAAAGTTTTGAAGGGCCAATATGATGAAATAGAAGATTCATGGTGGATTAATTCAATGAGATTATGTATGATTTTAACCATTTAAAAAGATTATGGAACGATAAAAGACTCGTGCAGATGAGGGTTTAGTGATAAGTATGCTTTGTTTTTAGTTCTGATTTGATTAATATAAAGGATAATAAATGGGTAAATATTATAAATAAAGATATAATGAATGATGCAGTCTTGATTTGATCTCTTATTTCGTAACAACTTATCAAGAGATAAAGTTTTTTTATCTAGAGACAAAGGAACATCTGCACCTCGAATTTTGAGACCTATGTAACTTAATCCTAAAAAGTATGTCATACTCATACACATGAAAAAGTGTTTTTTAAAGGTCTTGAAAAAAGTGTTTTATATGAACTAAAAACAGTAATACCAACTGAACACGCGAGGATGATTTTTGGAATTGGAAATTATTAGGGTATTTTGCAAAACTCTCACAAAAATGCTCATCATCTTCAATATTAATCTTTTCATTTGTTTTGTGTTTTAATTTGGACGAGAATTTTTTGTAAATAAGGAATCTTCTTCTGGACCAATGCATTTGATAATTGATATTGATGAGAATCTATCTAGGTTGACGAAAATATGTTTAGTAATGTAAAAATAATAATAAGGGTAAATTGCAGAAAGGACATCAACTATGCCTCAATTCTCAATTAAGGGACTCATTTTTCAACTGTAACGAAGAAGGGTTTGATCTTATGTTTTTGTCTCGAATAGAGGCCTCTATAAGTTTCAATGACCCTTATATGTCGATGTTAAAGCTTTAAAATTGAAAGTTCAAGCTCATATTTGTTACAATTGAAAAATGACGCCCTTAATTGAGAATCAATGTATAGTTGGGGTTCATTTTTGTAATTTACCCTAATAATAATTTTTTCAAAAAATAAATATCGCATGTTTCAATAGTGTACATCATCATCATCATCCATAAAATTGAAATTTGAATGGAACCTAATCTCGAGATCCAAATTTGAATCCCATCATTAAATTCCTAATGGAAATTTTATTCAGGCATTCCATTTAATGTTGTGAACATTTGGTTTTATACCTAATAATTTACCATTCAAAAATTCAAAAAATTCTAATTACAAACAACCTATTTATTGATCTGGCCCTCAAACTTTATGTTTTTTTCTTTTTGTTGATTATTGTCATATTATTAATTAGGTATCCATCACTTAACTCTTGGTCAAAATCCATTATACCAAGAGGCAAGAGTTCCCTTTCGCGTCAAGATCAATTCGACCAAGAGGATACACTGAATGGAATCACAACATGATTTGTCATGCATCTCATAAAACACCAGAGGGAGTATTGCATGGTGACTATGCATATGCAGCGGTAAAAATGATGCATCTCATGGTAACACTTGAAGGCACCCGATTTTCTGCCCCGACCAACATCGTCCCTTGGATTTTGTATGGATGATTGGGACTATCACAACTTACTCTGATGTGATTACACTCACAGTAGAGGATCTGAACCCTGCTTTAGTAATCGATTTCGTTAAGTTTGTCAGTACGCTCTCCAAACTTCATAAATGCAGTTAATCACATAGGATGGAAGTGATAGGGATCCATCACTTATGATGAGATATTGGAATCCTGACCAACTCGTGAGGCTCGAATCAATTTTGCTAGCATGGGGCCACGAGATGAGCATCAACGAACGACATGCATCCGCTTACAAGGGCTCTCGTATGTCAAACTGGTATAAAACAATCTATCTGGTATAATTACGTAGTTTACGTGTCGATGCGTACTCTTATATTTTATTTGTATGTCAGATAAAAATATAAGGAGATGCACATCAATGCATATCGAGACATAATGGATGGAGAAACAATGAGAGACAAATCGAGGTTCATACCATATAAATAATGTGGTTTTACACTTGTGTCCCTCTCAGATTCGATAATTACAATTGTGCTCCTGTCTTTTTTGTAATAACACTCGTGCCCCTATATTTTTACGAAATTTACAGTACTACCCTTCTCATAAGGTAAAATAAGAGCATAAATGCAATAACAAAAGGATAGTGCTGTGAATTTTGCAAAAATACATGGACACAAGTGTGATTGCAAAAAAAAAAGTAGAGAATGACTACATAATCTCGAAAGGCATAAGTGTAGAAAATCCTAGAAATGATAGTAAAAATCCTAAAAATGATAGTATATGATAAATGGGAAAAAAACAGAGATATAAATAAGATTCCATAGCCATCAACAGTCCCAAAAAAAGAACTTACGGAAAAGACATGAGACAACAGTAGCGAAGGGATTGACTTCTCTCTCTCCCTAGTATCACTGCCACCACAGCCACAGCCATTATTATATACCTATAGTTTGAATCCATCCTTCTCGAATCCCATCTCCCCTTCGGTTTTTGTTTGCTTCCCCTTCGCTCCCTCCACATTAACATCTTCCACCCACCCCCCCTTTTCCTCACCCCTCATGTGCCTCCTCTGATCCGGTGAGCAGCTGCCGACCCACCATTATCAGCAGCAAACCCGCCCGTTTGTATGTGTTTTTCTGAAAAACTTGCAGATTCTTAGCTACCAACCTCGAGAAATCGATCACCCAACACTTAGAGCCCTTAAAGCTATCGCTTTTTTGGTTAAAGATCGAGCAACGTCTTTGCATTGAAAGTGTTTGTGGAAATGCGCCACTGGGTGTGGTGTGGTTTGATGTAAGCTGATCTGCTGGAATATTTTCGGAAAAAGTTGCCATTTTTTTGCTACTAACATCAAGAAATCGATCATCCGACACTCCGAGCCTTCCAAGATCCCACCTTTTCGGGCAATGATGCGGCGTGATTGCCTTGGAGGAAGGAAATGCGCCACTGCTGCGGTGTGGCGGTGATGTAAGCTGGTTATCTTTGTTTTTGCTAGACTGAAGGTGGCCTGGAGATCGCCATGAAGGCACACTATCGTCCGGTGTCTGCGGTTGGTGTTGAAGAAGTTTCTCTGTTTGGATTGCTGTTCATGGATCTTATGGTTGTAGAGTTTGTCGTTAATGATTATTTGTTATCTAGGGGAGAGCGGCTGTGGGAGATGGAAGAACAACCAAATCCGTCTATGGATGCAGCACGGGTCATTTGTGCAGATATCAGCTTGAACAGGATGTATGTTCTGTCCTTGTTTTTATAGAATGATAAGTTGAGAATATGTTCAGTGCTGTTATAATAATGGCATTGTTCTACTAAGAAGTGTTCTTCCCTTTGCAGAAATAGTTTCTTGGTGTTTGTATACCCATATGTGGACATGCTTCCTTCTTGATACAGGTGCACCAGTTGGAGAGATTATTGCAGGAAGAGCTCAAATTGCGAGCCACCCTTGAAAATGCTATGGATCACGCGGCTGAGTCCCTGCAGGAGTCACCATGTCTTCCACCTGAAGTATGATCCCGAAACTAGAAATTTGTTCCTGTAGCACTCAGTCTGCAAGCATTTGAAGTCGTCTTGAAGACTTTTATGTCATGTCTTATCAATTCTTTTTGCATACTCTTGTAAGAAGTGAACATCTTCTTTATTCCATTTTACAGATATGTTGAACTTGAATTTCGAGTGTAGTTTGTAAATGTTTACGATTTCGTTCCTTTGGCATTTGGCGTTTTTACTTTCTCCCGCCTTGTAGTCTGTAGTTCCTTGTAAGTCTAGAGTTACATTCTGATAGTGGTTGGGTAATATCTTGATAAATAGATAAAGCCCGATTTTATTTGCTATACTTATCATCTGATTCATCTCCTAAGCAGTAAGGCATCGTTGATAAGTCTAGCCTTATTTTTGTTTTCTGCTGAGTTTAGTTCAAGCCAGCATATCAAGCGTAATTTATTTCAAAACAAACAAACAAGCAGCTAAATTGTCATTGTTGATCCTCGCTCAATTATGGAGAATTTGGTTAATTTTTACTACCAATATTGCAATGTTTTTTTCAGGCAAAAGAGCTTGTATCTAACATTGTTATGCTGGAGGATACAATTTCAAAGCTAGAAGAACAAGTGGTTTCTTTGCATTTCCAGTTGATTCAGGAACGAAATGAACGGCGCCTAACAGAGTACCAATTAAAGCAATTGCCTTCCCATCCCACGCTTGTGTCCAATTCAGGAGGTGTCGAAATTTTGGTAGGTTTGCTTTAGTTCTGCCATGTGAAGGTTGCTTATATTCTGAAACAATGCAGTATTTGGAAGACATGGCTGGAAAACAATTTTATATTGGGGCATCACAAATTTTCCCAAGTTCTACACTGTTACACCTTTATCAGTTTTTAGTCAGCTAGTGTGTCCTTTAGAATTAAACTTTGTCAGGGAGTTATTCCGGTTCTGACATCATCATCGTTTCTAGATATATATGGTACCACCTTAAAAGCATTATTTACCCCGAGTTCACATTCCGTCCCTGGCCATGTTATCACCTACCATAAATGGATTAACATTAAAAAAGTGCTTTGTTGCCTGTATTTTCCTACGCGGATGCCTCTTCTCGATCAACATGTTGTCTGCAATTTTATAATGTGTTCTAATGCAAGGAAATTTTAAACAAAAGATACACACACACACACACTCATGCATACATACATATGTATGTAGGTGTCTACCTGTCTACCTCTGTGCGTGTGCGAGTCCATGCAGCATATGCTAAATCTTCAAAAAAAACATATGGGAGATAGTTTTAAAATCATATTAGCATGTTATTGAGATTTTGTTAATCTTAAAACATGAGTTATGTTAATCAGTGATTATTTGTAAAATTCTTTCTTTTCTAATTACATAGCCCGATCCGGAAGCTTCAGATGACGATATGCCTTTAAAAGATCAGCAGACAGTTGCAGAAGTCTTAAAGAACACCATCCACGATAATATTAAGAAAGATGTTCCCCTTAAAGTTCTGTGGAAACATCCCAATAAACTCTCAGAAGAGATGGTGCGCTGCATGAAAAATATATATATTTCACTCGCAGAATCCTCTAATGGTCAGTTGAACTCGTCCACATCTGAGAGCTTGGAGTATTCCTCATCACCTTATGGACTGCTTTCCAGTTTGTCATTGTGGTCTGAGACATCGTCAAATTCCTCAGCCATACAAAGTCCTCAAGTTGATCTACAGTACAACAAAGAATTGTTGGCTGCAGAGAACTCCATTGATCCGTATAAAGTAAGAGGAAAGTTGAGCTGGATGGACATTGGGAATTACAGCTTGGCTGTTGAAGTCTCTTGGGTATCCGTTAAAAAGAAGGAGCTGGAATATGCTGCTAGTGCCCTACGAAGATTCAGGTATATATCTAGATAGTGGAAATTGTTATTCGCAAATGATAACTCTATTTTCCAACCATTCACTATCACTTTCTCCAAGACCCTTTGGTTGTCCACATATAATATCAAATCTTGTGTTTCAAGCGTCCCTTCTCTGCATTTATCACCTCCTTTATGTTGAAAAGCAAGGTTCAGATTTTTTTTGAGGAAAAAGGTTCAGAATATTAAAAAAAGGAGTACCTAGCACTCCCAGTAATCATAAGGTCCATACCTTAACACACAATCCAAAAGAACGCCATAAACCCACTTGACTAACCTAAGAAGACCACTGTGCTGAAGATGATGGTACTTTTTTATTGATTAAAAATAAAGTTTTTTCTTTTGCATGCCCCCTTTGTAGAGAACAGTAAAACCTTTTAGTCCGTTCCTTTTGAATAGTTCTCACAGCCTGGTAATCATTGAGTGATATTCTTCCATGAAATAAAAGTCATTTGTAACATATAGATTGGGTTTTGCAAGTCACAGGAAATTCTTGGTGAGATAATTGCATTGTTAGACATCGCAATCTGCTTTGTAAATTCGCTAGCATCCCTAATAGCTGTTGCAAAATCAAAACAAACTAAGCATTTTACCCCACAACATAGTACCAATCCATGGGGCAAAGAAATAGGAAATGCGGCGGAGGAGAAATGTGGGGTTTGCTCTGGGTCATGGGGGTTTGGGGGGATGAAAGACTTTCAGGGAGACCAAACGAAGACTATGGACTCCGTAAAGAAAGCATCACAGTCATCCCAGGGTACGTATATATCGTCGGGCAGGTACTGATAGCAGCCAATAGCTGTGCACAGAAATCTTGGGATGATTCCAGTAGTCTAAAAGGGTCGTAATCTTACTCTCACCTTTTATTCTTCTGTATTCTTTTTTGGCTTTTTAGGGACTTGGTATTTGTTGGTGAAAAAATAATCTACGTTATTCATGAGACCCTAGAGCTCTCTTATATAGGGGAGAGTCCCAATGGGTAAATTAGATATTGTTGACAGCATAAATAGAGTATAAATAAACAATACTAAAAACATAGGAATATCTCTACACTCCCCCTCAAGATGGATCATAGATATCGATCATGCTCAATTTGGATCCACACTTCTGAAATGGACCTCTAGTCAAGGCCTTGGTGAAGATATCTATAGTCTGCTCTCCTAAATTGATGTGGGAGGTGGAGATGAAGCCTTTTTTAATCATGCCATGTGTATAATGTCAATCCAGCTCAATATGCTTTGTCTTTTCGTGAAAAGCAGGATCGTTTATAACTCGGAGAGATGTATATTGAGAATATGGGGGTCGTCCATTCTGTTTGACAATGAATATGTCATGTTGTAACTGCAAGACCTTCGTCTCGTTTCTTGCTTGTGAATATGTAACAACAATAATATCCCACAGTGCTTTGGCAGTGGGTTGATGCAGAGCATCATTGGTGATCTCTATCGTCAATGTACCAATCAAGTAGATGTGTGCTTACACATCATCGGCCTCCCATGAGACATTTATACCAGTCTTGTCAGTCGGCTCCTCTTTGGTAAGAATATGCTTCTTACCAGTAGACTACGTCGGGCTCTTGAACTGCATGCCCCATAGTTCGTAGTACGTTCCATCCATCTTGACTATTGGCGTCGGACCTTGAAAGGTGCTTGTGGAGGAAGTATCAACCTTGGTTTTTTACATGATGCTGAATCCAAACTGCAAAGACGTGGACTTGTAAATCAAGGAAAAACCTGTCTACACGGATATGAGGGGAATTGATTGCAGGTGTAAACTCAAACTGCAACCATACCCATCAATACGAGGTGTGCCCTAGGACAAGAGAAGGTGATTTGTCAAATTGAAATCACATTGGAAACCTCAAAATCAGACCGTACGTGATTACTCGATCATCTGTACGATGCCCTAGAACACTCGGTGATGCAATGGTGCAATCCTAGCTGAGATAAGGGCGAACAAGGAGAGGCGGGGGGGCATACGGAGATGACCTCGAGCGACAGCGTGGGCTTCGGGCAGCGGTGGCTCCTGGCAGCGGCGTGGGCTGCGGGTAGGGTGTGGGCTCGGGTTAGGGTTTTGTGTATGAGAACCTGGTCTAGAATCGTCGCTCCGATACCATGCTGGTGGAAAATGATCTATGTTATTCATGAGACCTTAAGGCTCCCTTATGTAGGGGAGAGTCCCAACGAGTGAATTACACACTGTGTAAATCATGAATAGAGAATAAATAAACAATACTAAAATATAGAAATATCTCTACAGTGTTACATTTCACATACACAGGGCACGGGCGAGCATGTAAGCATGACTCAATTTTGATGTGCATGAAATAGGATTTGCTTTTTACCTTGCTAAATAGGAATTCGGCTTGATTGTTCTTCAATGCCAAACCAACTGTTATATAATGCTAAATGCTCTATAGATATTTATAAAAATAATTAATCAAATTTCAACCAGAGCGGTTTTTTAAAGAAAAAAGGACATGTACTGTATAGGTACATGCTCAAAAACTTCACCATTCATCACCGAGAAATTATTATAAATCTAAAATCATTTACAAGTAACACAGAATTAGGGGATCCAACTCTCAACCAACACATTGGTGTGCACCACAACACTCTCGGCATAAAAATTATCTCGATGAAAAAGAACCTCATTTCTGGCCAATCAGATCGCCCATATCACTGCCACATCCCTCGATCTCTCTTTGTTTGTACCGGTCCATACTGCACCAATAGAATTCCGAAAATCCTCAACGCTAGCAGCCTGAACCACTTGAGTACCGAGCTGATTCCAGATCTCTGCGGAACTATCGCATTTGAAGAAGAGATGGTCAGCGTCTTTTGCTTCCTCCATGCATCTTGGGCACTCAGGTCTAGACCTCTGAACAAAACATGCAAATCTGACCCTCATCAGCAGTCTTCCCCTCCTGAAAATCCACATGAAAACCTTCACTCGAGTTGGAACCTTTCACCCTCAGATCTGCCTACAATTTGCATCGCATCCTCCAGGATCGAAAGTCATAGGACCCCTCAGAGCCCTATAAGCCTTCCAAACCGAGAAAGATCCATCACGCCAAGCCCAATAATCTCGATCGTCCGTAGGACCACTCGCATCTCCCGATCTCAGATAACATGGTCATGAGCTCCTCTACACGTGGCTGAAAGAGCTCGGACTTGAACTGCAGGAAGGAATGCCCATCCCTGATCTCCGCCACCGAACAATTTGAGTGCTCCACCAATGCCTTTAGCCTTGGGAACCTCACATCTAGGGTCCCCCCTTCGCTCCAATCATCCGTCCAGAACCAAAAACTTGTGCCATCGCCAATCACTGGTCTCATAAAAATATGTATCTCTTGCGCCACGCTGCAAACACCCCTCCAGGAGGAGGGTACGATACGAAACCAATGTCCCGGGGGACAATAAAGGAAAGCCCATGTTCATATATCCTTCGGATAAAATTGCACACCAAACTGTCACAATCACCCCAAATACAAGTGACCCACCTGCCAAGCAGTGCCTTCATCTCCTCCAAACTGCAAATGCAAGGCCCCCGTCCAACTTAGGGCACGCCATAGTCTTCCAATCCACTAAGGGAAATCCATTAGATTGCCTAGATGAGGACCAAAAGAACTGCCTCATGATGGTCTCGAGCCTCCTCCTAACCTCTGCAGGCATCAGCCTTGAGGATAGGAAGAAGATAGGAATCACCGACAAAACTGATCTCAGCAATACGAGTCTGACGCCCCTTGACAAGCAAACCATTTCTATCCTGTCAATTTCTGCTCCATCTTCTCAATCACAGGTAACCAGTTGACGACAGGCATCTACCCAGCCGCCAAAGGAACACCAAGGTACCGAAGAGGCAGATCCCTGTGTGGCGATCACAGCCATCCATCGCATAACTAAATCTCCATCTCCGCCAGACCGAATGAAACAAATTCAGATTTCTCCATGTTCAGCCTCAAACTCGAGACCTCGCCAAAAATGTCCAGCACCACAAAAAATCCCCTGCAACTGGCCACCCCGCATTCAGCCAGAACATTTTAAAAGAGAAACCCGTGGAATGTGGACTTGGAGAATTTCATACTATAGTCATTCTTCAGTAAAATGACCCATCAGATCTATGGAGGATTATATAACTGCATTTATTTGAGTTCCTATTTTATTTTCATTCAAAGTTGCATGGCATTTGTGATTAACTCTGCTTCTTCTCTATTGTTTAACCTGTTAAGTTGTCTAACTATATCTTGGGCAGATCTTTAATTGAGCAACTATCTAAAGTGAATCCAATGCATTTGAAGGAAAATGAGAAGTTGGCCTTTTGGGTCAATATATACAATGCGCTTATGATGCATGTAGGTATCAGACAGTTCAGTTCGTAGCTTTTTATGGAACTTTTTTTTTATTGAATTGATGTGTTGTGAGTGGCTCGATTTCTGCATTTAAAACAGGCCTATCTGGCATATGGAGTTCCAAAGAGTGATTTCAAGCGCTTCTCCTTGATGCAGAAGGTTTCTCTCTACTGTCTTTGCTAGTCGCCATACATTTATTTAAGCTGCTCTATATCTCAGTAAGAGTATTGCATAATTTTGTTATGCTTGAATAAAAAATGTGCCATATTTCGTTTTGCAGATTCTACCCATTCAAATGCCGTAAATGATTCATTCCTGCAAATAGGACTGGTTTTGGCACTATCAGGATTAACAAAACAGATTATTCGACCCATTTGTTTTAATTAATTTTAGACATATAATGACCATATTATGGAAAGTATTAACATATTTGCAAATACTTTAAAAAGTTTTGTTATTCAATTACTTGGTTTGTACAGTGCATGCAATGAATCCATGATAATCCCATGTGTTGCAATTGATTTTCTTTTCTTCTTTGAGGAAATTGTTTTTTTCCATATATCATGTCTCATTTCTTGTATTGTAGCAATTTTAGCTAGGTTGTCACGACATACACCTCTATCGCTGTTCCGAAGTAATCTGTGATCTATCGTCCATTATGCGTATTTTTTTTCAGGCGGCCTACACTGTTAGAGGGTACTCGTTTAATGCTTCTGTGATTGAATATGTATTGTTGAAGATGAAGCCACCTGTTCATCGACCACAGATGGTAGGAATTGCCTCTATCTTCTTGTTTTGGCACATTTCCTCTTTTGTGCAAATCTTCAATTTTAATTGTTTTATTTCAGGCGTTTCTTCTTGCCCTCCACAAGCTTAAGGTTTCAGAAGTTCAGAGGAAGTTTGCAATTGCAACGTTGGAACCACTTGTTGCCTTTGCTCTCAGTAATGGCACATATTCCTCGCCTGCGGTTAGCCTTCTTCACCTGACAATTGTTTCTTCCAGAAAATGCATGACGACACATCCCTGATTCCTAACATGATTTTCTTGGTCAAAACACACAATGAATATCATCTACATATTCTCTTGCATTTTTCGACAAATAAAATATGTTTTACTATTCTAAGCGGTTATTTTCTTTTGCGTAATGAAGAACTTGTCATTCTTCATTCTTGGGTTCAGGAATTCCTTTATAACTTAAGTGACACAATCAAAGCTTTTTCAATTCTTTTAGTTACTGATTTCTGGATCGGATTTCACTCGCCCCATGGTTGGGAAGTCATGATTGGTTCGGTCTACAACGATTTTGGATTGGCTCATAACTCCTCAGAAAACCACTGCACAAACATCACACATGCAATCACGCTGATTCACAGTCTCCTTTCATCAGAAAACATCCACCAACTGAGCGGGAATAGGCAAGAGAAAGCCTTTCTATCTAGTTACTGCTGGC
The DNA here is from genome assembly GCA_037367405.1 of Ottelia alismoides. NCBI lineage: Eukaryota > Viridiplantae > Streptophyta > Magnoliopsida > Alismatales > Hydrocharitaceae > Ottelia > Ottelia alismoides. The sequence continues at coordinate 441,756 of JAZKJV010001307.1, forward strand.
TAAATCAACTATTAATGTAGAATTGAACCGAAACTATATAAATCTATATAATTAGGGTTCGGGGGATGAGAAGGTAGAAATTGACGCAGGAGAGGCTTTCACTATATAAAATAACGGTGCAAGCATTGTTTGCGGAGTGAGAGAAAGACCTCGATCTCAGTCCCTGGGGATTTATGGGCCCTTCCATTCCCATAAAATACTTGATTGCATGACTAGCCTGTATTCTCTGAAATTACATATTTATGTTGTGAAGATAAGAGCTTTATGATTGTTGTTTCTGATATCTTTTCTTGTGAAGCTAAGAGCTGCACTTGGAGGCTCCTTATGGTTAGAAAGTTCGTTGCTTCTAATAGCATGTTTTTACTTCTGCACATCGCAATCCATGTTGCTTGAGATCCGCGCTCATTGATGCCAACTTTATATTAATAATGGATTTACAATTTGTGTGATCTTTTATCCTTACATGAGATTTCTGGTGTTTAAAAGTCCAACTGGAGCGAAGTTGCCTAATACATGGTTCAAAGTTGACTTTATGATGCTTCCTGTTATTGTTGGGATCGGTTATACTCAGAAGGCTCGAAATTTGAATGACTGTTGGGATTTCATGCCTTGACTTTAAATGGTTAAGTCACCATTGTGTATCTCCTTGTACTCGTGTCGCGCTTCTGAAGTTTCTTTTGCTTCACAGGTGAGGATCTATTCGTCGGAGAACATACATGAAGAGCTCCAAGAAGCTCAACGAGACTACATACGAGCTTCTGTCGGACTAAGCTGCAAAGGGAAACTCCTTGTGCCGAAGATGGTCCACTGCTTTGCTAGAGGTTTCGTGGATGACACTGGTGTGGCATCGTGGATTGCTCGTTTCCTCCCACCGCAACAAGCAGCGTACGTAGAGCAGTGCATGTCCCAGAGAAGGCAGGGCTTCCTCAGCTCGTGCGCCTGTGGCGTACTCCTTCACGATACTCGCTTTCGGTACATCTTTCTGCCAGAAGCCTTGCCATGAAATACATTAAAAAGAACAGCAGGAGACATCTGAACAACTCAGTGGCTCTAATCGCTGTGAGAATAGGTTACAGGAGGTGCTATTGATGATTGTGTTGACAATCTGCCAACACAGATGAAACGGAGCCTTGATGTAATGCCTATTGACGTAAATAAATGAAGACGGATCGACCTTCTAGCTACCCAAAGGCGCGACTCAATTTACAGAGAATAAAGTTGTACAGATTTTGCCGTAAGGTCTTGAAGGAACATTTCGCGTGCAACTGTGCAACATAATGGTAAGGAGCAAGCAAGCACAAGAACACACGAGCAGGTAAAAATGCTGATGTAATTGGCTTATGATGTGAGTCTTGCCTCGATTTGTATATTTGAACCTAGCAAGTTCGAATTTCATGAGAATTTGAATTCATCAATAATGTTGTTAAGTGTCTATTTTTCCACGAAGGTGCGATTTGAACTTGTCATCATGTTGCATGCCTTGCTATCTTGATTTTTCGACGAGCTGGTCGAGCTCGGAGAAGTTGGCTCGAGCTTGGGATCGTCAGGCTCAAGCTGGCTTGTAAGCTCTGCCTAACACATCGACTCTGGTATATTTTTTTGAGCCGGCGAGCTCGTAAGATATGTTGACACGATAGAATTCCTTATTTTTAACATATAAAAAATTTGCTTCGAGTTTTTACCACAATTCATAATGCTAATCTGCAAAAAGAAATAGGATCAGGGGCTTCAACTTAAGGATTTTGAAAGTAGTTTTAACATAACAGTTTTAGCTTTGAAAATTTCTCTTAACATTTATTTATAAATCTATATCATATTGTACATTTATTTATTTAATGAACAATCAAAGATCTTAAATACATAAGAACTAGTGTCAAACCCGTGCTTTGCACCGGAAAGTTTACAAAACGTTATGTCCTCTTAAAAGATCAATGTGAATGTCATTTACCAAGTATAAATAATAGCATCCTCTCTTAAATGTTGATATCATTTATGAATGTTCATACGAAGGACATCTTTCCAGAAGTCGCCGAAGAAACTACCGGATTCGTGAAAGAGTGAAGTGTGCAGATATTGGGACTCTACTCTACTGCCACCACTGAGAATGTGAAGAGCTAGTAGCGGAGAATCAACACCGAATACATGCTGCAGTATAGTATTAGAAAATAGATATGTGTGAGAGAAGGATTGCCAGTTGATATAACAATATGAGACCATGTTAATATATAACAAAGTTCATGCGAATAGTGCTTACTCTAAATTGTAATTCGCTACAAGCATCTATCACTCACAACGCCTAGATTTGCATGTTATAATCTGCTCGAATTTCTAGTTTCAAGTCTCACCTGCTATATTCTACCACACAACCTTATCTTGCGATAATAGATTTTGCATAAATAATTCTCCAATATTGTAGGTGAGTATATGTGATATGTTATCATGAAGTTAGAATGTTTTCCATTAACATTTAGAATTAAGAATAGTAATGAAATTTTCAAATGGATGGCTTCAATAGGAAAATACCACGATATTGTAAATGAAAAGTACATGTAATATATGGAAATTTTGATTGGATCTAGAGCCAACAATTCATCGAGGAGAGTAGAAAATCTTCTTCATCTGTTGGTTTTCATACCAATCTAGACAAGACAAACCACACATGATGATACTCATTTTAATAGGAATGAATATAAGATCTGAATTTTCCCCTCCAACTCAAGTAAAGCAGCTTTACAGGAAATCTAAATGGCACTATAAAAGTTGAGACATAATATAGAACTTTATCTGATGGAAAAAGATATTAGCATGAAAAGTGGAGAAGACATCAAAATAAAGGTGCAACAATCACCAACAAAATTTTTTTATCAGACTAGTGTGAGAATGCACAATTGGGGAAATCACATATGTAGGATTTCTAAAGATAACAACTCTACTTTTAAGAGGAACTTCTTTAAAACTTGCATCTATACAATAATGTCGGCGATGAATCTTATACTTTTGGTGTTGTAGCAATCTAATAGAGAGATTAAGTGAGAGTAGTGGTAATCACAGTTGGAAATTCTTGGGGACATGCTAAAAAAAGGTATCATACTGATCTAGAGAGTATACATCATATGTCAGACATAAAATTGAAAGGAACTAAAAAACAGTGTGGTAGAGTATATTCGACATCATTGCACAAAATGGTGGAATAAAAAAAAGAGGCACTGCAACTTTATATTATATGCAATATATGCTATATATTTGGAAAGATGAACATAAGGCATAAATAATTAACATATATTACATGTAAGTAGAAGTAGAACAACTTTGTAAATAATTAATTTGGAAAAGCCTTCAATCTTCTTTGAGGGTGAGTATTCAAGTCTGAAGAGGAAACCGAATTTTCACAATGTGTCATCAATTTTGATGGGTTATATATTGTAGAATTTGAGAGTTAAAACCATATTCGCGTAAGATAAATTATCCTAGCAGTAATAAAAACATGCAATCTAAATCCACGAAAGGTGTTGATGGAGCACTCTCTTGGAGAAGCAAGATCTTCATAATCTTGATCCTCTCTTGGAAGAGGAGCAAGTGTGAGAATTCATTTCTTTGAGATGTATAGGTAGTATAGTACACGAACATGAGACAATTATGTGACCATCACCATAACTTTAATATGTGATATTAAAACAATCTGTAAATGGTCTCGAAGACATTCTCCACAACAAATAGAAAAAAAGGGTGACATGTTTAACTAAATGATTCAATGCCTCTTGACTTTTTGCTTTCTATGACATTAGACATTTGATTTATTTATATATGTGTGTAAAGCAACCTTTATTTTGATATATTTATAGATTCCACACTTGGTAACGATCTGGTAAAATCAAATTTAGGAAAAAAATTTTGTAATCAGGAAAACAATAAATTATATGATTTTTAGTAGCAAAAATTGCATTTATTTTTGCATATGTTTTTTCTACATTGAAATTAACACCTTTTAATATTCATATGAAACTTTCATGAGAGCTTTTAATATAAGTGGCATCTTAGAGGAGTCTTCTTCGGTCGGAAGCAATTCTATGATTCAAGTCCGCTTGGAGTAACACCGTATGAAGGGAAGTACATGACACGATGTCTCCAAAAAATTCCCATACTGCAAATGATAAGTGATTAACCGAGAGAAACGAGGGTCTAAATGTCTCACACAAGGCGGAGACAAAGTCGCTGCGGCGACCCTCGGTAAATCCCGATTAAGTCAACAATTAACTCACAATCTAAATCAAACAATGAGAAACAATCAAAAGTGGAGTTAAAATTTCTTATAGCTCTACAATAAGTGTGTATAGTGCAAGTATTTGTAGAATGTCGAACTCAGGGAGCAAGCGGGACAGAACAAGGCAATGATGCACAAAATGAATGTGATAATGTGTCTACCAATGCTATTTTTGTGAATTTTTAATTTTATAATTTTTATTTGATTTTTGATTTTATTTTTTTTTATATTTTGATTTTTAATTTATTGATTTTATATTTCCTTTTTATATTTTGATTTCTTTTATTTTCTTTTTATGTATATAAGGAATATATATATACTAGAGACAAGAGAGAGATGAAAATTAGAGAAAAGTACTCAAAATACAGGAAATAAATTTTTTTTGTGATTTTTATATTTTCTATTTTTTTTGTGATTTTTCTATATTTTCCTTAATTTCTTTTGGTATTTTTAAAGGTAAAAATACTAGAAATCAGTGAACTAAGTTGCTGGCCGAAATTAAAATGAGGATGAAAAATAGCAAAAAGTATCCAAAATTCCTCAAATTAATTTTAAACTAAAGACAATAAAATAGGGAAAATACAGAAATTAAAAATATATTTTTAGGATTTTGTAGATTTTTTTAGAATTTTAGGAAGGTTTTGGGGGTTTTATGATTTTTAGGAGTTTTCCTTTGTATTTTTTAGTGATTTTTGGTCTGGAGCTAAAAGATATGAAAACACACAAAATTACTTTTTTTGGAATTTTTCAGAAACTTTTTATAATTTTAGGTATTTTCTAATGCAAATAGAGCTGAAAATGCATGTTTTTGAATTTTTATAAATAGTAAAATGCAATAAAAATGTGAAATAAAAATATGGCGTAATACTAGAGTGCAACAGGAACCTAAGGTGGCTTTTGTGAATTTTTTTAGCAATTTATGGATGTATGAAATAAATAAAGGTAACAAAGAGAAACTACACTACTGGCAGGGGCACAAATATAAATATCCGAACATCCAAGGGCCACAGTACAATCCACAAAAGTTATAACTATTAAAAAAATTTCCAGGTCCAAATACAAATACATAAACCCACGGGGGCACGCCTGCAATATTCCCAACCCCGCACGTGGTCTACACGCGCCTGGGAAGGACCTAAATGCAATATACAAAAATCACAGGGGCTCTCATGCAAATTAACCAAAATATTACACGTAAAACCAAAGTTTCTGGACCAAGACGAAATAAACAAACCCCCAAGGGGGTCCTTGCAAAATGCCCAGTGCCCTTACGCGCACAAGCACGTGAAGTGACGTGGAGTGGACCTAAATGTAATTAATGAATGTTCGGGGGCCTAGATGAAAATATTACAAAATATTTATAACTGCAACTGAAAGTTTATATACTAAGAAATAAATACAAAAAGAGCTGGGGTAAAAGACGCAAAATACTCAGGCAGGGCGATCCAACGGCGGGCGTCGATTCACTTGACACGTGGCATCTCAGGAACGCCCGTTGACGGTTCACGGCTAACGGCCACGATTAGATCCCCACGGGCTAATCTGACGGTTGATGCGAACAGAGATCCAACGGTGGCTGCTCGATCTGGAGTGGCAGCCCGATCCAACGGCGGAGAGCCTTCAACGAAGAATAGGGAAGCAACGCCGACGAGGTGAGCTTCCCCACTCCAGATCTCGGCGCTTCGGCGTCCTTTGAGCTTCAAAAGTAGCCGGTGACCCTCCAGGGGTCCTCCTCTTCCTCCTGGTGACTCCAAAACACCTCGGCGACGGCCAAGGTTCTCGCTAGGAGGCGGCGGAGCTTCGAGCTCCAGATACCTCCGGCAACACTCCAAAATGAGCCCCAGGCTCGAGTCAACGCTCTTTGACCTGCAAAAAAGGGGTGAAAGAGTGTGCGAGAGGGTGCGAGAAACGAGGGTGCGAGATGGTGGCTGGAGGTGCACTCCGGCGAGGTACTCGTAGAGGGTGATTCGATGGACGAAATGCGATGAATTTGGGGGGAAATGCTCCTACGGCGACTGAGAATAAAAATACGAAAGAAATGAGAGGGAGAAGGGAGGTCCTCGAAGGTGGTTCACCTGAGGAAGGGGACCTCGATGCCGGTGGTCGGCGGAGGTGATTGGAGCCGCCTCGAAGCTCGCGCGACCAGCCTGAAGCTCGACGAAGGAAGCTGTCACCTTCCTCGATCGAGTGGGCACGAAAGTGGGAGCAACACTTGTGCAAGAGGGGTTCAAAAGTGGCTCGAAAGTCGGAGGGCCAAATAAGTGGGGTCCACGGGCGTGTAAGGCGCTCCAAAGATCAAGAGGGATCGACGCAATCGTTGACCCTCGACCCTAGGAGAGATGGGGGCGTACAAGACCAATGATCGAGATACAAAAGTCGTGAAGGAGTCGTCATGAAAGAGTGCAAGGTTTGACCTCGAAAAAATCGAGAAGAAGGAGTGGAAACGAGGTCTGACAAGGGGCAGAGGGGGAAGGACAGCCAGTTGACCGAGGTCAACGTGGACTGTCTCCTGGTTGGTCCACGTGGACCAACCAGGAAAAATCCTGCGAAAAATAATTAGAAATTCATTTAAAAATAGTAAAAGATTTTATTATTTTTAGGTTATCAAATAAAAAATATTTATAATTTTATAAACTATTTTATTATGATTTTTATTTATTTTTAGAGGTATATAATTGCAGGTTACCTTTTTAGGCCTATATAGGTATATTTATCTATATATTTAATATTTTATTTTTATTTTTATGTATTTAATTTATTTATTTTAGTTTATTATTTTATATCAAGTATTTTTATACACTTAAATATATTTTTATTTTATTTTTCTGAAGGGTTTTGTACACTTAATAAAATAGAAGAATCAATTATATAGGTATAGTTATAGGTATTAGACCTAGGTACGTTATACAAGTATTTTATTTTGTATTTTATTTGGGTTTTCATTCTGATTTTAACGTACAAATATATTATAAATAATATTTAAAAAATTATAAAAATATAAAATTATAAAAATAATGAATAATAAATAAAATGTATATTTTAATATGTACAGGTATACAATAGGGGTCCAAAACTCAACTTTCAAATCGTAGCTCCGCCAAACGCGCAACACCTTCATTAAATAGCTTGTTTAAAATTATATACAATTAAAGGTGAGTTTGACGCGTTTCGAGTTTTATTTGCAAGATACTGGTCTGGGAAGTTGGGATTCTGGAATCTTATTCAGATCATAACTTTTTATCTGTACATTATTTTTGTGTGAAATCAATTTTGTATTTTTCTTTATTTAATTATCTACAACTTTCATGTACAAAGTTCTTTTATATGAGGTATAAAAAGTGGAACCAAAAATAGGTCCCAAAAATGAATAAAGAATGAATCAAATAGAAGGAATTTTATCGGTATTCTAGCCCTTATCTCCCCCTACTTTATTCCTTGTCGACCTATTCATCTAGATGCCTAGGTCTCAGGGTTTCAGGTAATAAAATATTTACAATATTTTATTCTTTTTCTTTTCTTTTCTTTATTCTAAAATTTTGGTGTTAAAAACCGTATTTTATACATTATTTACATACACCTGTATGAATGCTAAGATGCACTGATTAGAGGTATCTACATGTATTTGCTAGGATTTTAAAGGCCAAAATAACAGATTAAAGATGATGAAATATAGATTCATCAATAAGTACACCATATTTATATTGAAATAAAATATATATAATATTAGCCAACCACTCGTTTGGATAGTGTTACATAATATATAATGTATTATTTAGATAAACAAAATATTAGAAATATAAACAAATAATGCTACAGGGCCGTTTGGATAGTGTTACATAATATATAATGTGTTATTTAAATAAACAAAAGATTGGAAATATAAAAGAATAATGCTACAGGGCCGTGAACAGTGCCATGTCCACGACCCTTAATATGTAATAAGATATTGGTATGAATTATTATCTTGTCGAGACTTCGAACCAAGTTAGTGAGTCGAGCAATGATTGGCGTAAGCACGCGTTGACAAAGCTGTCGAGCTCGAAGTTTGGCTAAGCTTGACTCATTGTCAAATCGAGTTCACGGGCAAGTTAATGAACTGTGCTCGAACGAACCTTATCGAGCTCGAGCTTTTTTGGCACTTTGGCCGGTATGTTTGTAATATAGAATATCTTGAGCAAGCAACAATCCTTCAAAATCTTTCCTGAGACATTATTCCTATTTAGGTTTTTTTATTTTTGCACTAGTACGAAGAAGAGATCATTACAACTCCCCTCTATGTGTTCTTTGATGCAACCAAAAGGAGACATTATTGGAGCACCTGGAGAGTTTTCTTTAATAAATAGATATGAATATATAGTAATTGAAGTCTTGGATATATAAATCGTTACATCAAATATAGAAATGTGAGTTAATAAAATAAAGGGAATTGCTTTGAACATTTTTATCCAAGTATATGGCAATGTCCGAGGATATTGACCAAAACAAGCCCTTGGTATAACTCGTGCACGAGAGGACAAAATCTGCGCGTATGTGGAGACACAACACCGCCTAAGGTGGGGAACACAACATCTATATCTATATCTATATACCTTATATAAAGCTGGGTTTTTCACCCAGCTGTTGGCACGTGGACAGTCTCCCTATTCGGGAATGGTTAGGAACAAATTGCAGATATCCCTCTTTCATGTATTCTGACATCCTCTCATTTCTTTTCCCTATTTTCTCCTCACGTGATTACCTGCTTTGTTCTCTCTCATGTTGAAAAGAAACCATGATTTCTTGGTGACGTGTGTAATAGCCGACCTTTACCCCATCTCTCTATTTATCTTCCCCATACAGAGGTTCTTGTGGTTTTTCTTATTTTATGTTTTGATAATCTAATCAAGTACGCATATTTAATCTTCCAGAGCATCACTATTAATATGAGTATTCTATGATTCAAAATATTAATTATGGATAACATCCATCCACCTCGGTCGGTCAACTAATTAAATTTCGGATTAGATCTTTTGCATCATCAAGTAAGGATGAAAAAGGTCTAGCATGGATGGTAATTATTATTATATCATTATCACATTTAAAAAGTGTATACAGGTACTTGACACGTAAATATTAGATTATTTTACGAATGGTTAATCTCTCCTAATTTATTTAATACTCAAAGTCCCTACTCTACGATTGGGTTAGATATATCCTCATTTAAATTTAATTCAATTCTTCCAGAGTTAGAATGTTAAATATTCCTAAATATAATCTGAAAATTTTTAATCTTAATTTTAACAAACTTTATAAGATTTAAAATAAAAGCAACGTCATTCTAACAAGTTTACATATATGAATTCTATAATTTTAATAATTCTTTATAGAATTAGATAATATTCGAAATTTCAAGTTTCCCTCTTTCCATCTACTGACCACGCTGCGAAGCGCGGGTATATACACCCTAGTCAACTATAAGGTGGAGAACACGACCCATCCATTGTTCCTTGCATCGGTAATGTGATCCAGCTCCTCGAGTTGATATCGTCGATCCTTAGTTGGTCACATTTCTGACCCTTATTTTGTACTTAAATTACATGCTACAAAAAACGGAGCAATCACGTTACAAACATGATCAAACAAGCAACCATGAAGACACACAGATTTACAAGGTTCACATGTATGCGGCCATGATCGATTTTCACTATGTGGAGAAAGAAGAATGCAGAGGATGGTAAGAGCCCTAACTTTGGGAATTTATATACTACTCTTGTACAAACAGACCCTCTCATATAGATGGATATGAATACCCCATATACAAAAATTTTCGGGACTGGGGCTACCCCCTACTCTATGCCTCCCCCTTCTCCCAGGCTCGCTGACCGAGCAGTGAGATCCCTGTATTAGTAGGGTATGCAGCTCAAGGTTAAAGATAATATATGTTAATCAGGATAATCAGACTTGACCTAAGGTGGAACCAACTAAAATTGATAGACATCGAGGGCTGTCAAATTGAATACTCTAATCAAAAGAGAGTCCGACATTATTAATCTAAAGGTCGACTCAGTCTTTGTTTGTTATTTCTTCAAGCTTGGCTTAAAAATCTCAGGACTTTGTGGGTATGTTCGTTGTAAACCCTCTATACACCTTCTCCAGATCATCCTTTCCCCTTCGCGTATCATTGTCTTGCTCGAGACTAGCAAGATTTAAGCACGGAGGCATGATGGATCACCAATTTATCATATTAATATGATAAAATTAAGCAAAATATTGAGCTGATATCGTCACATCTTCACCTCATCTTGTGCATAATTTTACTTTCAGTTTTCACATAATTTGCATTTAAAAATTACTAAAAATAATCAAAATTGGAAATAATAAAAAATTAAATAAAAGGACTCTTTTCGAAGGTCTTCATTTCTCCTTATTCTTTTTATAAAGCAAGGTATTTAGTTACTAACTAGTTGTATTTATTTATTTATTTTATTAAGTTTAATCCCATTAATGTTTCTAATTTTTAAATTTTATTTGAATGTCAAAATGGACCAAAAGCAATGTTTAAAAAATCGGACCGGATGTTGAACCATCCTGATGTCAATTTTGGTTTTATCAGGTCGGACCAGTGGTCTGAATCGATGATGTCATCAACATCACATCATCAATTATAGGACTCGAGAGAAAATCGGACCGAGCATTTTTTAAAGGTCGGACCAGTTGGACCGAATTTATTAATATAAAAAGTTTGGATATATTAAATACTCGTATATGCAAAAGATACTATCAAGTTGATAAACTCCATCATTGGTAATGCATACCAATAAAACACTCATATTAATAATGGAAGAAGCATGTGCTAAATACATACCAATATAAACTTTGATATAAGTAATCAAGAAGCATGTGCCAGCAAGTGTACAACTAAGTCTTATTGGGTATTTTTTAACTAAAATATTAATAGATTAATTGGTAAGAAATCTTAGAATATAACCAAAGACAATAATTATGCATCATATCAGAGAATGAACACTTGTTTAATGAAACCGCCTTGAAATTCAAGATCCGTTCCTCTTCTTTTTGGTACATAACAAAACAAAAGAGGGCATCTATTCTACCCAGCAAGTAGCTTCCCTCTCCCGTTTCTTATTTTCTTATGTTGAAGGTACGTGGAATGGTGATGCTTTTGATCTTGATTTTTCTTTTTACCGAAAGAAATACTAATAATCGATCTACAATGTCCCACTACTAAACAGTGTTGCATAGCCATCGGCTGCGGCCTTGCCCGAACCATGAGTAATTTCGTATTTACAATCATGACTCTACATAATCATGAATTACATTAGAAAGCTCGAGTAATGCTTAACTCTTACATGACATAATCATATGTTATGTTCCGTTTGGGATACTTGTTATATTTGACGGTTTCTGTTAAAAAAGACAAAACTACCCCTAAAGCTCATTCTTATTTGCAAAACATGCCATCATTCTCTCTCCATTATCTGAGATGGGCTGGGAGGTGGAGAGGGTTGTTGTAGGAGGTGGTCAGCGCGGGGGTGGTGGTCGCAAGGAGACGGAGGCTGAGGGGGTTGCTGGAGGAGGTGGTCAGTTAAGGGTTCGTCGGGTGTTGTAGGTGTGTGTGTGTGTGTGTTCAGGGAGGGGCTGTTGCAAGAGCTCATTCCCATACATCGAAGCTTCCCCTTCTCAAGCCCCCCCTTCCCCGTCGCATCGAAGCCCTCCCCTCTCCCCCTGTTGAGTACCACCTCCTCCTCCCCTGCTTCGAAGACCCCCGAGCAGGCCATGCATCGAAGCCCCCCTCTCCTGTTCGAAGCCCATCGCCGAGCTCCTCCTCGAAACCCCCCCCCCCCCACACACACCGAGCTTTGAGGCCCCCCTCTCCCCCGAGCAGAGCTTCTCCCCTGCTCGAAGCCCGCCGCCAAGCTCATCCCTTCGGAACCCCAAAACCCACCCGACCGACTGCCTCCTCCCCCCATATCCCTATCGAAGCCCCCCTCCCCCCAGGAAAACCCTACCCCACCGCCGACCACCTCCAACCCCTCTTCCTTCTTCAGTTCGTTGTTCCTCTGTTATCGTTGTTTTCCTCTGGGTCGAATTTGCACCGTCTCAGATTTTCATGATCCTCGCCGCTACGGACATCGAAGCCATCATGTACACGTGCAGGTTGAGGTGCGACAAGGACATTGGGGGTAGATGGTCAGCCGGCGATGGGGGAAGCAGAGGAGGTTGGAGGTGGTCGAAGGGGGGCGTTGAGGTGGACGAAGGGTGAGGGGGTGTGAGCCGAGGAAGGTGGATGGAGGTTGAAGGGGGAGGGGTATTTTTTGTTTATTTCCTAACCGTTAGATTGAGGATGAGTTAAATTAACTCAATCATATGGTTGAGTTAACATATTAAACTAACAGAGGTTATGGGTGTGAGATGGAGTGACTATCCGGAGTTTCTTGTATAATTCACGATTACACGGGATTATGATTGTAATTATGAAATTACTCAAAATTATGGGTGTAAAAATTCCAAAAAACTATTGTCAATAACATAATCTGATTCTTATTCTTATAATGGACAGTAAGAATCCCAACTATTAATGAATAAGATATTTACACGCATAACTCTGTATAGCTTCATATTTACGTGTACTTTCCCTCCATAATATTACTCGTACATCCATGAATATTTGTTAATTCTCTGTTAAAATTCATTGATTCAGTTGAATGTTGACAACGCCACCCTTTTGTTATATCATAGTTTCATATGATAACACTCCTACCACCACCCACAACAAGATTGACGGCTTCTGTGTTGGCTAGGGGTGCTAATTGAATTGAATCATTCGAATTTGATTGTGATTCGTTCGATAAAAATTCGAAAAAAGTTCGATTCGAAGTAAAATGAATCGAATATGAATTTGACTTGTGGATTCGATTCCCAAATGAATCAAATCCGAATTAACATGAATTCGTTCGATAATAATTCGATTCGATCCGATACTTATATACATATATACATACATATGTACAAACATACATATGTATTTACATATTATATTCGTACATACATACAAAAATATGTATGCATACAAACATACGTGTATGCATGCATGTGTGCATGTGCATATATTTATATTAGTTATTGATGAAATATCAATATTACAAAATAGAGTAGAATATTAGTCCTGACGTCTAGTAAGAAAGAAAATATGTTTAAGAGTTTTATCCCAATTCCTCACCCTACATTTGTTTCCATATTCTCACATTCTCTACAAAATCTTTTCCCTTCTCTTTTTCATTCTTTTTCAAAGATCTATCACTCATAAAGAAGATAGTGGTGATCCCTCTTCTTACGCGTAAATATGACTGAGCCAAAAATGGATCGACTTGACTCATTCCTCAGATGAGAAAGAAAGAGTACCTAGATATGCATCTACTCATTTTCTTTCTAATGTAAACTAACTCCCCCTCCCCCCTGCCAGCATCTTTTTTTGAGCAAACAACACTCTCCTTCACGTCTGCCATGGTTTGTGGTATATCAAAATATTCTTTCTCTGCCTTTTTGTTTTGTTAGTTATCCTTGCAAGACAATCCATAAGTGAGGACTATCATTGTAAAGACATTGATCATCACATGAATAATTTATAAATTACAAGTTCTTCTCACCATCATATTAGTTGTTCCCGTGTATATTGGAAATCATGTGCGATTATGATATTTGTTCTAAGATAATGATGAGCACCACGATGCATGAGGTAATTTTATCGTATTAAGTTATTTGTTGCTATCCTCGCTATTTTAAATAATAAGACCAGTTTGTCTTAGTTTTCTATAGGAGCTTGATCTTATGTCGCTTCAACATACAATAGTAAATAACCATAAAGACTATTAGGAAAGAACATATATTTAAGAGTTTTATCCATTTCCTTACCTTACATTTAGTTCCATCTTCCAACATTCCCTGTCATATCTTTTCCATCCGCCTTTTCATTCTTTATCAAAGATCATCAACTATAAGGTAGATGGTAATGCTTACTTTTCTTGCACATGAACACGATAGCCATGTTACATTGAGTTCCTCCTTTACTTTATTGTGATTTGTGATATATCAAAGTATTCCTCCTCTGCTTCCTTATTCTATTGGTTATCCTTGCATGACAAGACTATCATTGTCAAGATGACATTGATAATAACTCGAATGATTTACAAGTTCTTCTCACCATCATGTTAGTTGTTATTGCGATAAAAAAATTCGATCATCCCATTTTAAGGACATAGAAATATCTCAGATAGTACCACAATCCTTTCTACGTACAATAATGTGTTGAACTACTTCAACAAGTCTACGTGTGAGGTATCTGGTATTTGATGTTCGTACAACAATATCTACAACCCAACCCCTTTACATGATATATACCACGAAACTATATATTCAATTAACGAAAGCCCCACGCATAAGTTGCTTTGAATTGGTAATCATTTGTCCTTGCATGTCTGACATTAATCGTCTTATTCCTACTAATTAGTGTACATGTTATGCATTTCCTCTAGACCATGAAAAGGACATTAACTAGACTAGAATGGTGGGTTTGGTCATTTGAAAATTAGAATTCATTTCTTATCCCAAATATTCACTCGTCGTTATATTTAAATCCATGCATGATTCGTGACTTTTTTTAAGATAATATTGATCACATGGTGCATGAATTGATTTTATCATACTAAGTTATTTGTTGTTATTCTCGCTGTTTCAAAAAACAAGACCGGTATGTATTCATTTTCTGTAAGAGCTTGGTCTTATTTTACTTCAACGTACAATGGTAAATAGAATGTATTTAACTTTTTTGTTAATAATATTATATACATTTAATGAGATTTATATAATTATATTTTATTTATATAATTCTTTCATCATAGAAAAAAGAGTAAATTTAGATAGCAAAAGATATACAATATATGTAAATCTTAGATATTTTTATTCATTATATATTATCTGTTGGGTATCTTCCTTTATTATATAGCTTTTCAACTGATCTTGGAAATCTCTAGTAAAAAAATAGAAATATAAAATACAACCTTTAAAATTATAATATTATTTATATAAATAATTATACTTGAGTTGACATTTCAAATTCGAAACAAAATGAATCGAATTTGAATATTCGAAACTCATAATGAATCGAATTTGAATTCAAGTTAGCAAATTCATTTAAAATTCGATTTGAGTTCGGATTCGAAAATTTTAGAATGAATCGAATATGAATCCGGGTGGATTCGAAGGTATTCGATTCAATTAGCACCCCTAGTGTTGGCAACCTCCATCGCATGGCGATACCGTGAAGGAGGAGAAACACGCATTGCCGATACCATGAGAAGCTCTGTCTATGACCCAATACTGTAGGTCCTCAAGCTTTACTTTAGTGAGATGGAATGTGGTGTGTCGACATATTATATTGCCATCCAAAAGGGATTGACGGCGCAGCTTGTTGCCCGTCTCCCAACAATTTCGTTGTAATTTGTTTTCATATAGCCTGATCAAAACATATGATATGTAGTTGAAGCTCCTAATCTATTTTGGCATGGTGAAGTCGACGCTCTCCAATCTAATGGGCTTTCGAATCCAGCCTCTGTCAAAGAAAGGGGGTTCCTCTTCCTCACCTCCCTGTGACTTGCACATGGAGGCCCATGTCCACATGAAGTGACCTGTGGAGGAGCCGTCCATGGCGAGGTGAAGCGTGTTGATGCCGACGGTAATACTATATCCCGGGAAAAAGGATACATGAAGTGCCACAACAGATTGGCTTGACTCCAAGATGGGTAGAGAGGGGACGAGACAACGAGACCTGTTAGTTTCCTTGAGTTTGTCAGATGTCAGCTCCTGCAAGTCATTGTGGGGCTCTGCCACAGTGAGCACCACGGACTCCCCATGGAGTGGCCGGAGATGGATCCTCTGCTGCAGCACAGCGGCTGGAGCTGCAGCCTCGATCTTGATCGAGCGGTTCGCACGAAATCACACTGTACAGGCCCACAAAAATATGATTTCGTGCGAACCGCTCGATCTTGCCCCGACTGCAGAGCCTGCTGCAGCAACGGCTACAGCAGAGGATCCATTCCCAGGAGTAGCATATGCATGGCTAATCCATAGCAGCGTCCAGCACTAGGCAACAGACCAAGGGCACTATACATGAATATGCAAAAGAGAAATTATGTGTTAGTATGCGAGTGTGGAGATATCTCATTACTGTTTATTGTTTGAGGAACTAATGAATTTCTTAAAGAATGAATCGAGAGACGATAATAAATCCTGTCAATAGTTTCCAAAACTGAAATGAGTCTATACTTTCATCTAATGATGAATAAGAAACTAAATAGATTAAATGCGAATTCAGAAATGTTGAGGAATTTATTATGTCCAACTTGAATGCACATTGCTAAAATATACCCGTATAAATCTCGAAACTTGTATATCATATAAAAGATTTTAGCCTATTATGATCAAATACCGATATAAAATCTATATTTTGGTATACAAAGGCCCTATTTGTGTATTTGATATTGGTATATTTTTGAACTGTGTATAGTACCCACTTCAATAGTCTGCTCGTATATCAGTGCTGCTACCACCCAAAAGACGTAGGTTCAAATCCCCCTTTTGAGGAGGGTTGTGTTAGGTAGCTGGCAATCAGCATAAAAAAATAAGCGGATCTTCCAACATGATTTTGATAAGAATCCATACAACCGAACCTACTTAAAGTTGGAGAAAGTGTTACCATTTTATATGGTATTACCAATAGTACCAGTATACAATGGAACTTCATATGAAATAAGTAGTAGGCTTATTTTACTCGTACAAGTTCAACCATACCTAAAAGGGTAGAGCATTTCTTACTCTACCATTGTTGGGTAGTGGAGTCTTCCCTACCATTGTTTCAATTGTTGGGTAGTGGTTATCATACCCTACCATTGGATGAGGCACTCTATTTGAGTGACCTATTGTGGGGTAGTGGTTTCTGAGCCCTACCATTGTTTGAGGTGCTCTATTTGAGTATCTATGTTCTGTGGAGTTCTCCAGAGGGAGACTCATTGTTTGAGGTGCTCTATTTGAGTAACTATGTTTTGTGGAGTTCTCCAGAGGGATACTCATTGCTTGAGGTGCTCTAGCGGGATGAAACCACGGGAGAACCGCCTCAAAGGGCTGATTTTGCATTCAACTTTCTCAAAGGTTACAATGGGTGTGAGGCTCTTTATATAGCCCCACCAATAAGACCAAAAGTCACCACTCCAAGGTGTGGTACTAAACATTGCCCACCAAGGCCATTCTTCAACAATACCCAATAAGCTGAACAGGATAAACATATACTAGTAATAGGAAAGTAAATACTGGTATAAATTGCAAGGTCTATGAATATAAGTTTATTATAAATGCAGTTACATTGGTATAAGGATTTAGATAATCGATATAACAGCTGAAACTGTGAATAGACTTGGAATGATTTGAAGAATCAGCTGAAACTGTGGATAGACTTGGAATGATTTGAAGGATGAATTAGGAGGGGTGGTCAAAGGAGAGTTCTACTTAAACCTGTTATCCCCTCATGTTTTTTTTGGCCCATCCTCGTGATCATCTCCACCACAGAGGGCAGGGACCGTTGCGTCGAACGTCGTAAGTTTGCAGGGGTCATGAAGATGTCAGGGGGTTGTGGTGCAATTGGCAGAGTTTATAGGGTCCCACTACTTAATTAGCAAGATATATATATATATATATAGATAGATAGATAGATAGATAGATAGATAGAGAGAGAGAGAGAGAGAGAGAGAGAGTGTGTGTGGTGATCCTGTGAGATGGGAATTCTGTGAGATGGTGAGATGGGTAATCTCAACCACCCATTTTACCATCATTCATGAGTGCAACGTGTGTTTCAAATTTTGTGTAAAAAAACACCCCTAACACGTCTATCTGGAGGGGGTTGATTTCAGCAATTCTGAGACTGTTAAAATTTGATAGTCTTGATGGAGGGGATAGAAGTCTCAAATTAAGTTGAATTTGGAATAGCACCATGGTGATATATAGTGATCTAAAACCCCCAGGTTTCATGCCGTGAAAGATGGTAAAATGGGTGATTGAGATCTTACCCATCTCACAGAATCCCTATCTCACAGGATCACCACTCTATATATATAAGGAACATGATTGTAGCGTTCACACCGAGCATAAAACACATACAAATAATGATCTTTAAGATGATTTTTATTAAGCAGATGTATTATAGCACTCTCGGAGAACCTAAGAGAGGGGAAGAGAGTTTAAATACATGCCAAACAGGAATTGATTTATCAGGTCTTGTCACAAGAACCAAACAGATTAGCCAACAAAATGGGATCAAGTAGGATTAAGATATATTCCAATGGAAGTCATCTGAACTTTTCAAGGAGACTGTCATGTCCTTTTGATCCAACAAAAAGACCCTGGATCAGTTAGTCATCTACCTCCCTTGTCCCAATTTCATCTACTTTTTCAGTGACCTTCCTCGAATGGCATCCAAAAAGTTGTTTTGCATTATTATCAACAGAAGAAGAGCACCTCTCTTTGAAAGATATATTTGTCCAACAGTTGATTTCTATAGAGAAGCAAAAAGAAACCAGCATCCTGAGTAGTAATGAACCCAACACATGATCTCTTCTTCTCTGTTTCTACCATTTCCATAATTTAGAATCACACCTCTTTGGTTTGCAGGACATGTTTTCCCTATCTTCCCACTATGGAAACATCTTTTTGATCATCTACAGTCGGCGCGCTTTTTCATGGTAGAACTGGAAACTCTTCCATACACCCGGAGTTAGATGTTTCATGACCTCTCACTTGCAATCATGTGCTTATGTTCTCATCCCATCCTGTTCATCTCTCTCGAAACATGCGTGAAGTAGGAGAGAAGAAGATGGTAGACATACTAACCAGCATGTAGAGAGACTTGGATTTAGACCTGTCTCAAGAGTGGGGTTTTCCTCCAGGCTGAAGGAATCAAAGAATGAATACTTTTTTGGAATTGGGGATGGCAGTCCGCAGGACCGAGAGCTCTGAAGAACTAAGGACTGAGGGTCAAAGAGAAAGCAGACATGTGTGCATAAACTTCCCAAATCAAGTGGAAAATCTCAAAACTGTGAGCACTACTGATCATCAATCAGCGTGCTTGCTTTCCCTCAACTCTCGTCTCTACATTTCACCGATGCTTCTCTTATTTACTTGTCTTTCATCTGACTATCAATGAGATCAACTCAGATTTGTAAAGAAACGAGAAATTGTACATACAAATATGAGTTGTGTTCAGATAAAAGACTGGAATCATCAACCTTACTATAAATTATACAATGTTGTCCAACCTCAAGAACCTAAGTAAAGATCCGCAACAAACACAACATAGGTAGATTAGTCATATCCACGAATGGTCGAAACAAAAAAGATGCAACTTATCTTGGTGCATGCACAACAGGTGATGACAATTTTCCAAATATTGGCGAAGAGCTTAATGAAAAATTCGTCCAGGCCGTATTCTGGCAATCATATTCGCCTCATACGGCGAACTTTATTTTTTTTAGTTAAGTACCGTGAAGCCGCCTATTCAAAAGACGTCTTTTGTTTTAGCCAAAGTCTTCTTTTACCTTTAGAACGGCAAATCCCCTCCCCCTCCCCCATGCACCCCTCACTTTTTGTTATGTCGCCCACCATCATCTCCGCAGCCCCCGCTCACGTCCACCTCCTTTCTCCTCTTCGCCACCCATAGACGCTGTCATCGACGCCTCCTCCACCGGGCTCATCCTCCTCCGTCAACGCCTCCTTCACCTGGGCCATTCTCCTCCATCGACACGTCCATCAACAATGACCTAAGGTGTGATTTTGCATCTCTTCACCCATGGCATTTTCTTAGTTCGTGGTTGTGTTATATGATTTTGAATCTCTTCACCCATAGCATTCACCCTAGTTTATGGTTGTTGTACATGATGTGATTGTCTCTCAATACGTATAAGATGTCCATGGAAATATTGTGCTTTCATCACTTTGGAGAGATGTTCCTAAATTCCGAGAGTAACACCACTTATTAAGGTGGTTGCATGAAACTGTTGAAGTTAGTTATGAACATGAAGTTTGTTGTCTTGGTTAAGAAGATCATGTCGTTATTCCGGCTCGATCCTGTATAGTACGGTGATTTAAAATTGTTTCACAAGCTGGAGGAGAATAGAAATAGTTATCTGGCAAATGTAGAGTACGATAATGACGTACAAGATGTTGAATTTGCAGAAATGATGGGTTCATCATGTCATCCAATTTTGTATATAACCCACCAAGAGGAGAAATCACGAATTTTCACATGCGCATCTTCACTTGTAACTCGAGCTCCTACTGAAATATTAGCAATCAAGTTGTAGATCCAAAATGGGATTTATGTTAATATATATTGTGAATTTTTATTTATTTTTGCTTAGGAATAGTACGACATTGATATCCAATCAAACCCAAATCCCTCACCTTCTTGACCCTTTACCCAGTATCAATACCCTCATCTACTCACTCTAGGCCATGGCGTAAGTTAAACCCTTCTAATTAGAAAGCTCGATCATGAGAGTCTCTATCTTTTTGTGCATCATTTTTCAACTCCTTGAGCTACTATGTAGTGCCCTGATCTCAAACCAGAAGATCCAACCAAACTTTTTAATCCATGAACCTTGAGATTTGGATGTTTAAGTACTCACATAGAAATGTTGGGTGTGTAATATCATAGCGTTGTATTATTCAATAAAAGTTATTACGAATCATCGTGTCATTCTATTATCCGAATCAATGCACAATTGTGTTTGCACTATTGGTAAGGTCTGTCAATACAAATAGGGTTATGTACCATGTCCATCTTAACTTTATATAATTGTTGATTTATAGAACTAAATAGAGGTTGTTGCATGGTTGTAGATCTAAAGAGTTCGATCGAGGACACAACTAGCATTGTCAAAGTGATATTCAAAAAGAGATCTCCAGTTTGAGAAGAGATGTCAACCTTTTCTAAAGAATGATATATGACTAACACCCCTATTGCATGTCATATGCATAGGAATAGACATCCAGAGTATCTAAGGAGTCATGTTAAAGAGTTAACTTACGAGATCGATATGCTAAAGACATGTATCATATACTATCACGAACGGAAAAAAAAATTCTTTGACCGAAGTTATATATATATATATATATGTGTGTGTGTGTGTGTGTGTGTGTGTGTGTGAGTGTGTGTGTGAGGGTACATTTGAATGGCCAATAAGTTGATGGCTTGTCAAGATCTATATACCGACGAGTTGGTGTACATACAAGGTAATATAAGATGTAAATTCTGTCAAAAAATTATGCATATTTATACTTACTGGATCGAAAGACGGAAGCTCATTTATAATATATTGGGGTCACAACGAATTCCATTTATGGCCAATTTATTCATGAAACATGATAAGAATTCGAAAATATAAATATAGAATTTTAGAAATAATATGATTGATTTTATGGCTCGCTGGTCGAATGAGAAATATATTAATAAGCCTTTGAATGCGACCAACTATGAGATTGAACTTTGAGCTATTCATAGTCTTCATTCTTTTGATTCATCATTTCATTCTTGGTTCGTTCATTTTACATTTGTATCGTGTTTAATAAAGACGGTAGAGACGTAGTTTGATTTAAGCATATGTTGACATTTACATTGGTGACAAACTAGATGCATATAGTGTAGTTTATGCCTTTATATGCATAAAATTCACAGAGAGAATTTTCAAAAAATCATTAAAATACTCTAAGTATTCTTGTTTATATACCATATATATACTATATATATGTGTGTATGTATTTAAATTCATAAAATATATAGAAAATATATTCGTACATAAAAATATTAACATTCTTTCATACATAATCGACCCTCAGAGCCTTTGTTCACCTGCTCTTTAGTCAATCATTCTTCTCGTGTCATCAATAGCCGAAAGGTCTGCAATCTCTCTTTATTTTCGATCTTCTCATTCAAGATGGTCGACCTTTTCCCATCTTGAAAAGTACCTCATAAAAATAGCCATTTTTTCATTGCATTTTTTTTTGTATTTTTTAGTGTGTAAAACCTTTTTTGTGGATGTGATTCTATTAAGAAAGAATATTTTATAAACGAGGAAGATTGAATTTGAAACCAAGCTTTGTGATCTAAAATTAGACTTTGTCAACCCATAGTTCAACTATATGATTCTCTCCTTGAGGGTTTGTACAATTAAAACTCAATTTCCTTGTGATCGTAGATATACACGCTAAAATCCAAGCAGAATCTCTAAACCATCTAATTAATCGACCACCCGAGCACATGCACCATTTTACTAAGACAAAGTGAAATTTCACATGTTTGGTTAAGGTAGATTGATCGATATCTCAATTTAAGATACAGTCTTATGATCTGAAGATGCACGAGTTTCGAGGTCATTCCATGAGCCTCGAGTCGAGTGCCAACAAAAAATATAGTGTGAGAGCAAGGTCATTACACTAGCTTGGCAAAACACACAAGTGACAACGTGAATGAAAAACGAAACAACTAGATATTACTGCCCTTCATTGCCCGAATAGGGTAGCTTTGACGGTTAAGCGAACTTATTTCATCGAGATTGATACCTCAATTGGCTGAATAAACATTTAATTGAATGTATAATGAAGGCATTTTTTTCCTCATTGAGGTAGCCACGTGAACTCATGATAGGATATTAACTACCTCCTTTATAGCTTCAACCATCTTGTTAAACATGGAATGAACCACACAAAGCTAAAACAAAATACATACATGTATGGTAGTGTTGGAAAGAGAGAGCTGTGAAAGGAAAATTACACAATCCTACCTTGGCTTATTGAGCATTTGTATTCCATTTTCATGCTAACCCCTTCCCCAAGCCAAAAACCCTCGCACTGCTTCCACCGCACCCACAAAAACTAGGGCTTCGTCTCCTCCACAACCACCAGAACCTCCTCCTCCCCCTCCTACGCAGATCAGCAGCAATGGCCGCAGCAGGCGGCGGCAGCCAGGCAGCGATGAACTTCCTGACGAACCTGGCGCGCGCGGCGCTGGGGCTGGGCGCCGGCGCCGCCCTCCTGGGCTCCTCCCTCTACAACGTGGATGGCGGGCAGCGCGCCGTGATCTTCGACCGCTTCCGCGGGGTCCTGGACGAGGCCGTGGGCGAGGGCACCCACTTCCTCATCCCGGGCCTCCAGAAGCCCTACATCTTCGACATCCGCACCCGCCCCCACTCCTTCTCCTCCTCCTCCGGCACCAAGGACCTCCAGATGGTCAACCTCACCCTCCGCGTCCTCGCCCGCCCCGAGGTCCCCCGCCTCCCCACCATCTTCAAGACCCTCGGCCTCGAGTACGACGAGAAGGTCCTCCCCTCCATCGGCAACGAGGTCCTCAAGGCCGTCGTCGCCCAGTTCAACGCCGACCAGCTTCTCACTGACCGCCCCCTCGTCTCCCGCCTCGTCCGAGAGAGCCTCACCCGCCGTGCTCGCGACTTCCACATCGTCCTCGACGACGTCGCCATTACGCACCTCTCCTACGGTGCCGAGTTCTCACGTGCCGTCGAGCAGAAGCAGGTGGCGCAACAGGAGGCCGAGAGGTCTAAGTTCGTGGTGATGAAGGCCGAACAGGAGCGGCGGGCCGCGATCATCAGGGCCGAGGGGGAGAGCGAGAGTGCGAAGCTCATATCTGACGCGACTGCGGCGGCTGGCACTGGGCTCGTGGAGCTCAGGAGGATAGAGGCGGCGAGGGAGAATGCTGCGACGATGGCCAAGGCACCTAATGTTGGGTACCTCCCCGGCGGGAACCAGATGCTCCTCGCGCTCAACACCTCCGCCCCCGGCCGGTGATGGTCATAATGGTGCCTTCATCTCCTTTCCTTTTTCCACTATGAATGGGCTATTATTACAAATGCTGAATTATGCTGGTGAAAGAGGACCTCGTATCTGGTAATAATCAATATAGGACCCGTAAAGCATTTGGTTATTTGCTCTTGCGAAAGAGTGGCTCTTTCTGTTTGCACCTGGTGTTAGAAGTGGATATTGGTCGGGTTCTGTTGCTATAGAGTGCACATTTAGTTCTCTTATGCTCCGTCCTGCTATCTGAATGGCTTCTGAATGGCTTGAAGGTATCTTTTTTCTGTCACTTTGATCATGGCTGTCTTCATGTGTTGCATTAGCTGGATTTTTGGTTTTCCAATAAGATTGGATCTAATAACAGCATGCTTGTGCTTCTACTTGGACCGATTCATTGATTTCTAATGGGAGATGGGTATTAAGATTAGTTATTGTTGAGATATTAGTTATCTTTATTATTATTTTCTTATTTTATATTTTTTTGTTCTACTTCTTGTAATTTGCCTAATAGGTTTCTCTTCTATATAAGAGAATCCTAGTGCCTTTCATAATCTACTCTTTCTATTTTCCCAACAAGGTATCAGAGTGACGATCCTAGATCGAAGCTCCTGTACTGAAACGCTAACCCTAACCCCATCTCAAGCCCTTCTGTGCCGCGCCACCTCGGGGCTCTTTGCGTCGCCTCGGGCCTCACCATGCCGCCCTTCCTCCCACCTAGGACATCTCCTCGTGGCCTAGGCTACGCCACCTTGGGCCTCCCCTCCTTCATGCTGTCTCTGCCTCGGGCCTCCTCGTTGCCGAGGCCACCGCCACCTAGGCATCGTCGCCTAGGCTCCTGCTGCCTTGGCTTTCGTGCGTACCGCCTAGGCCTCCCTAACCTCGCCGTCTAGACCTCGTCGTTGCCTAGGTTCCTGTCGAGAGTTCTTCTTGATGGGTTTGGTTGCTTGAGTCTACACATGCAACCGAACCTGTGAATGTCAGTGTAGACAAAAGTCTATCCAGTCTATAACCATAGTCTTCTATTGTCTTCATGTCGGAAAGCAAGATCGATATCCCCTCCACAAACGCCTTCAGAGGTGTTGCGCCTATTGTGAAGATGGATGGGTCAAATTATGAAATGTGGGCTATGCAGTTCATGAGTATGATGAAGTTTACAAGTAAGAAACACATTCTTATTGAGGAAGAGCCTGCTGAGAAGACAAGGTTAACGCCTCATGGAGGCAGATGATGCATATTCCAAGATTTGGCTTTCAGGTAAATTGGCAACAGAGATCGCCAATGATATACTCCATCAGCCCCCCACCAAGGCGATGTGGGATACTTTGGCGTCCACCTATGCCGTAGCCAGAGCCTCTTCGAGCTCCTCAGATATTGCTTATGCTTTCACTAGTAGTAATGGTGCAGATATGACAAAATGGATTATGCACTGAGGTGCTTCTCATCATCTTTGTGGAGACTGAGCACAATTGGGGTCCTATAGGACCATATCACCGAGTAGATGGGTTGTCATTGCCAATGGCGATCACTTACTAATTATAGGATAGAAGGAGGTGCATCTGACGCCATCTATGCGTCTTCAGAATGTCCTATATGCCCCTGATTTTTAGATGAATTTACTTTCCATTAGTTAGATTACTAAGATTCTGCATTGTCGGGCCATCTTTGATCCAACTCCTCTTGTGTTTCAGGACATACTCACGGGCATAGTGATTGGATGTGTCCGTGAGCAGCGAGGACTCTACAGACTGGTCCAACCTCTTCATGTTGACCTTTCCACTATACCTACTGGACCATTCTCTCCATATTTGTGGCACATTCGTTTTGATCACCTTCCTCAGCAGAAGCTATGTCATGTTCTCCCTCATATTTCCACAAGATCCTCCTTTCAGTGTGAGGCATGCCAGCTTGGAAAGCATCACCGTTCCTCCTTTCCATCTTGTCGGAGTCAAAGCAGTTCCCAGTTGTTTGAGCTCCTTCATTTAGATATCTTGGGTCCAAGTTGTGTTCCTGATCATCAGTGACATTGTTTTTATCTTGTGGCTGTTGATGATTTTTCTAGACTTTCCTAGGTCTTTCTTTTGAAGAATAAGTCTCAGGCCGGATCTATGATCAAATATTTTATTAGTGAAGTAAGGAATCTTTTTTTCTGTTAAGGAAAATATCTTCACACTGATAATGCCTTAGAATTCTGCACCTTACAGCTTTCTTAGATCTCTTGGCTTTGTTCATCAGACTTCATATGCCTATACTTCACAGCCAAGGAAGGAAATATCGATATCGACATCATATCGATACAATGTCGATACCGATATATCGCCGACATCATGTATCCATTGTTCTATTTTGAGATGTCTATACCCGATATATCCATATCGGCGATATATCGGTGACCTGTCGATACCGATATATCGTCGATATATCGACGATATATCGCGATATGGCGATCCCTGTTCACAACAGAATGGTGTTGCCGAACGCAAACACCATCACTTACTTGATGTGACCAGAACGTTGTTGATACAGAGTCGTGCTCCTCATTCTTACTGGGGCGATGCTGTCTTTACTGCATGCTATTTGGTGAACTGCATGCCCTCGTCTGTGTTGGGGGAGAAGGTTCTTTTCTTGATTGCGTTTCCCGAGAAGGATCTTTTTTCCCTTACACCTTGTGTGTTTGGGTTTGTAGCTTTTGTTCATGTTGTCTCTCTAGGTCGTGACAAGCTCTCTCATACGGCTATCAAGTGTGTGTTGTTGGCTACTCTCATAGCCAGGAGGGCTGAAGGGTACCGTTACTTTGATCCGCTAAGTAGAAGTACTTTGTTAATGCTGGCGTTACTTTCTTTGAGTCTGTTACGTATTTTTCTCCTACAAGTGACAAACTAATCCCCTCCAACTCTGACGATGAGTTCTACATGCCTCCGCCTCCTACTATCATTCCTCTGCCTCCCTTTACTCCTACTCTACCACCACCTCCTCTACCTGCACCACCACTACCACCATCACCATCACCACCAATACTACCACCACTACCACATGCTCCTGTGGCTCCACCTCTTACTCTGACTCAGTTTTTGCCACACGTTTTTCCTCGCAGGTCTCGCTCGATTCTCCGTGCTCACAGGCCTTGCCCATCATCCATCATGCCTCAGGTATGTACTAAGTACATTGTTTCTGCTGATAGCACTACTGAGCTGTTTGTGCAACGGGATTCCATATAGGATAAGAAGGTGCCCTCTCAAGAGGGGAACTCACAGGTCACAGACTTGATAGATGATCTTGATGTACCATTTGCTTTGCAAAAGTCGAAGCGACAGTGTGCTAATTATCATCTTGCAGTCCGGGTTTCCTTGAGCAGGCTGTTAGAGGATTTTCGAAAATTTACCTTGGCACTATCCGCTGTGGAGATACCACGAACATATCAAGAGGCTATAAGGACAATCAGTGGAGGTTAGCCATGGTGGAGGAGATGGCTGCGCTACGTTCACGTGATACGTGTGGTTTTGTTTTTGCTCCAGTCGATGCATCTATTGTGGGATGCAAATAGATGTTTTCTGTGAAACACCATGTGGATGGCATCGTGGATCGCTATAAGGCGAGACTCGCGACACGTGGATTCATCCAGACATATGTGGTGGACTATCAAGATGCTTTCTCTCCAGTTTCTCGACATTCTACTCTGCGTATTCTACTTTCTATTGCTGTAAGTCGAGATTAACCTCTGTATTAGCTTGATGTGAAGAATGCCTTCCTCTATGGTGATCTACAGGAGGAGGTTTGCATGCAGCAACCACCTGGGTTTGCTGCTGAGGGGAGTGTCAGAAAGTTTGCAGGATACACAAGGCTATCTATGACCTTAAGCAGAGTCCAAGAGCATGGTTCCATAAGCTCTCGGACTTGATAGAGCAGCAGGGTTTTGTAGATCAATTGCCTATCATTCCTTGTTTGTATAGAGGATCCAGAGAGGTACTACTGTCATTCTTGTTTATGTTGATATTATTGTTACATGGGATGCCGAGCAGGACATCCAGGATGCCAATGACTTCCTAGGTCAGCAGTTTGTGACCAAGTATTTTGGACATTTACGTTACTTCTTTGGACTGGAGTTTGCCAGGAACTGGAGAGGTTTTGTGATGATCCAGAGGAAGTACGTTACAGATCTTCCTTCAGAGACATGTTTGGCAGATTGCAGACCTGCCGCTACTCCTGTTGACCTGAGCGTGAAGCTTTATGATGATGATACTGAGGAGGTCGGCAAGAGGAGGTACAGAAATCTTGTTGGCAAGCTATTATATGCGACTATTACCAGGCCCGACACAGCCTTTGTCGTGAGCAAAGTGAGTCAGTTTACGGAACAACCCAGACATGCACATATGTATGCAATCCATATGATTCTGAGATACCTGAAGACGTCACTTGATACGAGACTTTTTTTCAGCAGAGGTGCATCTCTCTCTGTCACAACATGTGCAGATGCAGATTATGCTGGGTGTCCAAAGGATATAAAGTCTACATAAGGTTTTGCTGTGTTTATAAGGAGTCTCTTGTTTCATGGAAGAGTAAGAAGCAGAATGCGGTTGCCAGATCAAGTGTTGAGTCGGAATACACGGCGATGGTGCAAGCTAGCACAGAGATGATGTGTGTCAGATCAATACTTATTGACCTAACTATAGAGGTGCCTCTTCCCATGCACCTCCAATGTGATAATCATGCTGCTCTTTTCATTGCCAACAACCCATCCTTTCTTGTGAGGACGAAGCACATATAAGTGGCCTGTCACTACACTCGTGACATGATACAAAAAGGTCTTATTGCCACTAAACATGTCAGCTTGGGAGATTAGACAACAGATGTACTTACAAAATCCCTAGCTAGAAGACCTTATCAGAGATGTTGTTCTAAACTGAGTCTGATTGATATCTACGCTCCAGCTTGAGGGGGAGTGTTGAGATATTAGTTATCTTTGTTATTGTTTTTCTTATTTTTTATTTCTTTATTCTACTTCTTGTAATTTTCCCAATAGGTTCCTCTCCTATATATGAGAATCCTAGGGCCTCTCATAATCAACTCTTTCTATTTTCCCAACAATTATCTGATTATAAGAACCGTAACCAATTTTCCATTTTGATAATCACCAAGTCAGTTCTCGGCTCTTCTTTTTTTTTTGACTTTTTTTAAAGTTTCTCTTTTAATGTTGTACAAGGATGTCAAGAAGTTGTCTTTATTTTAAATACGGATTTTTTGAGAATAATTTTAACTACGGATGGAAAATGAGAAAATCTTTTATAGACACTAATAACATAGATCATGGTTTCTTGCCTTTTGCTTTTCCTTCTTGTTGTGTCTTGGTCCTCCAAATTAGTCTGCATTCCATGGCATGGTCCTGATCAAGCCCCCCGGGCCAAGATAATCCCTCATGTAGTTATAAGGCTCTTGAAATGCAAATTTATTATCCTTCCAACTTAGCACATCCATTGTCCTCTCGGTCAGTGTCATATTTCCCAACATTGAGAGACCAACTTAGTAAGTTTTCACGTCCTCAATTTGGATGATGGAATGTAAAAAGTAGTAATCAAAGGTCATCCTAGCAATATCTAAGTGAAAGGGTAAAATACATATTTTCTTTTACTCATGATTACTTAACGGAGACTCAACCATCTATCCTCCTCTGCTCATGGTCCAGAACGAGATATCCTTTTGATGTTCGTATGTGAGAACATTTCTTGAATCTTGATGTTCCTATATGAGAGTGACTTACTTTTTTAGGTCCACCATACCAGGAAGGAAATGATCTCCTGATCTTCATCTAGGATAGGACCACTCTACTACCATTGCGTGGGACTGTCTCTTACTACTACTTTGGATGGACTTCTACTAATGTTTGGGATTGTTCGAGACTTCATCTTTCATCCTCTTGATTGTATGATCATCAACACTCCAACCCATCTACCTTTAGTCGACCATCTTCTCTAAGCTATCTTCTGTACGCATGGATCTTCTCCTAGTATTGTCTTCACTGAACATGTCTCCTTCCAACATTATCTACTCCGAGTCTGAGTGGAGTTCCTCTGGTTTCTTCAGAAGATGTATATAGTGAAGGCACATTAGCTGTTTCTTTGGTGACAACCAACTTCAACTTGAGGGGGGGGGGTGTATGTACTTTAGATGGATAATTAGATATATGCAAGATCCCATTATACTACTGTGATATAGAGTCACAAAGTTTAGTGGCCGAACTTGAAAATGTTGGTGACCTATATAACAAAACCCACATCTCATGTAATCCTCGTGAAGTGTATAATGAATTTTCAACCATGATTCTTCTTTTGTGGAGCAAGGATATGAATTGACAATAACATGCTTCTCACACTTTATCATGCAAATCCTGAAACCATCTAGTTATCTTCAACACACGCTTGATGCAATAAGCCTTGATAATGATCGGCAAGCTTCGTATTTCCAAGATGCCATTCACCTTGATTAACATTCATCTTCCCTCTTCAGTAGGCACTTACCATGCCCCTTATGTGAACCCACTTCCAATCTTGAAGTACTTTCTCCACCCTTTGCATAACAAGTCCCAATGGAACGTTTTACATGACAAGTTTAAAGTAACAAATTGAGATTCATCAATGGTAATTGCATGCTTTTATTAACCAGTACCTCCGTAGCCTACTTATTAATGTGCCAAATGTTGCAAAAAAGTTTATTGATCATCCATTCGAAATTGTTCGAATTATAGAGGTATCACCGATGAGTTATATTATGAAAAATTGGAAACTTTTGATCGAAAAAAGGTTTAGATAAGTTTCCAAAGTAACTAAAAGCCAATTCGTATTCATGCTAGGTTACTCAACTATTGAAGCTATCCACTCGCTGAGGAGAACAATGGAGATTTATAGAGCTAATAAGTACAAAGAAGAACCTCTAAGTGATTTTTATTGGTTTGGAGATGGCTTATGATTCCATTCCAAATAAGATTTTGTGGAGAGTTTTGAAGAAGAGATGATTGTCCTATACATTAATCTTATAAAGGATATGTATGATCGGATTTCAACTTGCTTAAGGATCTAGTCTGGGAAGATTGAATATTTTAACGTCAACATTGGTCTGCATCAAAGTTCAACTTTTACTCAATTTTGTTTTACTTTGATTATGGATGAGTTGACTAGTCACATTCAGGATGAGGTACATTGGTGCATGTTGTTTGTCGATGACATTGTGTTAATTGATGAGACAAAAGATGGAGTAAATGAGAAGATGGAGGTTTGGAGACATGCCATAGATATTAATGGATTTCATATAAGAAGGGTTAAGACTGAATATATGTAGTGCACATTTGACGGAAACAATGGTGTAGGACTTGAGGCGAAGATTGACGATGAATCGATGATAACATTTAGAAGAAATATTTTTTAGATACTTGGGATCTATTTTGCAGGATGGGAAATTGATGAGATGTTACTCATAAAATAAATACATGTTGGCTAAAGTGGAATGGAGCCTCTATGTTTTTTGTGATAAGCAAATTTCTTTGAAAGTCAACGGAAAGTATTACCAAGCAACCGTGAGACGTGCTATGATCTATGAATCAGAATGTTGGTAAGTGAACCATAGACATGTGCAGAGAATGACAATAGTAGAAATGCAAATGCTAAGGCTGATATGTGGTTATACATGAAAATATCAGATTCAGAATGATGCGATCAGAAGGAAAGTTTGTGTAGCTCCGATAGATGACAAGATGAGAGAAAATTATTTATGATGGTTTGACCATTTGCAAAGGTGGATTGATGCACCGGTTAGAAGATGCAAGACTTGGAAATGTTGAGTTGGTTAAGAGAGTGCGATGAAGACCCGAAAAGTGTTGGAATGAGACTATCCGAAGGGACCCTAGTTATTTGGATTTAAGCATGAGAATGACCCAAAATATATCTGAATGAAGGTAAAAAAATCCATGTAGCCGATGTTATTTAATTATGGAGAAAAACTTTGTTAATGTATACCTGGAGTCTTTTTGAACATGTGGATTGTTGCTCTTATGCAATGAGTTTGATTAACCAAGCATTACATAATTAAATAGTGTCATCTGTATAATGAAGAATAGACATCGCTGGTGTTATCTTTCTGTTGTGAAGACTTGAAACTGTCCTCCACAAGCTTAGAACACACTTATAATAGACAACATGCCTCACATCCATCATAGGATGCATTCACCCGCCATCCAGACTAGCATTCACATGCACAAAGAATTATGCCAACATAACACTATTCTTCATCTAGACCACCCAAATTATGGAATCCCATGCTTCCTCATTAATTTCACAAGTATATTTTTCTTTTCATTTCCTTCTTAGTGCAAGGTGATTTTTGAGGTCACTACACCTTTTTTAATATAGATTTTCCTACAACAAATGTTTCTTATTAGATAATTGAGAAATGTCATGGAACATCATGATGAGGACTTTTCCAAAACCATATATGTGAAGTTAGAGAGCACAATATGTCTGAATATCATAATTTTCTTGGGAGTTTTACCCGACAAACCCTATAATCTTTGCCAATGACCTCTATGACCTTTGAAACATCGATATTCCTTCCTCGACCCCGTAAACTTGCTAATCCTTACCATATAAACCCTATGGTTAACCTCCATCTATTTACCCGTTAAAAGTAACTGGATTCCGTTACATTCTTTGGTGTTATGCCTATTTTATTTATCGAATTTACATCAAATTCCACTCCCTCTCACAGTCCTCCATTTCCCCACCACACAGCACCAACCATCTCTTCATTGTCGTCGGCGCTCCACCCTCCTCCGGTACTCGACCCACTGCTCGGAGCCGACCTGCACCCACCTCAGCTCACAACCCCCGCCTCCAGCAGCCCCCTCCCGCTCGACCCCCCTGCACCACCTCCAGCTCGCAGCCTCCCGTACTGCCCCCCTCTCGCAACCCTGCCGTCCCCTGCACCCACCTCCTGCTCGCAGGTCGCAACCCCCCCGCAACCCTACCGCTTCGAGTAGCCTCCTGCACCCCCCACCCTACCGCTCCGAGCAGCAACCCGCAACCCTCATTCACCCGCACCCCCACCCTCTCGCAACCCTGCCACACCCTCCCGCTCCGAGCAACAAACAAATCATGTATCATTATTAAATTATACATATTTCTGTTGCAAGTGTGTACATAAGGCGTGTATATATCATTTCCGAGTCTTTTAGTGCAAAATGAGTCACGGGAGTCCAGATCTTGAGGAATTAAGGTGTATCAGTGTTTGTTGTTAATATATAGTTGTATACACAGTCTTTAATTGTTATTAGTTATTTTTTTGAGCGAAGGTATTAGTTATGAGATAAAGCTATATGAATGTCAAATGGGTGAGGAAAGCTAGCACATGTTGTCTTATTTGTTTCGTTAATGTGTACCATATTGCCACCAAAGGCCTAAATTTCGGTTTCGATCACCACTTCGGTGATTGACTGAAACAGAATTTCGGTCGAATTTTGATCGAAATTTCAATCATTTTTTGTACTATGGCCCCCATATTTATCGAATTTAGTTGAAATTTGAGGCCGTGATTGCGCCATATCTAATGGGATGAATCAGCCTAATTAGACCACTTTGTCTTGTAGTATATCTGTTGTGGCCTCTGCCGTGACCATCTCAGACAAGCCACACCCTTAATGCCAGTTAAAATTGCCAGAATAGCAGTTTTGGACTTTTGGTATCTTTTCTCGTTAGGATATACTAATGCAGCGTAGTTTGCTTTACACCACCTCAAGTTCGAGTAGTTGAACTTGTGTTATCTGTAGCTGCATGATACCAACACCCTAAGTAAAGCCATTATTACCAACTCCTTTTGAGTTGCCTTCTGTATTGGATACATGCATAAATGTGTCATGGATTTGTGTTTCTTGCGAAGTTTCTTCAATTGTGAATAATACTCGACAAGAGTGTTGCCCTATGTAAAAGTGAGTGGCTGCGCTTCACGCATCACGAAAGTATGAAGATCACATCGTATATGATATAGGTCAACTAGTCATACTAGTCACAAGGGCAACGAGAATTAAAAATTTTTCGATGAAACTACATGATATGGGAACGATTCACAAGTCGTTTCATCGAGAGCATGCATGAGTAGTAGAATTATCTCTTGAAGCGTGATTGCGATCCACGAGTCTCTAATCGAAGATTCCTCCTGTCTTAAGTCCGATCTGACGTAGAGAACACTTGTGGGCTTGCGGATGAGACACGCGTTTCCCACATCCGAAACGATGATCGAAGCTAGGAACCTCTTGATTTTGTCTCACAAAATCTGTTGCCTCCTTCATGAGCACAAAACGTCGATGAAAACGAAATTCTACGAGCGATCAATCTGGCAGCACAATGGCACCATGACAACGATCACGTTCTCTCAACCTTAGGGTAGTGGATGACCACAAGGGAGAAAGAGAAACATTGGATGTGTATGGAGAGAGAGAGAGAGAGGGAGAGAGTTGTTGCTTCAACTTAATTGTGTAGAGAAAAGAGCTAGTGTTAGCCATTCTTTTATACTAAATTGGACGGCTAGGATACACTCCTGATTCAATTGATGGCCAGGATTTTGTTGCAATAATTGGTAACAATTATAATTTAATTTAAAAAGAAAAATAATTTGAAGACATTCTTCAACAAATTTAATTTCACTTAAAATCAATGTGATTCTCATGAATATAGAGAATGAAGAGAGCTACCTTCCAAGAATGAGGAAAGGAGACATCCTCCTTCCTAATTAAGAAGGGTGGATGTCCCCTCTTGATTGGAGAGAGATTTTCTCTCCCCCCTTCTTTTAATGTGATCTCATTACATTAAATCTTTATTCGTAGAGTTATTTGTCAACAGAAATATCATCAACTAGTTTGCAAATTATTTGTGACAATTGCAAATAAACCATTGATTAATTTATGAATCATATTCGTCCATACAAAACTAAATGTAATCACATTTACATTTAGTTGCTCAATGTGAATCTAATTCTTATTATTATGTTAATTGCAAATCTTATTTACAATTAATTCTCTCTTCGATTTTATGGACCACTTCCACAATATCTATGGTTATTGTGGATAGTGCTATCACGTTAATATCATCTTTGATAGTTAAATCCAATTTAATTATCTCATATGCCTCTCTAAATAAGTCCAAATGATGTGAATCTTATCCACTTTATTAATAATAATTAAATCATATTTAATCATCAATTTTCCAATGCTTAGATAATGTCAATATTGGAATTAGTTTGAACTCTTTGAAGAACAATGTGACTTTTCCGGATATACTTGGAGATTAGGACACGACGATTGTATATTTCATGTGTAGTGACTTGGATACTTAGATCTAATCTCATATCTAAATCGTGAAGACCTCTCAGAGATGTCTGTCCAAATCCGACAATATATCTAATATTATCATTGCATTCGAATCATATTCAAATCTATGTCCAATATTTGTACTAAGATTAGATAACTAATCTACTGAATGGAGTCACTAAAATCCAAATCCTTTTCATCACACCCTCGGAATAGAATGTCATAATTATACAGTCGATTAAGATCACATCACCCTCGAATATTCTTGATACTCATACATCCTGCATATTGGAGGACCTAGAATAAATTCGAACTTCTGTTCACATTTGAACTATCTTATTCATGGTTTTATCAATAAGTTTCTCATTTGATCATTGGGAGTTGATATCGATCATATGCTTTCCAAAAGCATATATCATACCTACAAATCCTATCATGCTTTCCATGCAAGAGGATAGTTGATGGAATTTGGTTGGCGTCAATATCTCATGAGTAAGCTCATGTCTTTGGTTTAATAGTAATCCTTTACGATTCCTTTCAGAGATCGTATTTGCTCATATGCTTTGTATGCACACTAGCTCGCCGTTATATAGACCTTGATTAGGTCATTGGCTTAATGGTTTGCCTAATGTATATACTCAGACATGTAGTAACACATTTATCTCTGGTCAGAGGATGCGTGATGCGTGCCTGTATTGTGACAACATATGATATAGGTCTTAGTTATCTCGATCTCGTTAAGTCAACTCTTTGACTTAATTTATCCTACACCTTTGAATCTTCATTCCTATGCAGAGGAGCTGCATCAAGAGGTCAGCCAGATATCGACCTTTAGGGCCCGTTTGGTTGCCAAGTTCTCTCGGGTAACATGGCATATCCCCTGCTATATCCCTGCATTTCTGGGTTGGATTTAGTTGTATAGACCACACAATTTCTTTGTTATAACATTTTTTAACCACGTTCAAATAAAAAATCTAACATAAAAAATCATATTATAATCATTAAAAGTTAATATAACACAATCAATGTCATAGCATATCACATTTATCGTTCTAACCCTCTCCTCCAACCCTCCTAACCATCTAACCAGTTAGTATTTGCAGGAGGTTACTCCAACCCAACCTAGTTGCCAAAAAATGCCTGTAGAGTAAGAATTGACATCTCATTTTCAAATTGGAGATCCTTTCTCAACTATCATTTGACAGTGATAGATGAGACCTCAATCTAACTTTTTAGATATCATTTAAGCACCATCCTCTATGATTCATCCATCGAATCAACAAGATAACCATGACCCATGGGACATAACTCTAATTGTACTAAGAGACCTTATAAGTGCATGCATTCATTAATTCAAATAAGGAGTGAAAATCAGTAACTTTTATTCATATATAAATAGATTACAATAACATTTATTGTAGAAATGGTTTGTCCTGGACTTACATGTCCAACACTATGGTCAATCTGCATCAAATCGTAGTCACGGTCATGTGACTCACATTCGGCTCCTACGAATATAACTCCTTCAGGCTAGGTTCTAGATTGTACATGATCACCTCATCCGCAATTCGAGGAATGACCCCACTTGGAAGTCAGACAAAACGTGTCCTTGTTGGCCGCCTTGACCCATGCAGCGTACTTGTCTGTCTTGTTATCGGGTGCTCGTTCTAGTAGAAGACACAGCTTCCTTTGTCCTTTGACTTACATTAGGAAAATTCACGACCATTGAGCATAATTGGTTTCTTTAAGCTTCATGGTCTAACCAAAAAACAAGTTCCTCATGGTCCCCATATTTGTTGCTTGCGCCCTTGCCGTATTTTTTTCACAGTTGGTACCTCATTCAGTTTTACCTTTGCAGACCCACACAAAATAAAAAAAAATAAATAAATTATGTTTGATGAAGCCTAGTGCATCGATTTACCCACAGATAGATAATGCGGGGACATACTTGACTTGTACTGTGTGAAGCTGCGAATCTGTGATGATGTTTCTAGTAACTGTGCAGTTGGAGGCTGTTGTCGTTCATAGACGGAAAAATGACTGCGCATTGTTGCGACACTTTTGGTGGCAATTGTGGTGCAGCTTTGGATGCCTTGAAAGCATGGTGGCGAGTAGTTGGGGACAATGTTTTGAGTGAAGGCATCATCACTAGTAGAGGGACGGTGGCGCAACTCTGTGTGTCTTATGGTGATGTCACTCAGAAGCAATGTCATTGATAGCTCGAGGACAAGGTATGAGGGGGGGGGATCCCTAGTGGAGCGACAATGACCTGATTAGTCTGTGCACACAGACGAAGAAGCTGCTGGGCAATGCAGTGGCACCACTGGCAGCAGAGACGGATCGGCCATGGTTGTCTGACTGGCAACATTGACTGATGATGGTGTGCTAGCAGAGGCAGTGCTATTAATAGGATCGGGGACCCAGTTGGTGGTGGAAACAAGGCTGGGCAGTGATGGTGAGGTGATTTGGTTCGTAACATCAGTATATGATAGAATGCAGAAATAAATTAGAGAATGATATATTACTGAATGAATACCTAAGATGTTAGTGTTGTGGAGGGTACATGGAAATGCAAAAGTATGAAAATACCTATGAATGGTTACATCTCTTATAAGTCATAATATATCTGACAAAATGTTGGTTTTGCTACCAATAGAGTATAAAATGCATGAGAAGTTAGTAGAAGAGCTTTACTAGACAAAACAAGGAAAACCTAAAAGATACTCGAATACTGGAAGGATAGTTCCAATCTAAGCTACGGTACGATGCGAACTAAATTTCTTACTCTGTATTATAAGTTATAATGAACGGGGAGAAAGCGGTGATCGAGTTATTTGTTGTTGTTTGTCCTGTATATGTAACTTGTTTGTTCAGTTAACGATGAGGAAGCCCAATCTAAACAAGGTAGCATGGATTTTTTAAACCCAAGTAACTGATTCAGTAGTAGTCCGCTCACGTGCAGCTGTCTCCAAATCTTACCCTTGAAAACATTCTTTATTTTATAAATTGATATGATAGTTATATGATATGCTAGAGGCCTGATAGATCTGGAGATGGTTCGCGCGCAGCTTTGTGGTAGATGAATTAATGGGTGCATGTAGGGTTGGGCATGGGCCGGGCTCGGGCCGGGTTCGCCTTGGCCCGGCCCAAGCCCATTTTAGAATATGGGCTAACGGGTCGGGCTTAGGCCCATTTTATTTTCAAAAATTAGGCCCAAGCCCAAACCCGGCCCAAATAAAATGGGTCGGGTTCGGGTCGGGCCGGCCCAATTTAACACCTATGTATACGAATATCATGTCTTCCATTCTTCTTGCATTTGTGTGGTTGTTTCTTATGCATGTGTGCATGTTTAAAACTATAAAGTATGCTAACTAATTTGTGATTTTAACATTAGTTGTATGTTGGAAATACAAATGTGGTAAAAATATGGCGACTTAAACCACCATTCAATTCACCATTACATATTCTATTGTAGATGCGGGCACTATGACCGAATACAAATTGGTTACTTACAGTTGTACATGCTGTAACACTTGAGGACACAGATTCCATTATTGCATATTAATGTAATAATCCTGTATATTAATGTAATAATATCCTCAATCCACTATTGGATATGATTATCAATGTATCTAAGCATTTATTCTACACTTGAATAAGGATAGTAAAGTTGGTTGGGTGCGGGTTTCCCGCACTAAACCCGGCAGGAGGTGCTTTCGCTGCGCGGCGAGGGGTCATTTGGCGTCTTCATGCATGGCGCCTCCCCGTTGCTTCAGATGCGGCCGCGTTGGTCACCGCTCTTATTCATGTCGTGAGGCGCTCGGGGACCCCAAGCGGTCGAAGCCATCTTCTCTCTTGGAGACCCTTCCTCGACGAAAAGCTTCATCAACCATTAGGGATGCTCGCACCTTCGCTCAGGTGGTTATGGCGGGTGCTGACTCGGTGATGGCGAAGCCCTCTTCTTCCCCGACGACCTGCGGTTATGGTGATTCTGGCGCTCCATCGGGGCTTCCTCATGGTCAGGCGGCAATGGACACGAATCGCCCGGCGACTATCAATACAGCACCGAAGGCGAAGCCTTCACCGAAGGCGAAGCCTGTGAATCTCGGCGTGGCGATCGGTATGGTTCATCGGGGGGGGCTCGATCGAGAGGTGATCAAAGCAGAAACTCTTCTTCTACTAGGCGAGGACTTCTCAGGAGATTTCTTCTTTCTGGACGAAGCCCGATGCTGTGTGCGAGGACTTTCCCCGGAGCAACGGGAAGCCCTTATCTCGAGCTCAGATTTCTCGGCGGTCAAATGGCGTCGTCCCCGGGTGGCCGACGGTGCAGCTCTTTCCTCAGAGATATGTGTAGTGGAGGTCCGCGGGGTTCCATTCCTGTCCCGATCGACTCACTGCCTTTCAAAGGTCATTCGAAGCTGGGGGCAAGTTTTGGCTATCTTGGACGATGGCCTCTCCCCAGGATCGGATTGGTCATGTACTAGGATCCTGGTCGAATGCTCCTCTAATCTCTCGCGTTCAATGTCCGGTAAGACGTTTTCGGAGATTCTGGATTTGGGGAGATGGTCGTTCAAGCTGGAATTTTTTTTTCCCCCGCCGGTGCTTTCTTCGGCCACCTTTGCGGCCGGGAACGAAGCTCCCAGGTCCGGCGACGGTTCGCATGCACAGGATCACGTGGCGCCACCCGCTCAAGTTCCCGAGGCACCGCCAAATCATTGCGACCCTTCGTCTTCGACGCATGGGGTCCACTCCCCGAGTACTTCTGGCATGGAGCCCCCCCTCGTGTCAGGGGGTCTTTTCGATGTCGATCATCTGACGGCGGATTTATCTGTCACCCCCTCTCCTCCGTGGCACGGCTTTTCCCCGCGGTTCGATGTGGCGACTCCTCTTCCCAACTCCGGATCAGCGCCCCATAATCGGGTATGCTCTTGGGCCTTGCATGTCCCATCCTTGGGAAGGGACACTATTCCCTCTTTCGAGGATATCCCTTGCCCAACTCCCATTTCTGCGATGCCATTCTATCGATCGCGGGGATCCGAAATTTGGAGTCCTTCTCTCTCTGCATCGCCGCTTCCTTCATCGGCAAATGCCTCGGGCTCCCCGGTGGACGCTCACCTTTCCGGTAATCCAGATATCTCTCATCTTTATGGGATGCAGTCTACCTCTTTTTCGACTTCCAGGTGCGACGACTACGCTCCATTCACCTCGCCGATATTCTCATCTCGACGCTCTGCTTCCTGGGACTCTTGGAATGCCTCCGACGCCTCCCCGAATCGATTTGGCATAGTATATGCTCGCCGCCTGG
The DNA here is from genome assembly GCA_037367405.1 of Ottelia alismoides. Taxonomy (NCBI): domain Eukaryota; kingdom Viridiplantae; phylum Streptophyta; class Magnoliopsida; order Alismatales; family Hydrocharitaceae; genus Ottelia; species Ottelia alismoides. The sequence goes on from JAZKJV010001307.1 coordinate 482,565, forward strand.
ACCTTACTGTCGAAGGAACCTCTATTACGCCGATCCTGATATCTACGGAGGAGGTGGCGGTTGCAGCTGGACTTCGCCGCGTGATCCACCGACGTGCCTGACCGGGCCTCTTCCCCGAGCACTTTTTTTGGGATATTTTTGTAGCATTTAATGAAGCTTTTGTCCTGGAACGTTCGTGGTTTGTGTGACCCTTTGCGTCGCAGGGCTCTGGGTTCGCGAATGGTTGATTGGGCTTGTGATATCGCGTTCATACAGGAATCTAAAATTGCGGGAGCTGACGATGCCTTCTGGAGATCATTGGGAGCGGGACGTTTGGATGCATTTTGCGCTTTGGATGCAACCGGATCCGCTGGTGGTGCTATTGTGGCGTGGAAATCTTCAATTTACTCACTATCTTACTCTCGAATGGGAAGACATTCTATTTCTGTTGTCCTCGTGCATGAGGCATCCAACGTACCTATGGCTTTCTCGTGTATCTATGCGCCTCTCTGTCACCTTACTCGACGAGAATTATGGGAGGACCTGCGGGGCGATGCGGTAGCTTTCGGAAATATCCCATGGATCTTGGGAGGGGATTTTAATGTAACAATGCTTTCAATTGATCGCCCCCGCGGGCGGGGGGGGAGGGACCCAGGTTCTCTCGAATTTCGGGACTTCATCAACGACTTGGCCTTGGAGGATCTGGTTGCCACGGACATTATTTATACATGGCGCAATAGCTCTTCCCGTTCACGGTTGGACCGGTTTTTTGCAAACTCTGCATGGATGGACTCATTCCCTTTATGTTCGGTTTCGTCTCGCCCACGTTCCTTTTCGGATCACAGCCCTATTATTTGGGATTCGGGCGACTCGTCCCGGCCATATGGCATTTTTCGATACGAGAAAAGTTGGCTCCTGGAACCTAATTTCAAGGATATAGTGCGAAATCACTGGTCTCAAACCTCATATTCGGGTAGCGCAGCTAATCGTTTTGCTCTCAAACTTTCATCTCTAAGGCGAGTACTGGCTTCCTTCAAAAGGTCTTCACGTCTGGCTCGGCGGTCGGCCCGAAACGAGGCCGAGGCCACTATAATTAGATTGGATCGTTTGGAGAGCAACAGGGAACTATCACAGAATGAACGATGCGAAAGATCGGTAGCAGCTCAGATTGTCTCGGAGGAAGACAGGAAATCGGCAATTGAGTGGAAACAACGATCTCGTCTGCGATGGCTCAAGGAGGGGGACGCGAACACTACCTTCTTTCATCGGATAGCTAGTGCGCGTAAACGATATAATCGCATCTCTTCCATTGAGATTGGGGAGGCGATATTTCAAAACGACCAAGACATGGGTGCAGCGCTGGTGAATTATTTTAAGAACTTTTTCACTCGCCTTCCTTCTTCTTCGTGGCAATGGACGGCTCCCGGTGCCTCTACCATCTCGGCCTCTGACGCAGCCAGGCTAACTCGACCCTTTTCATTGGAGGAACTGAAGAGCGCTGTGTGGGACCTGAACGCGGACGCCTCCCCCGGCCCGGACGGATTCCCTATTTCCTTCTATAGGGACTTCTGGGACGTCATTGCGGATGATGTCCTGGACGTGGCACTCGAGTTCTGCGATGGAAACCTCGGCTTCAACAGACTTAATCGGGCGTCCTTGATCCTCATTCCAAAATCTCAGGGTGCTCGCCGCATTGAGGACTTCCGCCCTATTGCCGTCTCCAACGGTATCTACTTGGTCATTGCAAAGGTTTTGGCCCGTCGCTTAGCTCCCCTCCTGGCTTCTCTCGTATCCCCATGCCAGGCGGCCTTTATTCAAGGGAGACAAATTTCGGACTGCTTCGCTCTTGCCTCCGCCATCATCGACGGATGGAACGGAAATGGAACAAAGGGGGTTCTTTGGAAAATCGATTTTGCTAAGGCTTACGACTCCTTAGACTGGAGATTCTTATGGTCGATCCTGAGGTCTCGGGGATTCCCGCAGCTGTGGATCTCATGGATTCGTCGATGTGTTACCACGGTATCTTTCTCCCTATACCTCAACGGTAGGCCATCAGGGAGCTTATTTCAGCCTCAAAGGGGGGTTCGCCAGGGGTGCCCCCTCGCCCCTCTTTTATTTGTGCTAGCAGTGGACGTACTTCCTCGAATGATTCAAGGCGTATACGATGCTGGATACACTAAAGGATGCACATTAGGCGACCAGCATATCCCCTTGATTCAATACGCGGACGACACCTTATGCTTTATTGAGGGGGATCAAATGCACTATTCCGGTATGGCTACCACTGTCCATTTATTCTGCGAGCTATCGGGACTCCGCATTAACGAGTCCAAATCCAAATACGTGCCCTTTGCTCTCTCACCTCGGGAGATCGGGGAGTGCTCCTCCACGTTCGGGGCATCTCTCGGGGCTCTTCCTTTGGAGTACCTGGGCCTATCTCTATCTATAGGCAGGACAAGGATTCGCGACTATCAGCGCGTGGTGGAGAAGGTCGAGTCGAGGCTGGCGGGTTGGCGCTCGTCAATGCTCTCTCGGGGTGGCCGTTTGGTGCTCATTAAATCGGTCCTCTCGGCTATCCCTATATATTTTCTAGCATCCTGCGGCTTACCTAAAGGGATTCGGATGCGCTTGGACAAATGCTTGAGGGGCTTCTTTTGGGGCAAGAACGGCACGTCTGTTAGGGGGATGCACCTGGTGGCTTGGATGGACGTTACTCGTCCTAAGCGCGATGGCGGACTGGGAGTTCGGCGCATAGATGTCATGAGGGACGCTTTCCTCCTCAAATGGGTGTCGAGACTTGTTGGGCGCGAGAATGGATTCCTGATTCAATGTCTCCGCTGGGCGGCGGGTAACGCATATCTCTCCGTATTTGACGGTCGATCACATAACCAATCTCCCCTATTTTGGCGCGAGGCCTTCGCGGTTTTCAACCGCAATCGAAGCCTATTCCGCCCATCCCTTGGAAACGGCTCCTCTTTCAAATTCTGGACCATGGACTGGTCTGGTAAGGGCACTCTCATGAACCTGTTCCCAAGACTTTATGCGCTTGCCAGGGACAAAGATGCTTCGGTGGAGGCTTATTGGTCCAACGGCTCGTGGTGCCCCTTCCTGGTGGACGCTCTCTCCTCTCAGCGGCTGATGGATTTCTCCGCCATGATGTCCCTGCTCGGGGAGGCCCCTACTCCATCGGGGGGGCGGGATCACTTCTCCTGGAATGACGGTTCCTTCACCTCGAGGAAGGCTTATACTGCTCTCCTTCCCAGCGGCGCTCCTCCGGATGAGCTCTTCCTCAATCACTGCAAGCTTATTTGGGCACTCAAACTTCCGGAGCGGATTGGCATTTTCTTATGGATCTTGAGGCGGGGCCGTCTTCCTACTCGCGATCGCCTTCTACCGCTCTTCCCGAACATGCCCACTTTGTGTGGGCTGTGCTCCTCCGCGGTTGAATCCATTGATCACCTTTTCCTCCATTGCGATCTCGTGCGGCCACTTTGGGAGGACTCCACATGGCTGAATCATACGTCGATGATATCGTTTTGGGAGAGCCTTGCTTCATCTGAAAGTCGTTCGCGGACGGAGAGGCTGGCAACGATAGCGAGAATTTGGTGCATATGGCTGGCCAGGAACAAACTCATGTTTGCTGGACAGAGATTTTATTTAGAAAATATTTGTATTGACGCGAACCGCCTGTGTGCGGATTGGTCTATCATGTAATCTATTTGTATCTGCGGGGTGAATGGTTTCAGGTTGTGACCATTCTCCCCCACGTATTCCCTCCCCTGCCCATCTGTAAGTACTTTCCCCTCTTTTCTTTCTTTCAATAAATTGGGGCGAACACCTACGGGTGTCTCCCCCTTTTGGAGTGTCAAAAAAAAAAAAGTTAGAACATGGTATTTGGAATGAACATGAATATAATTGATATAATTATACCGTACTGGATATAAATATACTTGCTTTAGAATGGATCGGGCTTTCGGGCTAACGGGTTTGGGCCTTCTAAGGCCCAAACCCGACCCGTTAATCAATATGGGCTCATTTTAGGGCCCACGGCCCGCCCATTAAATTTCGGGTTCGGGTTTGGGTCGGGTTATACGGGTCGGGTTTTGGGCCGGGTCGGGCCGGCCCAGCCCAATGCCCAACCCTAGGTGCATGGTCCCACTGAGATAAGCTGAGTACATTGGTAGCTAGAAACTAAATTTGAAATAACTTGAAGGTTTGGGGATTGGTTAGGATTAGGAGAAAATGCTGCTAGATGTTTTTCATTATCCAGTTCCTTGGGTTTGAGTTGGCCGGTTGAATTAGTAAAAGATATACTGCTGTAATTTCACATGATGGGCAAAGTGCCATAGTGTTCATCAGTTGCTGCAGTCTTTTTAAATGCTCGTTGGGCATTTTCTGTTTTAATTGCATCTGACACTTCTCAAAATGCTGGAGGCTTTTTTTCTTCTCTCCAAGAAATTTGTTCGATAATCACCTTTTACGGGTTAGGGTGAATCTGTCCATTTGAAAACTGTATTACTATTTCTATATTTGGATTATAATTTAAATTCCCAGGTGCGAAAATTAAAATATTAAATAGTCTGGAATCGAATAACTGGTACCGAGGATTGTAGTTTCTTTGAAAATCAGAATTCCCCCAAAGCCGAACTGAACTCAGATCAAACAAACCTTCCCGTCAAGACATTTGCTCTGGTGGTTCAAACATCATAATCACCATTTCCTTGGATGACTTTAGTTGATTTTCAATCTGTACAGGTATTGAAACCTGCATTGGATTAAGTTCAGCCTTATGTTTCTGTTTTGTTGGAGTTGATTTCTGTCTTTTGGTTTAGCAAACTGACCATTCTTAGCAGGAAAGCTGAATGGCTTCTAGGGCATGTGGTGGTCGTGATTCTCCTGAAGGAAACTTCTAGCTGTTCCACTTGTTGTGGAGAATGTAGAGTGTTTTTATAAAAAGCTCCTGAGGGTTATGAACTTCAGTTCTGAAATCGGCAGCATAGGTGGAAAAAAACAATGGATATTCCTGGCAGGCCTGTGATTTTTGTATCGATGGGATCGTGATCAGTTTATCCTTGGCATATTTTTTTGCATCAGGTTCGACGCGAGTGAGCTATGGTCCTGGTTAAAATGTCATCATTAGTAAGCATTGGTATCAAAGTTGGGATGCAAACTTACCAGGTCTCGACTTGTTGAGGTGGGTCTATCATGGTAGGTCTTACTCGCGCATATTTTTTTGCGTTAGGTTTGAGGAGAGAGAGAGAGAGAGAGAGAGAGCGTGCTATGGTTCTCGTTAAGATGTCATCTCTAGGAAGCATTGGTTTCAAAGGTGGATGTAAACTTGGCAGGACTCCACTTGTTGAAGCAGGTCCATCATGGTAGGCCTTATTCTTGGTCATGGTAAGCATATTGGTTTGGTTGACTTAATGCTACAAGGGGTCTAGCTTTGCATGAGATTGGTATTCCGAGAACCATGGCCTCAAATTTCGCCGAAATTCGACCGAATTTTGGTCGAATTTCGGTTTCGGTGGGTTACCGAAATCCAGCCGAAATGCCTTGTGCCGACCGAAATTTGGGGGCCTTAGTTGAAAAAACGACCGAAATGACCGAAATTTCGTTTCGGTCATTCACCGAAACGAAACCGAAATCCGACATTTAAGGCCTTGCCGAGAACACCTCAATCATCTCTGATCCAGTTGCAGTGGGAGCTCGGTTCAAACCGTCTCCCAAGCAGGGTTCTGATGCAACGCCGCACGCTTCTCCCAAAATGTTTGGTTATGCCAATGAGCGTAGAATCCGAGTACTCAACGAGATTCTATGTGACTTTTCTGTCTGAAGGGAGTTTCTATGTTGAATCCTGGTAATGACATAAGCATAGATTGTACGGTGTACGCCCAATAATGTTTATTCTGTTCAGCTTATATGTACCAGAAAGGAACATAGGGCTTGTAAAGTTGCATCGATTCAGAAAACAATGAAAAAACAGCTGTTAGTTTTAGTAGCTTATCTCTAGTAGCTTGTGGCCATGAAGTTTAGCAAGCGTTGGAACCTAGTAAACATGTTTTAGCAAGTGTTATGACCTGCATTGTCACAACTACGTCCATATCTGATCCGGTTGATCGGTTGTCTTGACTAGATTCATTGATTTCACTCTAGGATCCATTTAGTCATTCAACAGTGAGTAAGTACAATATGATACCATATGCATCAGTCTTTTTCCTCCTGTGCTTATATCTGAATCTCAAGCATTTCATGACATGCACACCTATTACTCGTGCACTCACACATGCGCACACATGCACATGCGTACACATATAGAGACACACACGTACACGCACACATAGAAAAAATTGGGTCTGCCCTCACATCATTTTTCCATATTTTGTTTTTGAAAAAGATCACCATATATATTCATCTACATATCCCTCTAATGTCATTTGAATTTCGTCAAAAACCTCAGCTCCTATGCCTCCATCTAGAACATGTAATTTCATCGGTTTAAAGACTACTATAAACTTGTTCTAGCTGGAGGGCATGTGAGTTTTCGTTTTTTACAAAATTCGAATGGCATGTTGGAGGGATAATATATATGAGGTAAATGGGGCTGCCCCCATGGAGTAGCCAACTTGGCTACTCCCACCTATATTTTCCCTCATTTTTTTATTTTTTTGGAAAATAAAATTTTGTATATTCATCATTATATCCCTCTCACATTCTATTAAAATTTCGTCGGAAACATAGACTCCTAAGCCTTCCATCCAGACGTCATTTTTTTAACGGTCGCAGGATTTTTTAAATCAATCATGTTTGGATGGAGGCCGTAGGAGTCTTTGTTTCTGACGAAATTTTAATAGAATGTGAGAGTGATATAATGATGAATATACAAATTTTTATTTTCTAAAAAAATAAAAAAATTAGGGAAAAATAGGGGTGGGAGTAACCAAGTTGGCTACTCCTTGGGGGCAGCCCCATTTTACCCTATATATATATAGAAGAATATACATGGTGATATTTTTCAAAAAAAATAAGAAAAAAAAATGGTATGATAGCACACACATCAATGTTTTTGTGTGAAATTATCCATCAAAAGCTATCAGACATATAATAAGGAGATGCAAGCACATACAATGTAGAGAATTTCGTAACTCAATGATCGATTATACGCGGCTGAGTTTATAATCATAATATATGGTTCATCACTGAAAATTACAGACAGGGTAGAGTTTTTCATTTAATCATATAATAGTGAATTCTAAAGTGTTCGTAAGTGTAAAATCTGATGCAATCAAACATGTCACAGAAGTACAGGAAAATTGTGCATGAAATCATGTATGTATGTTCATTATATTAAAATGGATCATTTTCATTACATTCGTCCGAGTCGGACGAACTAAGAAGACTCAGGCTACAAATCCTATTAAAATGAATAATATGGTTGATCATACGAAATTAGAACTTATCATTGTCTGGTGTTTGGATTCAACTTCATGTTTTCACAAATTTACATGAATCAGAAATCCATTACCAACATCAAATATCCTGCATCGTTTATATACTCAAGAAGCCTTGGCTCGCTTTACATAAATATATTTTATAATATCATCACTACAATAGAACCAAATCTTGGGCAAAATTCTACTGTAACCCCTGTGAGTTCCCATGAAAATCTTCCCCGATTGGTATTAATCGTTCTACAAGAAATCAGGACATCTTCTAAAAATATAGCAGAATCTTCCTTATACTAATGTTGTACAATAACTTCTACATATATGCATGTCAGATGTATTTGATTTCTGCTCTATCATGAATAGGGGTGGGGGGTGGGTATTCGATCGGTTTGGGAGGATTTGAGTGACTCGGTTTGGGTTGGAAAAATGGAACCCATCACCCAATCGAATTACTTCAGGTTGAATCATTTGGGTCATTGGTTTGGGTCGATTGGGTCGGGTTAAAATCAAATTAACCAAATTGATTAAAGGTGAAAGCTACCACTTAATAATCATGCAAATCACTTTTCCTAAATTTGCTTCAAGCTTACATGTCTACAAAGTCCTGTGATTTAATGGGAGTTTTGATGACTGATTTGTTTGTTAATAAGGAATAAATTACAATATAGCAAATCACGTTCTTCAATTGGATTCCACTTTCCAACATGACAACATGCATTTAAATTCACATATACCGTCAAACTAATTAGGATATTCCATTTTCAGTCATTATCATTTATTAATAAGTGAATAAATATAGTTAAATATCCTATATAATGTATAAATATTGTGCACATATGCGTATGTGTGTGTATACATTAAATGTATTCTTATGATTTTTTGATCAGGTTGGGTGGCTCAAAATCACAGGTCACCCATATTAATTGTTCGGGTTGATTGGATGGGTCGGGTGGACATTATCAAAACCATCAACCAACCCAGTACCCATATAAATAAAACAGTTTGGGTCTAACCCGACCCGAAAATCCAAATAACCCAAATCATTTAACCCATATCAAACGATTCGATTGGGTTATTTGGTTTGACCCAAACAACACCCATCCCTAATCATCAATTTGATTTGTGCATTGTTTTTTTTGAGCCAGAAAAGGGGGAAACACGCGAAGGTGTCCGCCTCATTAAATTAATAAAGCATAAAGAGATTTGTGCATTGTTGGACATAATTTGATTTAAACATTGTAAACAATACATCAGATCTCGTACATACATCGATTCCAAATAGACTTGGCTAACGGGCTGGGGGAACGCTCACCCAACCGCCTCATGGATCGGGCTTGAGCTAGGAGATTTGGATATGGATCAACCTAGTCTATAAAAAAATAAAAAAATATGTAAATATAAGATGAATAATAAATGTATTAATATGATACACTTCAATTTTAATTTAGGACAATTTGCACCGTAATGGAATACAGAATTATATTAATTATTAACGTGTAAGCACATCGCGTTGTGGTTTTGTAGATTCACCGGATTTAGACCTGGCCATCAGGCAGGGGGGGCGCCCGCCCAGCCCTTTCATGGGCCGAGCTTGAGTTAGGAGATTTGAGAATGGTCTGGCATGACTTGACCTGTAAAAAATAAAAAATATAAGCTGGATAATACATGTATTAATATGACACACTTCAAAATTTCATATGTGACACTAGTTTAAAATAAAAATTAATAGTTTACATGTCAAATAACATGTGAGCTACTTATATTAGTTATATAAAGTATAAATGATATTAATAAAATCATTTATACATATTAAATATCATTGAAAAAATTCAATGAATAAACATCGAAATGGGACATGGGCTGACCCATGGACGGGCTTTGGACGTAGGTTTTTGAATCTCGACCCGTTCGGCTCGATCTATGGGCTGGTCCTGCCCTCATTTTGGCCAGATCTAACTGGATTTAAACGATAAGATGACTTGACTTGTTGCAATGAAGACGTTGCGAACATAGAATGCTGAGGATTGTACTCAATGAAATTATTTTGTCTATGGGATCCAAAACAAGTTCTTATCAAGCAGCCAACTCTATGCAACAACCAAGAGTTGAGTGGTCGGGTCTTCATTTGTTCTGGAAGGGTGCCAACATCGTGTGATCCATATTATCGAAACCAACCTACAGGTGCAGTCGACAAGGATCCGTCTCTGGTGCAGTCGACAAGGATCTGTCTCTGCAAACGAGATTTCTATCGGAAAGGGACGTCTCAGCAGATCGCTCCACATAATTAGCAGTTAAATTTTATGCAGGTGGCTGATAACGCCTCACCAAATTTTCCGAAATTACATCATACCAATCATTCCACCTAATTACATCATACCAAAAAAAATCATACCTAGGGTGGAGCATTTGGCCGGGCCGGCCCGAACCCTACCTTGACCCGACCCGCAAAAGTCCGAGCCCGACCCGAACTCGATGTACAAGTGGGCCGGGCTCGGGTCTTCATTTTTGAAAAATATTATGCTCGGGCCGGGCCGGGCCCGAACCCGAAGTACAAATGGGCCGGACCTGGGCCCTCATATTTCAAAAAATCATATTATAACTAAATTAGAGGACACGGATTTATAGTCAAAATACATCCAATATTTCCTTCATCCATCAATGGTAATATTATATAGTAACAATGCATCCAATATTCATGTGTTATGGATGAATTATATCCATAAAAATAAATTGGAATCAAAGTGCAACTTCATGGAATCAAAATAAGTGCGGGTTGAGCCCAGCCCGAGCCCGAGCCTGGCCCAAACCCGAGCCCGATCTCGCGGGCCTTGGGCCGGGCCCGGGTCCTCAATTTGCAGGAAAAAGCGGGCCTCGACCTGACCCAAGGCCCACGGAAAATTGATGGGCTCGGGTCGGGCTTTCCCGGGTCGAGCCCAATGCTCCACCCTAATCATACCAATGATTGTGTGTGAATGGCAAGTGCTTTTTTTCCAACTTGCAGTAGAACCTCATCTCATGCATGCTATATGCTTAAAGGTTGCACAAAAGACGGACGTCACGGACCTGTGATCGAGTGCAGGAAGATCTCGGGTCGACAAGATCGATCGATGGATGGGTACGCCTTTAGCTCTCCCTCGTGCCACAGTGCTGCCAGGGGCCATGGATGCACCTTTTTTTTGGGTGCCGTCAGAAGCCCTCGTGGGCAAGATGGGATTGGCTAAAGCTGGGGGAATACATCCTCAGCTGCACCAAGGATGCAACAGAGTCTGCTGTAGCCTTTGAAGCGATGTGACCCATGCCGGAAATCATGTATAGAAAGCCATTCAAAGAGGAGATCCCACTTGACTTATATTCCCACAGAAGAGAAGGCTGCAAAACCTGCTTCAGCTGAGGGACCGCCTTACATTCATCTCGATCGTCATCTATATGCGTACAAGAGATAAACCACATCTTATCAAACTGTTTATGAAGACGTGATTACACAGGGATGACGACGACGACGACGACGATTGGAGCCTGTCAAACGATAGAAAAAGATGTTGTATCCTGTTTTGCTTCCAGTTTCAGTTTCTTCTTTGTAAGAATATGCTTACATGTTACGCTAAATTACATGTTAATTCCGTTCGTATAGGGAGGAGTTCTCGAAGTTTTAGGGTATGGTTTACATTTAAAGCAAGAATACGGACATATGTTATACTTTACACGCACTAACGTTCAGGGAGGCCTTTAACAAGGTCAGAAAACGCGCTAACAACCATACTGTAGAACTCGAAAGTGGTCCCTAAACATGCCTGCGTGCTTTACCGTGCAATCTTGGACCGCTTGCCTATAGTGGATAAACTCTCTAAGCATGGTCTAACCTCTACCGCGGATTGCTATCTTTGCCATCTCACGGGGGAAGCTACATCACATCTCTTCTTTACGTGCAACTACTCGGCGGACGTTTGGGAAGGGGTAACCTCTGAACTTGGCCTTCCTTCGCTGGGGACTAGATGCCTTCTTGATATGCTGAGTGAATGTACAAAGATACAATGCCGTATCGGGAAATCGAAGATTGCGACAGCTCTTGCAGCGACCACTGGGCTATCTAGGAGGAGCGCAACTACTGCTGGACTGAGGGTCGGACATCTGCTACCCAGGTTCTGATTTGGCGTATATCAAAAATGGTGTACGCAACTCTAAACTAGCATCCTAAAATAGCATTCGTATAAACTCTACTTAGCTTTTTCTTTGGCCTTGATGCCCAAATAGAGGTGATAAGGCCTTTTCTGTAACAACGGGTTTTGGAAAGTTCTATACAATACATGCTTAGCAAAAAAAACTTTACATGCACACATATCAAAGACAGAGAGCTGCTGTTCAGTTGCATGTAATTCATTACTTCACAACTAGTCATTTGTCTTGAGATCTGAAGCTATTCCAATGACACATGCACATGCACTTGCTCATCTCGAGACTGATCGATATGACCGATGAAGGTGATGAACATGGAAGTTTTCTGCAGCTCAGCAATGTATTCTCTTTTTTCCATATATATACATATATGTGTATACATATGTACGTACGTATGCATATTTGCTGAGTGAAAGGCATACATCAACCGCTTAGAGAAGACACGAGAGGAAGAGATCATGATGGAGAGAGGCGGGAACGAATTGTCTACTGTAATACAACATGTACTGTAATCGAGGGAACCATCCGAAGGGGATCAGACGTCCCTCATAAGGGGCCAGTGATGGTCGACCCCCCAGTCGTGAGGTTCTGATTGTTCAGATGGTTCTACTCCATTCCCATGAGAGGTTTATACAGGCGTGTATCGCCTCATGTCGTACGAACTATCCCTTTCATGCTTGAATGTTTTGTGTTCCATCATAACCATCGACGGTTGCATGACCACAAGGTCATGCTTGAATTCGAGACGTTCAACATCTCTTTATTGATCGAAGTTGTCAATACTTCTACACTCCCATTGTTCGTCTCAATATATTTTTGAATATATATTTCAATGAGGATAATTATCATGAATCTATGTCTCTTGACTCATGCATTCTTAAGTCCCATTATATATATATATATATAATATATATATATATATATATATATATATATATATATGGGGGCAAGGAGTCTACATCCTGGGGTGTAGGAAACTCCCTGCACCCACCCTCATTTTTCGATTATTTTTTTATTTTTTTGGATTAAAAGTTGGGGGAATTTACTTAATTTGTTAAGGGGAATATGTGTTTCAAATTTCATGAAAAACAAACATTCGTAACACGTTCATCTAGACATTGTCGATTTCAACCATTCTGAGATCGTTAAAAATTGGTAGTCTTGATGAAGATGACAGAAGTCTCGAATTAAGTTGAATTTGGTATGACAACATGCTGATACATAGTGATCTAAATCCTCCAAGGTTTAATTTCAAAAAAATCAAAAAATAATGAAAAATTAAGCCGGGTGTAGGGAGTTACCTGCACCCGCCGAGGTAGGCTCCTTTTTCTCTATATATTAAGGCATTCCCATGATAGAAGAAACAATTAAATGTCACTTGTAGGTATATATGTAGTTCACTATGGTTTTATTGTTATACCATTATATAGTAATACTAGATCTTAATAGAGTTAGCCTCATATAGATCAAATTTAATATGGCTTTTAATATCACAAATCATTTCAGTTGGTCCTTTGTCAAATTCAATGCTCATGTTTCCCATAAAGAGTATATATAAGATATGGTCTATTTCATATCATCAAACGTTAAGTTTGTCTTTAGCTCAACCGCGACTAATTTTTCGATCATATTTTTTAAGTTGACAGTTGAAATGAATGAGAAATTGAAAATAATACGAGAAGAAAAAGAAGGCTTTAGAAAAATTCATTTTGGCATTTTAATTTGCTTAAAAGTAAAGAAGAGATAAAAGCAAAATGTAGTAGTAGACAAAAGGCAAACTTTTGATCCTTAGAAAAATGTAAGACGTTTCCTTTTTTTTATTATTATTATTAACAACTTGGGATGTTTCCATTATATGGACCTAGCAGAATATACACAACGAATTACTCACTAAATACTAATTCTCTATATATGTACAAAAAATGAGATCTTTATACTACGAAACCTAAATTTTTTGTAAATTATCTTCTCGACTCAGTGTATTTCATAATTATCATCTAAATCCCGCAAACTTGCTCTATTTAACACTATAAATCCTTCTGTTAATTTTCCGCTTCTTGAATCAACTTTCTAGAGTTAAAGTCAAGTTAATCAAACCACACCAAAATCAATAGTGAATTTTTCTTCCTTCTCACCTGAAATATGAGTATATTATTTATGCAACAAAATACTCAAAGGAGCATCTATTTGAGAAGATTTTTGCCCAGAGTACATCTGCAATATACAGTATTTATTAGGAGTTTAACTAATATTCAATATTTATAATATTTTTTTTGCAAAGAGATATGTCTATATGCTTTAGAATTTTTCGTACTTGTACCCTTCCAAAAATTGTGAATGATTTTTGTGCATCTACTTATTTTAAAAATATCAACGTGATTCCTAAAATGCATCTGTACTATTTTAACTTTTATGCTCGTACAGTTAACCTTTGCTGGTCAAAGTCAAACCATTAAAGACAATGGAATGACTTAAATGAAGAGGTATTTGTAAAATAAACTATAAGAGTATGCTATACATTCTTTTGGATCCTCTTTCTATTCACAATGTTCTTACTTTCCCTTACTCTCCCCTTCGGACCATCTCACTTTTACCTCAGGGGTATAAGTGTAATTGGAAAGGAAATAGGGGAGTAGAAATGTACCTTTTTTTTGAAAATTGTAGGGGTATAAAAACGGTAAAAAATTATTACTAAACCAGGCTTTGATTTGTATAAACCATGGTTTGATTTATCTCACTAATTAAAAAAAACTAATTCGAGGGGCACAACTGCTAATTGTCCAAGAAAGTAGGGGCACAACTTTTATTGAAAAAACGAATGAAATAACTGATATTGCAGAATCTAAGAAGGGAGCAGTAGTGAACAGATCCTAAAATAGATATACATTTATATACTTCTTTTATGTGTAAGACGTCAAAAACATGCATAATTAATTTAATCCACATAGCATTTTGGTTATTATCTGCATGCTCTATAGTATTCGTATTTAAGGATATGGTACGACATAATTCAAATATGTATGCATGCATGTGTTCATAACTTCAAATTTTAAACCAAATAAGATATAATAACTCCTACAACCGTACGTGTTTTAACGTTGGATCGATCGATATAGAGTCTGCTGGCCACTACGGTTGAGGCAGCTAGCATGGCATCGATTTACGAGCTCGAGCTGGGGAGGGTGAAGAAGCTCGGTGCAGATACATCTTCAGACAGAGCGGAAGGAAGCCACCTCAGAGGAGATTCAACCCTTCTGCACCATCTACCCCGTCTATCACACAGTGAGGATGGTATCTGACAGTTATGGGACCCCGACCCACAACCAGTGGGGATTCTGTATCCGAGCGTTTGCATCCCTAATCTCTGTTCATTCTACCCTTTCACTAACATCCTCCTCCTTTGCGTTGGTAACAAAGCCATCCATTACCAAGACAACACCTTCATCTTCCGCCTCATCCATGATGTATGCTTCGTCTCTGTTGCCCTATAAATTGAAGAAGAAGAAGAAGAATATACAAATCTTTTTCTGCAACATTAAGATTGTCCTTCATGAATGATATATTTTTAGTATTTTTATTACTTGTACCCTTCTTAACTTCTACAATATAAGTTACGCCTCTCCTTTTTTGTGATATCAGCTGGTCACGTGTATTGTTACGAAATTCAAAGTTTTACCTTTTTATAATATGCAAAATTGTGAATTTCGTAAGAAGGTATGATCATAATATTATAGATGTGGCAAAAAAGGGAGAGGCATAACAATTATTACAGATGTTAAAAGAAAACCCAGGGGAAAAAAGTCAAATATTCTCGGAGATCGAAGAGAGCTCCAATTGAATGTCTGCTTTCGTTTTCGAAGATAATTTCTCCTCTATATTTATTTATATCTCGTGTAATTGGAATTGAAGCAGTCCTAATTTGGTGAAGTAATTAACGTTCTCATAATAATTTTGAGATGGACTTTGATGGAGAACGATGTCGATTTGTATAAGCTCAATGCGTTTTGAAATATTAGGCACATGAAATTCCTCTTGGGTTTAAAAAATCGGATCGAATCGAACAGTCGGATTTGGTCGATAGGAATGCTGATGTCATGATGTAATCATTGCTGGTTTGACTGTCTCAAACCGACAGTCCAACCCGATCAAACCAAACCGAAGGCCGACTGGTTACCGTCCGATCTAATTTATAAGACCTTGATTTCCTTGGTATTTGATCCGATCATACAAGAACGTGATGTTATATCATGCATACGTTATCGTATCTTCATCTTGCATTGGTAGATATCCGCCATACATGCATCTATTTGGTGGTTGCTTTGGAAGGAGATGTGTTCGACGATGTACCGGGGTACTTCGCTCCTCCCTGCTCAAATTACCAAAGAGACCACGATTTTCTTTAACCATGAATCCTAAGATTTATCTTCTCTGTTCTTACGATTGATCATTTGGTTGATGTACCCGTTTGATCTTATTTACTAACTCGTACTATGCATTCAAGAACTTGCCAGCTCCCTAAGCCCCTACCCTCGCATCCGTCGACAACTCGCGATCAAGAAATAGAGGCTAGTGTTGACTTTGATGACCATTCAAGTCAACATAGGACTCAACCTTCCTTTTGTTTAGCAAATGACATTTTTCTAGTTAATCTCATTTTGTCACCTTAGATAGTCATTAGTTGTACTAAATGTCAAGATCATAAGGTCTTTACTTTCTTACTTTGCTTTATTTTTGTAGCTTCACCATGCTAGGGAAGAACTTGGGTTTGTTATGGTTGTTACATTTCGATGGTATAAATACCGATCGTTTATCTAAAAAAGTCCATCATTTGCCCGTATGCATGCTATATCCAACGGTGGTGGTCTATTTCCATTGGTAACTGGGTTTGGTTGGGATAACCTCTTGTGAATAGTAGATTTTTGAATGATTAGGAGAATGATAAATGTGATGTGATGTCACATTAATTATATGTTATGTTAACTTTTTAATGATTATAATGCATTTTTATGTTAATCTTTTTATTTAAACATGGTTAAAAATATTATTACCCAAAAAATGTAAACTCCACACAAGTAATCCCAGCCTAACATGAAGTATTCAAGGTACCTGGGTTGAATGCAATAAACACACATCTGTTTACCATCTCTTTGAGTATCCGCTGAATGTCCTTTTTTTATACAGAACTCGCTATAGAATATTGGAACGGATCCTCTGCTGCAGCAGACTCTGCAGTAGAGTCGTGGGCCGCTCGATCTTGATCGAACGATTCCCACAAATTCGTACAATAAGACCCACAAAAAAATATAAATTCGTGAAAACTGATCAATCAAGATCGAACGACCCACGTCTTTACTGCAGAGTCTGCTACAACGGACCATGAAGAGAGAGTCCTTTTCCATAGAATACAGAACAGTCTCGATGAGAGAGAGAGAGAGGGCAATGGTGAAGTGGGCGTGACGCTGTGGTGACGCGAGAGAGCTGCTCTCCTCCCCTTCCCCCCTTTGGAAGCGTGGAGTTGGTGACACATGTCATATCAGATCGTATCGTCTTTCTTGGCGAAAGGAGGAGAGCCCGCACCCCACCACTCACCACTCGCTCGCTGCTGTGCGGAAAGCAACAGAGATGGAGGACGAGAGAATTAGTCCAACTCCTCCTGACGTGAGCACACCATAATAATAGTGTCTACGTCTAGGGATGTCAGCGGGTCGGGTTTGGGGCGGGTATTACTATTCCCAAACCCATACCCATTAATAATATCACTACACATACCCGCCCATTTATTAAACGGGTAATTTCTAACGGGTACCCATATACCCGTCGGATACCCGTGTACCCAATGGGTACCCATATCTTCGACATGGTAAATCTTAAGTTGTTTGTAACTGTATACAAGATTTTCACATATAGACGAAATAGAGTGAGATTGTGTAATATGGTGATTCATAAAAATATGTAAATATAAAGGATATTAAATGTTTATATATGTTAAGTGTTTAACTCTTTTGTATTGATAGTTTTTATTTATTAAAGATGCAAAAAGTTAGTTAAATAAGAAAAAATGGATGGAGAGGAGAAAATTGAGTTCGATATTTATACATGTAGCTCGATACATATTAGATATGAAATAGATTTGGGTCCATTTTGATTAAAATGCAACATACACGTCTATCTTTATATATATTTTTTATTCGGGTTTGGGGGCGGGTTCGGATTCGGGTACCCACAAGGCAATCCCAAATCCGTACCCATACCCGCATGGGTAGTCAATTCAAAACCCAAACCCATCCAAAAGTAAATGGGACGGGTTTCGGGACCTTAAATGGGGCGGGTTCGGGTCGGGTACCCAATGGGTAGACCCAGATTGACATCCCTATCTACGTCCCAACCGCCCATCCATTTTCTTCCGACGAAATATTGTCTGCCCCCAACAACTTCCATTCACTGCTGTAATAAAACATATTTTGTTGTAAATTAAATAAAAATCTTTTCTGTTGTATAAAAATCATCTTATTCCTATAAAATGCTACTCATATATATATACATGCATATATATATATATGGAATTTATCCAGAGAGCCTTGTGCCCATTTGGGTTTTTTTGAGCATCCAATTGGAGCCGTCCATCTACAGTATTCAATCCCAAAAGAATAGGAACTAATTTCTTATGGAAATAAAACAAAATCGGAAATTAAAACTTTTCTAGAAATAGCGCTACGTTTTTAGAAAGTGCAAGGCACACTTATATGATTGCTAAAACTATCAATTCATTCCAACCAACGCAAGGTGCTTTTTTCGTTTCAACACAAGAAGAGATGTATGTGATTCGTTTCATGAATTGATCGCTTATTTCTATCATAATTTCGTTGTTTTAATGACATTTTTGTTCTATTTCATCGTTTCATGATTTCATGATTTGATCGCTTATGAAATTTCATATTTTTTTAATCGTAAGCAATATTTTTTCCGAGAAGTATGATTGAAATATGAGAAAGTGGTGTTCATAATATCAATTTTTATTCATTTTAGTACATGATCTGTAGTAATAATTGATTTTTTATCGAATGTATTTTGATTTTAAAAAGTTACAGTAAACACAGTTTTTATTTTTCATGCGTTATTTTGAAAAATATACTGAATTACTGATGTATTTACTTAATTTACTTATAAGATATTTTATGTTACTATTGCTAACATAATTGTTACTTTTAATACGTTACTTTGAAAATATGCTGAGTTACTGATGTATTTACTTAATTTACTTATAAGATATTTTATGTTACTAATGCTAACAGAATTGTTACATTTTCGTGTGTTACTTTGAAGATATACCGAGTTACTGCTTTTATACTCGTTATTACTGATGAAAATTATACAAATTACCAGAGTAATTTAAACAATTACTTGTCTATTGCTATTAGTTACTGATATAGATGTAAAAGTTACCGATTCTTGTCATATAACAAACGTTACTAACAATGCATTACAAGTTACTTATCATTGAATGATTCTTACTGAAGTGAGTATATTACTGAGTTACTTTTCTTTACATATTTCTTACTATTCACGGATATAAAATAGTACTGAAGCAAGTATCTTCCTAAAACGTTACTTGAAATTTGTAAGTAATATGTATTCTTTTCCAATTTCTTGATATTTTATTTTTTTAAATGGTTAATTAACTTATTATTTCTTGCAGAACAATACAACAATTTGGTGTCTTGAAGAAGCTGCTGTTATGCCGAGGAGCGAGATCAAAACAACATCATTTAAATGGACTAGAAGACAACAATTGAAATTTGGATGTTCACCATATAACAATAATTAAATAATATATGTGTGACTTTCAGTAACATTTGACGTATTACAAGTAATTAAATATGCTACATAAGTAAAGAAGACGTGATTCGATAGTAATTCAAAACAAAGAATAAAACAAGTAAGATATATAGAAGCATCAGTAACATGTAATAAATTGTAGGTAAAAGAAGGTAATGGAATAAGTAAGTCGGAATAAGTATAAAAAACCACGTGATCAGTAACATATATACAATAGTCAAGTAAATAGTTGTTGCGAGACTGGTAATATCTGAACAACGATTAGTAATTTACATTCATTTTATTATATGGTACATATTTCAGTAATATGAATACACTGGTCAAGTAAGTACTTGTTGTGAAGTCAGTAAAACCATAACCGATGGTCAGTAATTTCCATATGTGCCAGTACTTTGAACAGAATTTAGTAATTTAGAGACAATACTCAAGTAATATATATACAGTCTCAAGTAAATTTTTGTATGGACATTAGTAGCTGACGTAATCAATAATTATAATCAACAATTTATCTTTTCTAATCTATACGTGAAATGATCATTCCATAAATAGACTGTATATCGGCAATAATTTAAATCTGTATTTTTTTATCTTACTAAAACTGACCACCTATTTTTAAGGAAATGATTTAACTCGAATTCCTATTATGTTAATAATGCAAAGCACATTGCTATTGCCAAAACCGTCCCCTTCCAAATAGAACCAACACATACACGTGGCGAGCCCACGTTTGGTGCTCACCGCAATCCAAATGGGCATAGGGCTCTCTGGATAAGCCCTTTATATATATATATATACACATATATGAGGATGGGTAGTATGCACCATAGTGCATGTAATTTTACATGCACTGGGGCCTATATCTCCCATATCTTTTTACATTTTTCAGAAAATATCACCTTGTATATTCATCTATACATCCCTCCAATATACCATTCAAATTTCGTCAGAAACAGAGACTTCTATGTCCTTCATCTAGAACATGTCGATTACAGCAATTCTAAGACCGTTAAAATTACTTGTTCTAGTTGAAGGGCATAAGAGTCTCTGTTTCTGACGAAATTCGAATGGTATATTGGAGGGATATATAGATGAATATACACGATGATATTTTCTAAAAAACTAAAAAGATGTAGGAGATTTAGGTCCCGGTGCATGTAAAATTACATGCACCAAGGTGCATACTCCCCATCCTCTCTCTCTCTCTCTATATATATATATATATATATGAAACATACAAAAGTTCACTTAAATATACATTAGAAATTGTAATCCTACAAACGACATTACAGAAATCTTCGTATTCCTATAAAGCAACGCGTGCACATGGAAAATATGAAACATACAAAAGTTCTCTCAAATAAGTTACAGAGAACAGAGAACGATTAATCAGATCTTGGAGTTTAACAATCTATTGGAACAATCATATGTTAAGAATAGACGGTCGTTTATCTTGAATCACATCTTATAGATTTTATGGTGGGAGTAATGGCTGACCTGCAACTCATCTAGAATAACAATGAACATTCGAATATTACACGGTGTTTTCCTCCTAACCATCGTTAGAAATCTCGTTATTTTTATCTTATATCATCAAAACGAAATGGGACCCCAATATCTATTTGATATAGCATTACCTAACAAGAAAACATGATACTTATTTTAGTTACTCATTCAAATGTTACTAGAAGTAAGAATACAAGATTGTAATACTATTTTTTTAATCAACACAGTGATTGGTTGTTGTTTGCATATCTGAGAGAACTTTTGTATGTTCCTTCATATGTATGCGCACAAGTAGCTTTTGTAAGAACATAAAACTTTTTATATATTCGTTATGTATTGCATATTTGAGAGAAGTTTCGTATGTTCCTTCTTACGTATGTGCACTAATAATCTTTTGTAGGAGTAAGATGAATGTTAGATAATAGGGAGAGCTTTAGTATTATTTCTTCTCTGTTGTATTTGTGAGAAAGGACATATAAAAACTCACATATACAACAGAGATGAGGTGAGAACGTTTAATTCAATTTCTACTTATATCCCTACAATTATTTTCATATAAACAAAAAGATTATTTATTTACATATAGAACCTACTTTGAGTAGCCTTTTAGGATTAACTAATTATACATTAATATATATATATATATATTAATTAACTCTTAAAAGATCAATTTGGTACATCGGTTGTTGTTACATCATCGTAATCTACCAAAAATAGATTTTATATCTAAGAATATTATCTTTTTCTTTATGTTGAAATACTAAGAAAGGTAATATGTATTCTACATTATATGGGAATCTTATGTGAAGTATATACATGATGTATATACATGATACAATAAGATTCATGTATAATACAAGAATATGTATTAATCGAGCATTTACATAATTTAACAAATTTATTGGTTAAAAAATATTTTGAATTTTGCATTTATCATCATGTGAAATATTGTATTGTATAATAATGAATGTTGAAAATAATTTTGCAACATGATACATCTATAGAAAGAAAACAATGCGTATATATACGAACAGTCGACATGTAATTCACATCCATTATAAGTGTTAATATGATATGAAAATACATTATTAATTTTTTTATGTGAAATGATATATATCACAAGTATCACTTTCTTCATTACCATATTAATTCAAATACAAAAATTAATCACATTTCATGTATGCTCAGATGGTTGTTGTTCCTTGAACCCTAAAAGATTGCAAGATGTTTACTAAAAGACATCCTATATTGCCAAAATAATTTAAGGCATAAAGACAACGAGTAAACTTAGATATTATCAACGGTTCACTAACGACCGACACCCCGCTCATATGACCACCTCGAGAAAATCATACAAAGAAAATGTGGGATCCATACAACTAATTCTAACCCTGGAATGCAAAGTTTCCATGAATTATAGTAGATCAAGTAGGAAGGGTATATTTTTAGTAGCCTTTGGGATGTGAGAATAATTTCCTTTTTTGGCATAAAGTTGGAAAATTCAATACCATCAATATTAAAGTCTTATATATTGTCTATGTGAATAGATGTACATGAATGTCAAGAACCCAATACCATCAGGTAATTAATAGAAACGAAAGTTTTCACAATTGTCAAAATTGGACTTTCAAAAGAAGTAGAATATGAGCCAATATTTAAAAGATAACAAAAAAAAGCAACACTTTCACTTTCATTAACTTCATGAGAGCTTACGATATATTAAAGGGTAAATTACAAAAATTAACCGATCTTTACATGCATTCAAAAATTAGGAACCGATCCTTAATTTGTTACGAATATGGCACCTAAGTTTAACATAAAGTTCTGGTAGGGTGGAGTATTGGACTCGACTCCGTCCAACTCGAGAAAGTCCGACCTGAGCCTGTCAATTTTTCATGGGTCTTGGGTCGGGTCAAGGTCCGCTTTTTTACAAAACTGAGGACCTGGGCCCGACCCAAAGTTTGCGGGACTGGACTAGGGTTCAGACTGGGCTTGGGTTCGGGCCGAGCTCAGCTCACACCCATTTTGTTTCCACAAAGTGGCACTTTGATTCCAATTTATTGTTATGATATAATTCTTTCATAACACATGAATATTAGATGTATTGTTATGATATAATATTACTTTCATGGATGAAGGAAATATTTGATGTATTGTGAATATAAATCCATTTCGTCTAATTTGATCCTAATATGATATTTTGAAATATGATGGTCCGATCCTGGTCCATTTGTACTTCGAGTTCGAGCCCGACCTGACCCGACCCGAGCATGATGTTTTTGAAATATGAGGGCTCATGTCAGTTCCATTTGTACATCGATTTTGAGTTGAGGCTGGGCTTTGCTCTCGGCCCCGGGAAGAGGCGTGGTTATCTGAAGTGGATTATCTCTTTTTTATTAGTAGATGCCGAACCTGCTACTCAATGGGCATCCCACGGGTTCATCTCTTTCAGATCAGAAGGTGTGAGGGCAATCCATTCTGTCTAGGGAGCTGCCGAAAAAGGGGGCATTATTTCACATAAGTGATGTGTGCTTTATCCGTGGATCAGCGGTTGTAGTGTAAACAGAGTGGAGCGTCCATCGTCGCAATGAAAGCCCCCACCCGCCGATCAACCTTAAAGCTCTATTTCCTCATTTCGGAAGCCTCTTCAAAGTGGTGCAGTATGCCAGGATCAAGAGAGGTTAGTTTGCAGGCTGGGTCAACGTCGGGTCCTGGCCGACCTGACCCAATGCCCCACCGTAAGTTCCAGTCCCCAACGTCGTGAACAGACGGCTCAATCCATAATTGTTGTTCTGAAAGGATTTAGTTTTCCCCTGCATTTTAAAGATTAGTTGTTAATTTAAGAATCCATGTAAACATCAGTCTTTTTTTAACAATTTACCGTGTATTTAAGTACTATTATTTTGGGTGGCTACAGATTGCTTGCCAACACTAACTTTGAAATCTTCGACGTTGACATTTTTTTACATTGGAAAAATATAAACATCAATTACGACATTATATGCGACAGTTGAGATTGGAAGGAGTCTATTTTGTGAAGTAAATTAAGCAAAAATTCTTAGGAATTTTATCACTTGTGCCCCTCTGAGATATCGCAATATCAGTATGCCCCTATCTTTTTGGAAATATCAGTTGTGCCCCTCACTACTTTCTCCGTCATCACTTGTGCCCTTCCGTCAGATTGACCGCCAAAAAATTAAAGTAACCATGGTTTATTCAAACCATGGTGTGGTTAAGAAGGGTATTATGGTCAAAACAAAATCAAGGGCGATGGAGGGGCTCGAGGGAGTAGCTCGAGGCGGACCGCGACAGAGGGAGGGGGAGGCCCAGGGGACGGGAGCAGCGGGGAGCAGGGGACGAGGCGGGGCAGGGAGCGACAGGGAGCAGGGGACGAGGCAGGGCAGGGGGCGACGCGGGGAGCACGGGGCAGGGCAGGGGGCGGCGCGGGGGACGCGGGGAGGGAAGGGGGAGCAGGGCGGCGCGGGAGAGGGGAGGGGGCGGCCCAGGGGATGCGGGGCGACGTGGGGAGGGGAGGGGGAGCAGGGCGGCGTGGGGGAGGGGAGGGGGCGGTCCAGGACGATCGCGAGCTCGGGGAGGAGCTGGGGCAGGCTGGGGCGGAGAGGGAGGAGCAGGAGGTTGGAGGAGGAGGAAGAGGATGGGGGAAGAGGATGAAGAAGAAGAGGATGAGGAAGATGGTGTCAAAATGACCACTGAACCATTTTTTTTAAAAATAATTCTGCTTATGTCCTCAAAGTTAACGTCCGTGTGCACTGTGGATGGATGGCAACTAGCTTAAGGAGCACAACAGATAAAACGGCAAGAAGTGAGGGGTATAACTGATATTACCAAAAAGATAAAGGCATAAGTGATATTGCAATATCTCGGAGGAGCACAGGTGATAAAATCCCAAATTCTTATCGTCAAAATATTGAGAGGATTGATTTTTTTCACACGTTATTTTCCCATTCTCATGAAAACCTTCGTCACAACGTTGAAAAACTCGACCATATAATTATCGTGAGTGTTAGTACATAATAATTGAACACCGAGGAAATATTTAAATATTATTGCGGTCTTAGTACTTCTAGACTTAGGTTGTTGTTGCTGTCTAATCCCATCACTATTAAGTGTCTTAGTTTACGACGAGGACTACAAACTCGAGAAACTAACTAATATCAAGTGACTAAAAAAAATCGTTTGACGCGTTCTAAATGATTTGTTATAACATTAATTGAAAACAAAATATCTCGTCCCCGATTATATTTGACGTTTTCTTATTATAAAAATCCGTGCTAGTATCGTCCGCGATAAAATATATAACGACGATAGTATTCGTTATAAAATTATTTGTTTATATATTGAAATTAAAGAGAATGCTATACTCGTTGTTATAATAATAATGACGACGACGACGATGACAACAGTGCATATAGTATTTTCAAAATTTTTATTGATTGGCGTTAATTTTTTTGTTCAAAATTTAGTGACACGGTTAAAATTTTGAAAAATAACAACGGACACTACAACAAAATTGAGCTATAGTGACGGATTTTTCAAAATCCGTCACTAAATTAGCCGTTGTTAAATATATAACAAATATATTATTTGTTGCGAAATAAGTTTTCGTACTCGAAATTAGAGATGAATATCATATCTGGCGCTATATCATTAGCCATGGTCCATATATAGCGATACTTATCCATTACTATTTTCTAAAATATCAACGAATCACCGCTATTTTTTAAGTTCAAAATTTAACGACGATTAATTAGATTAATTAGAAGTTTGAAAAATAACAATGGATAAGCATTGCTATGTGGACCATTGCTAACGATATTACGATATATATGATATTTCTCGCTATTTTCGACTATGAAAAATCATCTCACAACGAATAATATCGTCGCTATATATTTAACAACAGCTAATTTAGTGACGGATTTTGAAAAAACTGTCTCTATAGCTCAATTTTGTTGTAGTGAGATAAGCATCATTATATGGAACACGATATTCGTCGCTAATTTTTAATAAAAAAAATAATTCTGCGACGAGTAATTCGTTTGTTATATATTAACAATGAACGATATAATGATGTATTTTTTAAGAAAATCAGCAGATTTATTTTATTGTAGTGAAATTACGAACTATAATACTCTTCGGCGTATTCGAATACGTGACAAATACATCTCTCTCTATATATATGCAATGAACGAGGACAAAATTAGATTGAGAAGTTGATATCATCTGACCAAATCAGCAAAGTTGTTTAAAATATTTTGGGATGCTTCGGACTTGTGAAGTTGAACAGTACTGTTTGAAAAAATAATTTACGTCAAAGTGATCATAATTTAACGTTCTTCGCGGGGAATCTGTTTGATATGAAAATCGCAACTTGTTTAACGTGTATGTTCATGCACCTAATTTATCTATATAGCATATGTAGATATTGATAATGTTTATCTTAATTAAGATTTCATATGATAAAATGAGTTTATAGTGACATATTTTGGTACTAGTCTATATCAGTCATCGCTAATTACATAACATATAACATATAATCTCTGTTGCAAAATGAATTTTTATTGAATTTAGTGACAATAGCATATCTGTTGTTACATCAGTAGCAACGATTATATGTTGCATTTCAAATATAATAATATAATTCACAGCGGACGATATAACGATGTAACGATGGATTTGGAAAAATATGGCGATACAGCAATGGATTTAAAAACAAATGACACCATAACATATTTTGCTGTGGTGATTAAAATACGAAAATAGAACGATCCTCATGCACACAAATGAAAAGTAGTTCCTTAGCCCTCTCGATGATCATGTAAGATCATCGATCTTCTCGTCGCAATGCAAGATGGCTAATAAAGTTCCAATGTAAATCACCGTATGAACACATGATGGAGATTGATCAAGTATTTTCGTGAGATAGTTTTCAGACTTTTGAAAAAAATGCAAGATTTTTGAAAATATTTTCCACATTTTTACATGGCTTTTATGCTTTCGTCAAATTCCTAAAATTTGACTATATGCTAATTTTTATGTACTATTGAAAATATACATCTTTTTACAAATTTTGGAAACACGCGTTTTTTATGTGCTTAGTCTGAATTATATCCTCGAAGATAAAAAAAGTGAGAAGATATAACTCGCACTTAGCACAGATACAGGGAATGTGGAGGGAAGGAGGCAACGGTCCTCTCCTATACTTAGGTCTTGGAAGGCCTAAGTACAACAGAGACGAGTCAAGAATAAACGAATGAATCAATGAATATGAAGCGGGAGGCATTGGCCCCTTTTTACTTAGGATCCGAATATCCCAAGTACATAAAAATGACAAGAAATCAACTAAAAGAACATAGAAAAATGGCATTTACATTGGGATTACATTAATTCGATAACAATGTGTCCAAGTCAGAAATTGTTTAAGATTGACATATGATTGTTACAGGAGTGGGTCCAAAGATAGAGAGCGAACTAATCTCAGAAAGGTAGATGATGAATCTTCATTTCATCACCTTTATTCTTTCATTTTGACTTTTAAATCCTACCTAAATGCATGTATATAGTCTTAATTTGCATAAAACAACAAGCATTATTTATACTATATACTGTATAATATATTGTATTTAAAGCCAAAATACAAGACTACAGAAAAGAAAAGAAAAAGAAAAGAAATACCAAAGGTACTGAATGACCCTGGACCCCGAAACCTAGGTATTATGATGACTGTGTCGAAAAGGAAAAAAGTAGGGGAGATAAGAGTCAAAAATAACACAAAATCCTAATTTTAAAATCCTTAATAAATTCATTTTGTGACCCATTTTATTCTTTATTATTTAAACCTCAAATCAATAAAATATGAACATGAAACTTGTAGATAAAAAGATATAAAAATACTAAATTTATTTCATCTAAAAATAGTGCACAATGCCCCGTAGACACTCAGAATAAAAATCTAAAACAAAAACTTCACAAACATATATCTTCTTTGTATGAACTCAAAATTTACCAAAAACCTTTTTATCCCTAAAATTAAAATATCTATTTAATGCAGTTACTTTCATGCAATTTGGAATTAGAATACAAAAGTTAGGTTTTGGACCGTCATTATGTACTGTAACTGAATAAAATAATCAATTTAATTACTCTTTATTTTCTCATCATTTAATATTTAAAATTTTGTAAATATTATTTATAATACATGTATGCAATTAAATTAACATAATTAAAATTACACTAAAATAAATAAGTATATCATTACATATAGATGAATTATACCTATATATACTTGTATAATACATATACATATTTATTTAAGTGTACATATAACTTCAGAAAAATATAATAAAAATATTATGTGTATATAAATAAGTTGTACATATAACTTCAAAAAAACTAAATAAAATATAAACTACACTATATATAGGTATATAAACCTATAAATGTACACACAAAAAGTAACATACTATAAATAACTCAAAAAAATAAATAAAAATCACCATAAAATACAACATATGATAATATATATTTTTATATTTTATGAAAAATTAATAAAATCATTTACTATTTTAAATTGAATTAATAATGGATTTTTTATTTGTCGTCTAGTGAGGTGACATGGCCCATCCAGGGGCGAGTCGCGGTTGACTCGCCAGATAAATGGAGCCAACCCCTAGACCTTGAATTTTACCCGTTGATCCTTTCGTTCTTTTGGGATGATTCCTTCAGAGATTTTGTGCCTCAACCTTTCATTTTTCATGTGAGCCTCTTATCTCGATCCGAGACTCTATGAATCGAGCACTATTCTTAATTCAACATCTGCCTATACATAAGCCCACCATCACCTTCGTTCCAAGTTTGATCCTAATTTTCGCATCGAAATCCCTTGATTTCTCGTGTTGTTTCTTGTTGGTGACAGCAGCAAACATCTCGATCATTCGGGTATGGTGGAAGTGGTTTGAAAGTTGACGATCTGAGCTCATCGTGCCTTGTCGCCGCAACTCTGCCCGACTCCTTTACTGTTGAGGTTGAGCCCTAGTTAAATGTTTATTTTCATTCCTAGGACTTAGGTTAGCATAGTTAAGCATGAATTTCTAGTTATTTCTACATTTTATATCATTAATCAATCATTTGAAGTTTGCTGGAGCTCCGGCTCCGGCCGTCGTTCCACCATGCTTCACCTGTTATCTGACCCGCCTTTCGCCTCCATCCTTTCCCCTTTCACTTCAGCTCTACCCCCAGGCACCTGCGTACCACTCGATCTTCTCCAGATCAATGAATCTGACCGTCCTCCTCCGTCTCCTGTCGGAAGGTCTCCGCCACATATCACCCTCATCCATTTCAGCCCCTATTGACCTCCTGGACACCCTTTTCGTTTGTCTGAGCTAACTATGCAAGTCCAGGCGATCAAGAGCCTCGTACGAGGTTATTTTGATCCAAGAATAGGTGCCGGGTTCTCCGAACTATCCTCAACATCAGGAGCTTTATTGTGGAGCCCCTGACCTCGTCTGAGCTCTCTAGAATCTACGCAACACCTTCTTGAATATTTTGCCCCCTTCCGCAATATCAAAGATCATTGGAGGAGGGAGATCTCGTCGGAAGAAGCTCGCCCAAGCGGAGCTTCTTCCTTGTTCTTCTTGACGTCCTCCCACTGTTGGATCAGAGGCATTGTCCAGATCAAGTAGTTATTGTTGGATTGTGCAGCCCAATCGCCATCCAATCAGATCCTAAAGTTTAATCACCACCATCCGAACGCGAAGCGTCATCCGTTGTCGAGGGGCTGCCACGTGTATAAGTGAATCTATCTGCATCGTCGCCTTGCGCATTAAAGGGGCAATTTTGCACCATGCCCCTTCCCCCACATTTTTATATTTTCTAGTTAGTTTAGAAATTTCAAAGTGTAGTTTAAAAACTTGTGTCATATCTACAAGAAAACCCCCTTAGTCCTTTTATTTGCATTTAGGTCCCTCACCACGTCACCTCACGTGCGCATACACGTGAGGGGCGAACATTTTGTAAGGGAATCCTTGCAAGTTTTTGTTATTGTTTAGTCCAGGAACTTTTTAATTTAGTATAAAAGTTTCTAGTTGATCTGCAAGTAAGCTATGGACGTTTTTGAAAATTGCAAGTAGACCTCTACCAGCAATGTATTAATTAAAATTCGTGAAATTTTAGGTAGACGACATTGTACTTCTATTTTGTGTTCGGTAATGCATTTTTAGTTTATTTAAATTACATTTTGGTCCCTACAAGCATAATTGCTTTTATTTCTTGTATTTATTTTAATAAAATACCATTTTCCGTCTTAAGTGCATGACATTATATTAAGTCACATATATTTGTCGTAGGGCACTTAACAATAATTCCCTATATGTTAAATTCCAAAAATATGGTATTTATTCCCTGTTTACAATAAAAAATATAAAGATTAAAAAATGTTATGAAAATCCAAAAAAATACAGAACATGTATTATTGTATTTTACAACTATAAATTAAAAATCACTAAAAATATAAAATAAAACCACTAAAAATTGAAAAACCATAAAACCTTATAAACTTTACTAAATTCTAAAAGAAATCCAAAAATACCTTTTCTATTTCCTTTTCTTTTATATTAAATAATAATTTTTAATAATATTTTAGAAAATTTTGAGCCAATTATCGATTTTTAAATTCCAAAAAATCTGAGATTTTATTATTATTATTCAATTTTTTTACCATTTTTACTCAACTAAAAATACAAAAAATAGAAAAAATTAAAAGAGAAATACCAAAAACATAACATAATATAAAAAATAAAAATATTTTACTTTTCATATTTTGAGTATTTATATCTATATATACCA
Source organism: Ottelia alismoides (assembly GCA_037367405.1). Taxonomy (NCBI): domain Eukaryota; kingdom Viridiplantae; phylum Streptophyta; class Magnoliopsida; order Alismatales; family Hydrocharitaceae; genus Ottelia; species Ottelia alismoides. Next base: position 513,365 of record JAZKJV010001307.1, read on the forward strand.
ACCTATATTCTATATCGCTATATTTACTTATATTATTAGTACGATTTTATTTTTTTAAAATATAAAAAATATTTTAAATACCCTTAAAAAATAAAAGTATTGCACTTGCGAGTATTTATATACATTTATACCCTATATATTTGTTTCGAGTATTTATATATATTTATATCCTATATATTTATTATATGATACATATTATATATATATATTACATTACACACATAAAAATGAAAAAAACTAGAAAAATAAGAAAATATAGTAAGAAAATAATATTTTAAAACTTAAAAATAAAATTAAAAATAAAAAAAAAATAAAATACAAAAAACTCATAAAAATAAAAAATCTCCATAAAAACATAAAACATTTATTGTCTTTTTAACCAATTTTTGTGGTCTATTCCCGCTACTCTTTTGTGGTTCGACCCCTACACTTGCGTACTACACTTATAGGGTATAATAAAATTTAGCTCACTATTATTCATTTCTTAAGCATTGTGGGTTAATGCATCCAATTGAGGATATCTGAGAGCTATGTGAGCGGTCGGCACATCGATTGTCGGACCCGGCTTATTAAGTACCGTAGACCCTCCAACACCGAATTCTAGGATCCCTCTACTTTTGGGTGATGTTGCCTTCGAGTAACACATATGATGAATTTTGTGTGATATTTTTCTTTCATTAATTTTCCTGATTTATTTTCCTTTTATTTGATATAACTGCTCATTTGTGCTAATTTATTTTCTCTATTATTTTTCTTGTGAGGAATCACATGTTGAAAGCGAGTAGGTAAGTAGTTGGAGCACCCGGGCTATGAGGAGCGTAACCCTTCTTCTTGTTGATCACTTAGAAAGAGCAAGAGGTGGGGGGGATTGGCATAACACATTTTCTTCTTCTATTTTTGTGAGAGAGAGATTTTATTTTTATTTCTTTTTATTAATTTTTATAATACATTTTGACATTTTAACATTTGGACCTATGTTACAAGGTGATTGTTCACTTGGGGTCTTATCGAATTTTCTCCTAAATTCTTCACCTTTATTTTCTTTGTTTTATGCGATTTGTGCCTTCCGTTTTATTTTTATTTATTTTATGTGAATAAGCCTCTAGAATTTTGAGATTGCTTCGTCGAGTAACCTAGGCCTGCACAACTAATATATTGCATGCTCCTATAGTATGTGATAGGATCTAGTCAAACTCAACATGTTCTTCACGATAATAACCATTCATGCTCAGTATGATTTCACCAATTGCATATCATATAATCAAGTTTAATAATTTCTACCTTTCATTATGCGTAGAGAGAGATGAGAAGCACTCTAAATAATTCTATCTGACCATTCATCATTTAGATACTAGGGATGCGATTTCCATCCTAGTGTCGCCTTGCATCGCTTTGTCACTTTCTCTCTGATTTTGAGAATTTAAAATTAAATAAAAATACAAAATAATCATTAGGTGCTTGTGATGATGGAAAGGTTAACTAGGGTTAAGTTGACTTAAAATAATGTCATCGTGACCCTATTCAACCAATGCAATCAACGAGAAAAATATTCAACCACTAAGCAATCAAGCAATTCAAACATGCATTTTAGCTACTTTTATTAACTGGTATACTGACCAAGGTTAAACTCAAGGAGCACGATTTAAAATAAGTAGATGATTTAGAAAATCAAAGGATTTTTATACTCTTTTTAATGGTTTTTAATTTCACAAAATTTTAATTCTCTAAATGAGAGGAATAAGGACAGGGAAAAAATGCAAGGAAATAATTTTTTAAAGATTTTCCAAATAGGTTAAAATTCTCGTAAAAATCTAATAAAAAATATTACATGATATTTTATATTTTATAGTGTTTAGGAATTTTAGGGATTTTTTAGATGTTATTGTGATTTTCTAAAAATAAAAAAAGTGGAGAAATAGACAGATGATGCACAACCAGAGGCACTTTCAATTTAAAAATAGATAAAATGTTCAAAACTCATGGAAGTGATTTTTATGAAATAATATGAAGAAATTTCTACAAATTGGAACTTAAAATGTAATTTTTGGAGTTTTATCGAGTTTATATGATTTTTATAAGTTTTTGAATCTTTTACAAATTTTTAGGTTTTTATAAGGTATTTTCAAGCAAAGTTTATACATGAGCTAAAATAGGAATAAAGACAATTACGATAATTTTTAGGGAGTTTTTCAAAGGTTTTTCCATTTTTTATATATTTCTAAGATAAACATGATCTTTTTCTACTACTTTGAAATTTTTAATTATAGAAAAACAAAGAAAAGTGGCACTCAAAAAGCACCACTTAAATAACAAGTTAGCAGGAGGTACAAGGTATTTTTGTATAATTTTTAGGCCAAAATCTAATTTGATGTGAATAATAAAAGAGAATAATTAAAAACAGTGCAAGTGGGACCTTTTTGCAATTATTTTAAGTTTTAGGGCCTACTAGATAACACATAAAAGAAGTACAAGGGTCGGAATGCAATTGATCCAAAAAGGAGCGTGCACTACACTTGATCATCACTCAAATGGTTATAAATGCAAATAATCAAAATATATTCTATTTCATTAATTAGATAAAAGTACGAGGCAAAACATGCAAATATGCCACAAAAACACGTGTCGACGCACGTGCGTTCAACTCAACTGAACTGAAATGCAAATAAGTAAAACATAGGGTCCTGACTGCAAAATATTTTAACAATTTATCACAGTTAATGAATTAAAATCAAATAAGATAAAAGACGAGAGCAGGAGTGAAATGCACCCTTGCAGACAGGAGGCGACACGTGGCTGGATCTGACAGTTCTGAGCTCGACGTCAACGTATGGCTCTGATCTGCGCCTGAAAAGAATCTGACATCCAGAGAATGTCTAGAACATACACCGAGGATCTAGCGCTGCTCTGCCATCCAATGATCAGGTTTTGGTGCGATCATATGGTGTTGATCATATCTAGAGAGGGGCCTCTCGATCCGATGGTGAAGTGACCCTCTGGAGAAACATGGAAGAGAGGTCTATGAGGTAACTTCAATCGAGGATTCTAGGTCATTCGCAGATCTGATCGGAGGACCACTGGGTCCTACACGCTTCGGGTGGGTTGCACGTTGACTGGGCAGCTCAGATGGAGTAGCGAACGGGCAGGTGGTTGGGACAGAGGTGCTACACTTGGTGATGCTCCGCCCGAGCATTAAGGAGCAATATGGGTCGAGTTCATGCTCCTTAACCTGCAAAGAGAGTCGCGGTTTCAAGATCAAGCTTCCGCTCGATGTTATTGGTTTTGAAAAAGAGAGAAGCGACGGAAGGATGCTCAACAACGAAGATGGGGGAGTAGACCATGGTCAAGATGTCTAAATCCAAATATTCATTATAGTACTAATTCACTTTTATAACAGAATTTTGTAAACATGAAATGCTTCTTTGTAAAATATGAGTATAATTTGCTCTTATTATTATCTATAATAAAGCTTAGCCATATGAAGCATGTCCCAAATGATAGCACTATACCAATTTTTGAAATATATTCCAAAACATCATTCAAGATTGTATAATGTGAGTAGTAATTAATAAGCTTGACATTCTTTTTGTATCTGAAATGTTTAATTTATAAAATTCCTTTTCAACATTAATTTACGTTTAAGCTATTGTTTTGTAATTCTCATATGCTTATTAGTAACATATAAGTCTAGTTTGTAAAATCCACTTCATCATATGGTTAAAACCAAGTCACACGAACCATGTCCACATTCCTACTATTGTAAAACATTTCAAAATGTATTCCAAATAAGTCATTTTTTAAATAAGGAAAGTCCTTTTCACCATCACCTATAATAAGAATCATAGCAGTAATACTAAATTCAATAATACATAGGTTTTTCCTTATTTGTATTAGGTCCTTCCTCTTTGAAAATCATAATGCTAAATAACATTATAACTTTGTAGGCTCATTTTAAATAGTCTCTTGCCTTTGTATTTAAAACATATGTTGTATCTTTGCAAAAGTTTCCAGCGTTATTTTCTACTATAATGTGTCTTTTTTTGAGTGCAATTTCTCACTGCCTAAATCAAGGATTTATTTTTTGATGTGTTTCCTATTTATTATTTATCTTTAAATCGGTTTTCTTCCATGCAGGAATGTAGTTATTAACAGTACCACCTTCGCAATGTTTGGCGGTTTTAATCAAAGCCATCAGATCTCGATCTCAAGACCTATATTTTCCTTAGTGCAAGGAAAGGTGCACCTCATTGGAAGGATTCCTGCACATGTGTGTGGGCGGGAAAGGAGCTTTTTTAGATCGATGTCGGGCGTGCTCAAATCAAAGGAGGCAAACGAAGATGAATGAACAACGCCCTCCACCATCATCGGAGGTTACTGAGATAGGAGTCATCATAGCAACGAAGAAAGGGGAAGAGACCAAACCCTACATCTCCTCAAAGGCCGCTAGAATGGCATCAAGTCGATTCACCTCCAAAGAGCGTGCGTGCTCATAAATGAACGAATGCATGCGCCAAAATGTGCATGCCTGTTTATATTACATGTCGGTCCATGCAGAAGCATCACAACTTCAGTGCATGAGGAGGAGGAAGATGAGGACGAAGACGAGGACGAGGATCAAGATGGGGATCAAAAAGTGCCTGCGTGTTTATGATATTTTTCTTTGATCGATACACATTGATACTTCTCTGGAGTTCTTCTGGCTCCGTTTGGTTGCAGGGTTGGGCAGGGTTGGGTTGGCCCAACCCAAGATACCCCTCCCTCCAACCCTATCAATCCTCCTCACAGTTTACTATTCACAGAGGTACTCCAACCCAACCCTATCTAACCCTGCAACCAAACGAACCCTTAGCCTTTTTCCGGGCATATAGATTATGAATTAAAGCTCATGTAATTGTTCGGAAACAGAGCCATAAAAAAATTTCAAAAACTTAACTTTTCTCAAGATTGTGACCTTTAATATTATACTTGTTGTCAAGCTCTTCCAAAGATTCCTTTACAATCTCCATGGAAAAATAGTACACGCCAAATAAAAAATTGAAAAGAAACAATAAAAAAAACTTGCACCACATATACAATATTTTCTTCCACACAGACTGTTCTTTACGACTTTCGAGAGTGAGATTCTCTTTCGAGAGTGAATGCTTGAAATTCAAAATCATAGTTTTTTTTCATATCCAACATTTACATATAAAACAAATATGACATATTTAAAAATAAGGTTATATGTGGCTGTCCTTTGGGAACATGGCTATACTCCCGTATCATTTTTCGTCATTTTTTTTATTTTTTTAATATCATCATGTACATTCATCACTATATCCTTCCTATATGTCATTCGAATTTCATCAGAAATATAGACTCCGATGCCTTCCATCGATGCCTTCCATATAGAACAGGTACGATTAGAACAGTTCTAAGACCGTTAAAATTTCATGTTCTATATGAAGGATATATATATCTTTTTCTGACGAAATTCGAATGATATATATAGGAGGGATATATAGATGAATATACATAACGATATTTTAAAAAAAAACGGAAAATGAGGTGCGAGCAGCCCTATTTTTCCTTAAAAATATGGTTCCATAAATTTTCTCTATGAGTATTATTCTTGATTCATCGGCAATGACAATAAAATCAAATAATTATCCACAATTATCATGATTTCATTTTACATAGAGTTAAAGATTACTAAATAAACAATAAATTAAATATTTATCCAGATTCAATTATGACCAATCATTAGATAATTTAGGAATCTAGATTCCAATGCACAATATAATGAACATAAATCCCTGCAGAGAAATAAAATAAACTGCAGACAGATGCAAGAATAGGATTAAAAATCAGCAAGCATTTACAAAATACTCTTTTTAAATAGGAGTCAGCCCACTTTATTGGTGCGTAAGTATCCGCTCTCAGAATACGACGATGAGCGATCAAGATCGATGCATCCTGCATAAACGAACGTTCATTAGACTCCAAAAAAAACAATAGAGAATCCCGAAATGGTGTTTGGAATAGAGAATGACTATAGAGGAGCACGAGCAAAGAATCGATGCATGTGGGACTAGAGGCTAAGAGAAGAAGCGTGCTTGACGCGCGATTTAATAAAAGAGGATGGTAATCTTCTTGAGAATTGATAAATGGAACAGACATTCTTATAGAGATCATATCGAGGAATCGCAAAATTTCGTACTGGTACAACTTTTATTCGAACGAAGTTAAAAAAATGCGATCTTTTTTGTCGGAGACCGCCATTGAGTCGATACAGATCAAAGGCACCATATATATAGTTGAGTACTCGCTGAGAGCATCGCACTTCCTTTAGTTCGGTTGAGTTGCTTGGGTAGGAAGATCCTGATAGCACTTCTAGCGAAGAAAGTTCCCAATCGGACGCCAACGTCAAGGCTCGAAACCCCGCCTTCGTGTAGAAAATGATAATGATGCGTCGAAGATAGATATATAGAGGCTCTTGTAGGGAAAGCATGGTTGTTTGGAGTAGCGAAACAGGAAGAATTCTTAATATTCATCACTATATCCCTAATATATATATATATATATATAGGATTTCTTTCAAATAGGACGCAGTCCTTCCATAGTTAAGGAAGGTCAGCCCCTTTTTTGTATAAAATATGATGACTTTGGTAGAATACATACACAGTTTTGTATTATAATGTGCAGTTTTAATGTTTGTATTATAATACGCAGTTTTGTATGCGGCTTTGTATTTATAACGTGCACCTATAATACAAACTGTATACGTATTCTACTAAAGTGCTCGTTTTTATACAAAAAAGGGGCGGCCTTCCTTAACTATGGAAGGACTGCATCCTATTTGAAAGGCCCCCTATATATATATATATATATTATTAGTCAACCGCAACTTTTGAACCAATCAATACATATCACTGTACTTTTCTCTTCCAAAAGTCACATGAATTCCAATTCAAAAAATTAAGTACCCACAATTTGAACACGGATCCTCTACTGTACTGCATTGGCCGGTTGTAACGTGGGGTGCATCCGGTCTAACTGTTCACATGAAATCTAAATATTTTTGAGTTTTTACCGTGTGAACCACTCATTCTTGATCGAACGGTTCCGTACGTGCTCCACATTACAGTCGGCCTCTACAGTACCACAGAAGATTTGTGCTCCCCAAGTACAAGAGTTTGTTTTTCTTAAAAAAAAACAGTGGTGATTGGTTGCGATCAGAATTCCAAACGCAAAATTTGCTAATTTTACTGTAAAAATTCGCTGGAAATTCGAGAAATTATCTCATGTCGAACACACGCGCCATGATTGGTCAAATTTTATTAAACCCAATCTGCACCAACTTGTTCGATATTCGTCGTCTCCATCTGCTTGCTTTGTATTTCTAATCTTAGACGAAGACTGCATCTTACACGCTACCCAATAAACATACCAAAATTTTTTTCCCACGTTTACGATGGAAAAACTTATAGAATATTGTTTATTTACTTTCGAACGAGCTTTGATTTGATCAAAATCGCACAGTTGCGTTATCAACGTGCCATGACGCATCAAAAATAGTAATCACAGTACAGAGATTCCTGTAGAAAAGTAAGATATAATATTATAGTAACGCGGCCGTAGAGAGATGGGTAATCCTTTATGACGAAATTTGATAAAAGATTAAGCAGGAAAACTATGCAAAAGATATCATATAATGCTCCTTTTGGAAGGCGTGAGAAGTTGGAAGAACTGCCATGGAAGAGGAATTGAAGAAATTCATCGAAGAGTAATTCGTCATCTTTGCAAAGATCATAAATGTACGTCATATGTAACATAGCCGTGCATCATACGTTCATCGTCCTGATGTTACATCAGACGATCCTCTGATGTCGCGAGCAATGCCCCTCGATCGATACCGACGTGAAGGCGGCGCGCGATCGAGCTCGGATGCAAATTAGAGGCTAGTTTGGAGCAGATGAAATTAAATAAATTAATACATTTATTTATGAGCTACAAAATCTTAAAAATAAGTCCTCCCCCAAAGGCCCACATTGCAATACAAAATGTCCCTCCCCCCTGACATCACCTGAGAGCTGTGTTAGCCTCTATATATACACTGGTAGGATTGAAGGCTCCTCCATTGTTGATCTCGGGATTGTTGATCGGTTGTAGCTACACTGTCATCGTCATTTATAGAGCAAGAATGGGGAGGCAACCGTGCTGCGATAAGGTTGGGCTGAAGAGGGGCCCATGGACCGCCGAGGAGGACCGCAAGCTCATCACCTTCATCCTCACCAATGGCCACTGCTGCTGGCGAGCGGTACCCAAGCTCGCAGGTCTCTCTTGTTTCTATGTATGTGTTGGTTATTCCAATGTGTGGGACAAACATGGATAACCTTGGTTTTGATTTCGAACTACAGGCTTGCTTAGGTGCGGGAAGAGCTGCCGGTTGCGGTGGACGAACTACCTGAGGCCTGATCTCAAGAGGGGGTTGCTCTCCGAGTCCGAGGAGCAGGTCGTCATCGATCTCCATGCCAAAATAGGCAATAGGTTTGTTTTTTTAAAGAACTCTTGTGGATGAAGAAGTTCATGTAGCAGTAATAATAATAACAATAATAATAAATGATCGATTGATCTATAGGTGGTCAAAGATCGCATCGCACCTACCGGGGAGGACCGATAACGAGATCAAGAACCACTGGAACACACACATCAAGAAGAAGCTCAAGAGGATGGGGATCGACCCCATCACCCATAAGCCCATCACCCCGGAGCCTCCGAAGGAGGCTCCGGATGCCCCCCAGGAGGTTGGGAAGGGCGCCAAATCGGGCTTTTGCACCGATGAGGTTCCCATGATCCAACCCGAGGAAATCTTGATCTCGCCCGACGATTGCCCGATGTCATCGTCATCGTCTCCATCGCCTGACAGTTCAAACACCGCCACCGCGGACGGTGGCGGTGATGATCTGGCGCAGCTGCCCAACCTGGATTGGTTGGAGGAGCTGTGGGATATGGACGGTGAGGACGATGGGACGGCGATCAGTGGCCTTGATCTCATTGGGGGAGACATTAGCGAGGATTTTTTGGACAGATTAATGGACTCTGATTGGTCGAAATTTGAGTTCCCCATTTGAGTTGTCCAATCTCCTCTCTCTTGAAATTTGAAAACCTCACCTGTTAAACATCAAAATTTGTATCTAATCAAAATCAATAAAGCATTTGCTTCGTGGTAAAACGATCCGTCTTTTTACTCACAAACGCTGTGTGTATGTATGTATGTATGAATGTATGAATGACGGGTAGTCTTCCTGTACCGCAAACTTCGACCGGTTACTTCACCGTGTCGTTGTCGTTGCGCCGGTCAGGCCTTGTACCAGATCGATTCAAAATTATCGATAATCTTTACTAATTAAAAAAATTAGTGGCTCTTAGGGGGCTAATGAAAATCTAGATGGTGGGAGTGGATAAAGGTGACGAAGGCACATCGAAGTCAAGGTTTAGTTGAGCACCAATAGTCTCGGGCCGAAATTGGTAAAGAAAGACGAGGACTGCCATCATATTGCGGTCATTCCGATTTGACTTTACATAGCAGGTGAGATGCAGGTGGGTTCCCCTCTTCAATTCTTAATCTAATCCCCTCCAATTAAGCCTGTACTTTTAGGCCCCGTTCGTTTGGAGGATAAGGGGGAGTGGAATAAGGGGAATAAGCACCCGACACGCTTCCCCGTGGTACGACTATTCCCCATTATTTCATCTTATTTCACTCTTATTCCTATCTTTATCCCACCTTACCTACCTTTATTTCACCTTATTCTCCTTATTCTTATCCTCCAGCCGAACGGAGAATAGATCCTTATTCCCCTTATTCCCCATCCTTATTCCTGCTTATTCTCCTACCGAACGGGCCCTTAGCGTATAAAACATTGTTAACCTCCTCCTAATCGCTCGAATAGGCAAAACTATTCAAAGAGATAATAATTAATAAATGTTTGAAGTGGTCGTATGCAGCATTTAAAGCATTCTGAAACCAGTTGCAGATACTCGTTTCTTGAATTGAACATGTACTATCGACAACGACTACGAATGGCGTAAACAAACACCACTACAAGGAAAACAAGTTGTGGTTACAGAACAATGGCCACGGATATGAGGTTTGTGACCACAGAACTGGGCTCTGGCCACGACACGCCGTGGCTTGTAGCCTACAAGTCTCGTCGCGAGAGTTCTCTAACCACGAATATGCCATGGCCACTACAAGTGACCATAGAACTTGTCGTGGCCACAACTCTTATATGAAGACTTTGGCAACGGATTGTAGCTACAAGAAACTAGTGGCCACGGAATTATCGTGGCCACAAGTTTCCGTAACCACATTCCGTGGCCACAACTCATTTTTCTTGTAGTGCAAAACCCGAAAATGAGAAAGAATACCATTCTCAAATTGCACGGTTTCGATGGCAACAAAGAGGCCACAATCACAAATATAAATAAATAAACCTTGCAACCAGGCCTAGTCCCGGGCCCGAAGTACTGGGTCTTGAGCCGGGCTTGGGTCGGGGTTTTCACAAAATTTACGAGCGTTGACCCGATTGACGACCACTACAAGAAAAATGAGTTGTGGTCACGGAATGTGCCTACGGAAACTTGTGGCCACGATAATTCCGTGACCACTAGTTTCTCGTAGCTACAATCAGTGACCAAAGTCTTCATATAAGAGTTGTGGTCACGACAAGTTCTGTGGTCACTTGCAGTGACCACGACATATTTGTGGTTAGAGAACTCTTGCGACGAGACTTGCAGCTACGGCTACGGGCCACAATGTGTTGTGGCCAGAGCCCGATTTTGTGGCCACAAATCTCATATCCGTAGGCATAGTTCTGTAGTCACAACTTATTTTTCTTGTAGTGCACGGATACTCGTCGTGTTCGAGCAACGTACGTACAGTGTGTTTTAATAACATCATCGACAAGTAATTCGAGGTTAGCAAGTGGTTACTTTCAGCCAAAGCAGACCTTTGATGTTCACACACCTCGACGAGTTAGCCAAAGTACAGCGTATGATTTGCTTGTATAACTACCTAGAATACGTATAGATGTATTTGTGTACTATGGGATACTGATATGTATTTTTCCACTCTGTTCATCAACTATGAACATATGGATTGACATGTCGACATCAAATTCTACCAACTTCCACTCGTGAAACTTATAGACCAAAATAATAATAATAATAATCAACAACTTGCACTCGTGAAAACGAAAGAACAATTTGTTTAGACTACACATCCAATCCTTTGTTCGTTCATACGTAGGGGTGATTAAAAGAGAGCAATATGGAGATTGTTTCCTCCTAATTGGGGGATTTAGGAGTAATTAATATGCTAATGGAGGCCAGCCCCAAACTTGGGTGGTTCAACGCCTTTGTTGAATACAACTTGTGATGCAGAGTAGGTGAAAGGCATCGTCGATATTCTTCGCATCACCGGTTCTCGTTGTCCGTCTTCATTACGAACCTCTTTTCTGATTAACCCCTTCCCCGGATGCGGTTTTATCTTAGTTGAACAACGTATATGCTAGCGTAACTTAAGTGCCTGAAAACGCGTGCTCGCTCTTTGTCTCCTCCGATGAAAATCGATTTCCGACAAGCTTTGTGTAAAGTTAGATTGTGCAAGATTAGACGTAATCAGTTGGTAGTTGAACAAACATACCTGAGATTTGATTATTTGGGAATTACTTATGCCCTTTGATATATGCCCTAAGAGGGCAATGGATGGAAACATATACGCTTGTGCCTGAGGATTTCGATGTAAAAGTTAGTAGAAATGTAGGAGGTGTGGTGTAATTACAAAAAGTTTAAGGATTATAGTGTGATTGAACAAGAAAAGTCTCCTTTTATCCGTGCTATTTTCTTTCAAAATGTGATCAATTCCATTAAAAATTAAGGTAATATCAAAATCAGATGGTCAAAAAAATATATTTAATAGACGAGGAATGGAGATGATACTAATCCATTGACGAAGGATACAAAAAAATCATTTTCATATGTAAAGAAAATAGTAAAGTGGCCCATTTAATTACGATACTATAATTACAGAACATGGAACACTAAATTTTACATTAATTGGTAGTTTTTTTTAGTTTTTTCCCACAAATGATAATTTCTCAGGGTTATGTGCAAAATTTTCGCTTTCCTCCACATCGAGAAGCGCGGGGTTTCGATTAGTAATAAGAATTGGCATCAGGGTTTAAAAATTCGCACTCGCCCGACCCGGTTGGATCGGCAACCGGCTCTGATCCGATCGATTCTGCCGGTTTTATGTAATTAGTTTTAAAAATGAGAAAATAAAAAGTCGGGTCCGACCTGTGGTCGGATCGGATTAACCCTGGTGGTTGGATCGGATTTATCCAGTTTTGATGGTTTAGTATATTTTGAAAAAAATAAAGAGTTAAATAATAGAATAATAAGATGTTTTATCCATGTGCCCTTCTTAACTTTTGTCATTTCAGTTATGTCCCTATTTTTTTTAATCTAACTTGTGCCACTAATTTCTTAGAATAATGTTCTAGAAGCAACTATAAATAAATTATTACAATATTATATTCATATATAATACTAGAAAATGTGACTACATTTTTGTAGAGTTTTACTCAAAATAAATAATCATGATATTCTATTGAAAGATTTGACATTTCAAACGATTATTTCATTGATATATAAACACATATTTACATATATGTATCCGATTTTATTGGTTCAAAAAATCGGTTCGATCGGTCAGACCAGCAAATTAAGTCCGGTCTAATTTTTCCGATTCGATAAGAATGATAACGTCGTGTTATCATTACCGCTCTTATCGATTTGGACCGATGGTCCGACTCGATTGGATCAAACCGAAGACTGAGCCGTTTAATGTCCGGTCCGATTTTTAAAATCTTGATTGGCTTTAGAATGTTAGTGGACGGGGTTAATTGGGGTTTGGCCCTTGAGTTAGAACATATTAGAGAATAGTAGTCGGGGTATTTATTTATTAATTGAAGTTATCAATTAGATGTGTCGGTATAACAAACAAAATCTATCAATAAAACGATAATCTTTGTTATCGAGAGGACGACGCCTCACGTTCTGTAATGAGTCCATCGGTGTGAAATCGACCTTTTATACCGTATATTGTATTCCAACTTCCAACTATTGTTGACTGCACCACATAAAATATTGACTTCTCACGTACGTACTTTTTTACAATTGTTTTGGAATACTATCATTAGAATATTCTCGCAAAACCAGCGGACTGAGGCTGCTCGTTTCGTACGGTTGAATCATTTGCAAATACATACCCTGTGATGCGACAGAAAACGTCGTAGATCTTTTCACATTTGTCTACATTGTATTCGTGTACATTAAACGATATTCACATGAGAGTAGATTTACAGTATATCATTGTTGTACAGCATATTGTATTTTATCATCACCCCACCCTTTCGGATTTCAAATTTGACATACAAAAACTGATTAGCCTAAAAGCATTGTGAAGTGTGAAAAAAAAAGTAAAAAGGTCACATGGTTAGTGTCACGGGTCAAAATCCCGTTATCGATTTTAATCGAACCTATGCGGTGTTAACTTACCCGTAGCTAACCAGCCTTCCTGTGTAGAACGGTCGTGGACGCGCCTTAACTCTTCTCGATAATCCTCCTTACTAACGCACCGACGCTCAGACACAAGCACACGCTCGACTCTATGGATCGCTCAAGAACACTCTTAAGAACTCGCTCAAGAACGCTCAAGAAGTCAACCAAGCAATCACACAAGGCACGGACACGAAACTCTTCTCTTTATTAGAAGGGAAACTCTCTCTGAAGTGGGTGGTGGCACTCTACACTTGTGTGTTTACTAATGAGCCAACACCTCTCCTTTTATAAAAGACTCAAGCAATCCAAAAGACACTCATTATTACATATATAATAATGATAAATAAAGACACAAGAGACCCTTCGCGTTCTTCAGTAACCCTTCACGTTTCTCAGGAATTCTTCGTTTGCTTGTCTCTTCAACTTTCTTGTTGCCCTTTCGTCTTCCTGCACAGTTGACGTCCAATCAACCGCTTAGTTATCAACACACTCCGCTCCAACGCTTGCTGATGCAGATTTGTCATAATTCATCGAGTGCCACCGAACACTCGATCTTGTACCAAAGGGAACCCGCGGCCTCCATACCCTCGTGCGGTAAATCCTTCCTTAACATTTTGTATGCTAAGGGGAAGTCCTCTAGAATTTCGCTATTGTGGCCTCCAGACAACTCTCGTACGTGTACTACCGATCATACTCGACAATGCCCGTACTCAGCACATGCAACGCTCCATGCCTTTGTGGATCGTCATGCATTAGTACCGATACCGTGCACCTTCGTGCGTACACCTATGTAACCGTACCGCATTGCTCCTCAATGCATACTGCTTCACTGCATATCGTCCTTTTACGCTCGCGTACGTACCCGTTGCGTGCATCCACCGTCATGTCTTGCACTGTTGTCTGTACCGTTGCTCGTACTACTACAAGCTTCACTACACTCTCCTACCGAGCCAGTGTTCTTTGTGACGCTTCTCCCTTGTAACGTACGGTTGAGCCTCCAGACCCCCGTGATAACCTCTGTATACCCACGCATTATCATACTCCTCCTGAAGTACAGCTCCATCGATCATTCTCGAGCATCCAGCTACTGTGTATGCACGATCATTCTCGATCACGTAATTTGGGGGTGTGGCAGTTGCCACATAGAATGTGCGAAATAATTTCGCGGGAGTAGAAACCGCAACAGTTAAGAAATTGCAGCCTTTCAACTAAGACCTAGCTAATCGATGAGGACCACCTCTTATTTGAAGTAGGTGGTGGCGGCGGCAGATCATATCAACTTTTATAATAAAATATGGCCAATACTCATATATTTGTTACAGTACAAGTAACTGTTGCATTAAATTAATATTAGTAACACGTCAAGATAAACGTTATAAAATTTGCAACATTTATTTTAAATATGTTGTTTTAGATATATATTTGTGTCATTCATATCAAATGTTACAAAAATTAACAATTTGGAAAGGGCGCGATTTGCCCCGCCTTTAATTTATTTCACGAAATCTGATTGGTTCCCAAAATCTCTCTTCCGTTTTTAATTTGTTTCACCAAATCTACGATTGATTCTCAAATCCCCCTCCTGACTTCGTGCCATTTAATAGAAACCCTTCCCCTCGTCCTTCCATCTCCCCCTCTTCTTGTGCCCTTCGTCAACCAACACCTTTTCCTTTATCAGAAGAAGCTTGTGCGGGGACCTTTTCCATTATCGAAAGAAACATACGCCGGCATCTCCGTCACCGAAAAAGCCGTCGATCATTTGGCTAGGTGGGTTTCCTTCAAGTTCTGTCTTGATTTGTGCCTTTTTTGTTCACACGATCAACGTCCCGGGTTTTTTCTTGAGATCTTTGTATCCTGGATTTTTTCTTGAGATCTTCCTTCAAGAATCGTAGTTCCAGTGCAATATAGATGAATGTATCCAATTGAACGATATCTTAAAAACTTAAAGGATATATCATCAATAAGGCTTCTCCAGCGGGGTCAATTGTCGAAGGATACTTATTTGAAGAATTCATCAATTTTTGTGCGATGTACATGGATGATACAAATAATCGCTTTAATAGTATGGAAAGAAATTTTGATGGTGGTACGCTTGAAGTTAGAGAAGGATGTCTATCAATTTTTTTCTTCAAATGGAAGATCAATATTAGGTATTATAAGACAAGAATGGTCCCAAAGAGAGAGATGCCTTGCATATTACTATATATTAATGCAGATGATGAGGTTTATGCATATTTCGAAGAGTATAGACGCATATCAGTGGAAAGAGATGAGATATTTGTATTCCTACGTTGGTTTCAAGTGCACATTGAGCAATTTAGACAGAATGATCATCCAAGATGGGCTACCGATTTGGATATAATATCACGAAATCCATATTCACATGTTCACTCGCATTCAAGATATATTATAAATTGGTTCAAATTTAGAAAGAAATCCTCTGAGATAGATAAACAAATATTATCACATGCAGGTGATCACATCGTTGGTATCAATGTGAAATAAAAAAGAAAGTAAAGTTTCCTTTTGAATATTTTAGATTTTAATGTTGTGTTAAAATAGTGAATAATATATTTTAGTTTTATTCGTTACAGTATTTGAATGAGACGATATCTCTATCATAGCTGCGTAAAAGAATTTCCAAGGAGATTGAAACAGTGACATGAAGAAAGCTTGTTGATTATTGGTCTTCCGAAGAGTATAAGGTATATCCATATTTTTCATATATTTTTGAAGATTTTTATAATGTTTAATTGACAAGAGATATATGTTCTTTTAGATTTTTCTAAGTAAGATAAGTTATTATGGAAACGAATTGGTGGTATGTGTTCACTGTATATGATTATTGTGCATGTCTATTTATACTTCATCATGTGATGTGTGTCCAACTCACGATGCAAATTCATACTGATGATTGTTAGATGTTTATTATTTTTATTAAATTTTTCTATGTTTAGATGTATGTTAATAGTTTTTATGTAATTTAGGAGAAGACACGTAAGAACAAGAGAAGTCGTGTAATGGAAGTGAATCCAACCCATCGAATGGGTAGAAAAAATACCCATCAAAAAATTGACGAGTATTATTTTAAATTTTCAACTATATTATACTTATTATATTCGTAAAAATTATAGTTTTATATTTTCATTATGCAGAAGAAATTGAATTCATATGAACCATCGCGAGTGTATACTTTTCTTTGACTAAGAGTCGGGACATTAAAGGCGTGAGGACATGGACATCGGAGGTCCACTAAAAAGAACTTGTAAGTAACTTTTGAGAATAATTTTTTTAGTAAATATAATAATTTTTTATATGATTGTTTAGGAGGAAATGGTTAGGTTCATGTCTCCTTCATGTACTGAGGATGAGAATGGAACACCTGTGATAGCACTCTCTCCAGATGAAGCCTTTATGAAAGTTAAAGGACCCGAACCTTTTGGTCGTGTTCGTTGTGGATGTCGTGGTGCCACTCCTTCTCGATATTTTGGTGTTCAAAGTGGCTCTTCGGGTCAAGAGGTTCTCGAGCTTCCTATCAATGTGCGCAATTTAACAGAACAACTCGCTTCCATGCATAAAGGACAAGAGACTCTTATGCAACAAATGGCAGAGCAACAACAACTATTTGTAAAAATGGCAGATCAACAACAACGGATGACAAAACAAATGATGGATATGATAGAGGTTAATCATCAAGAAATGAGAGATCTTGTATCAATGACTGCAAAGGAAAAGGATATGTCTTCTTATGCAAGTGACGGTGCTCGTGAAAATGATGAATACAGTGATGATGATGACTATTATTTGGAAGATGCTTAGAATTAGTTTTTCTTTTTCATTGTATAAGTGGTCTTGAATTATACTTTTTTTGTAGTGATTTTGTTGTTTTATTTTGGTAATTGGAATATTTGCACTGTGATATTATATGGTTTATTATATGTAATGATAATTGAGATTTACCATATTTTTAAAGATGTTATAGTTGATTTATAATGATCATGAAACGAGGCAAAAGTTACATTCAACATTTGTCTAAATATTGCATGCGTATTTGATATAATAATAAACATATTAATCGCTGATTATAATTACAACATTTATGTGCATGATATTAAAACATTTGTAACATTTATGAAATATTATCTAATATTACAACTACGATGTTTTCATGATGTTGCAATTTATTATAACAAAAAATAAGTGTTACAATTAAATAAATATAAAATATTTATTTTAGTGTTGCAATAGTATATGTATCGCTTCATAAGTGTCGCAAAAGGTCGTAATAACAACATTTATTTTTGTGTTGCTATTTAATTGCAACGAAAAAGAAATGTTGCGGATGTAGGTTATTTGCAGCGGTGAGAAGGAGATGTCGTCAAAGGAAGGAGAAGGTGATTTTTGGAGATATTTTACTCGTGTCCTTGTGATTTTTTCCAATAAAATTTATGTTCATATTTTTTTGCAATTACACGTGTACTTGTATTCCTAAGAAACCCGCAGTATAATACGGGGAGAGAAGTGTAGTAACAGAAGGCTATTTGGGTGGATTTTGTAACAATATTGCTTACGCGTTTAATTGCAAAATGATTGGAGTAGATTACTCGGAAAACTCGGAAGGCTAAAAAGTGTAAAACTCCCTTTTTTATGGTTGTATTATACTTTATTGTCTACTTGACTTTAATCTGGGTCTTTTAAAACAGTGTTCTAACATACGTCCAAATATACGTGTTTTCAGTATTTTCCTCAGCTTTTTTTATTTTAGAATATATCTATAGTATGTTATTTCTAAAAAAATCGTAAGAGTTTTCCTATATATATAGGGAATTTATCCAGAGAGTACTGTGCCCATTTGAATGGAATGAGCCCATCCTCACAGTCGTTGGATTACCAATATCAATCCCTAAATTTTAGGATCACGTCACAAGTCACAATATTTTGTGTTTATTTAAAAATGGTATTTTCAGACTTTATAAAATTAGCGTCCGCTGATCTTTTCGTATTGTTTTTGATATGGTCATTTCGAACATATTCTTGTTGATCTCGCGCGACGACCAAGCTTCTGAAATTGCAGGAGCTTCGTTCTTCGAAGGTATTTTTGTAGAACTTTTTTTAATCAATCGTTCGTTGCAAAATTTATGTTTCCTCTTATTTTTGCTCGTGAGTTGTCATTGTTGGTTCATATTATGATCTCAGTTTAATCGTTTGTTTTTATATTTTCGATTTCAGATTCAAACGCGATGCTCGATTTGTCATTGGATTTGAATCATGAAATCTCAGAAGCAATGACGAATGATGATTCTTGGTTGGATTTCGATCGTGAGAACATCATATGAGAAGGAACGATGATGGATGACTATCAATTATATTTAGATCATGAAAGCAATATGATTGCTTAGAAGCTTACATCCACAGAACACGAGATTCTGTTGTTCCATCTTTTGAAAACGATATCATTAGATATAATCAGACAGTCTTTGTTTTAATATAAGTAAATTTTATATTAATATCATTAACATGATGTGTATAACAAGTAACTTGTTAAATTACGTAAGTAACTTATAGATCATCGTCCTATTTGTAAGAACGATAAGTAACATCTTATATATTGTGCGTAACATATTCAAATAGAATCGGTAACATATATACAATAGTCAAGTAAATAGTTGTTGCGAGATTTGTAATATCCAAACAATGGTTAGTAATTTACATTCATTTTATTATATGGTACATATTTCAGTAACATGTATTCACTGGTCAAGTAAGTGCTTCTTGTGAAGTCAGTAAAACCATAACAAATGGCCAATAATTTCCATATGTGTTATTAATTTGAATACAATTTAGTAATTTAGAGACAGTACTCAAGTAATATATATACAGTTTCAAGTAATTTTTGTTGTGTGTTCAGTAATGTATATACAATTCTCAAGTAATGGCTATTATGAGATCAGTAATAATAAAATAATATCTTCAGTAACAATCAGAATGAGTTCAGTAATATGGACATTGTAAGCAGTAAATATTGTATGGACACTAGTAATTACATAACCAGTAATTGATGTATGGATATTAGTAATTATAACTTCAATAACAATTACAATGAGTTCAGTAACATTCATAATGTATTCAGTAACATTCAGTATGGACATTTGTAATTAGCCAAGTAACATTCATATGCATTGGGAGTTCAGTAACAATTACAAAGAGTTCAGTAACATTCAGTATGGACTTTTGTAATTAGTAATTGTTATATGAACGTTATATCTTCAGTAACATTCATAATACATTCAGTAATATACATATTTGTAATCGGTAATTATTGTATGGACATTAGTAACTGACGTAATCAATAACTATAATCAATAATTTAGAAGTTTACATATCTATACGTGGAATGATCATTCCATAAATAGATCGAATGCTGGCAATAATTAAAATGTGTATTTTTTATCTTACTAAAACCGACCACCTATTTTTATGGAAATGATTTAACTCGAATTTCTATTATGTTAATAATGCAAAGTACATTGCTATTACCAAAACCGTCCCCTTCCAAATAGAACTATCACATACACATGGCGAGCCCACGTTTGGTGCTCAAAAAACCCCAAATGGGCACTGTGCTCTCTGGATATGCCCTATATATATATATATATATATATATATATATATATATATATATATATATATATATATATAGGGGGCTTATCCAATGGGCCCTGTGCCCATTTGAGATGAGATGAGCCCACTCATATTTTACCAATATTTTCCATCATTTTGAGTTCAATGCTTATTTATTTACAATTGTTATATCATATTCTTACTATTAGTAACTATTTTCATATAAAGAAAATCTTAGATTCACAAGAAATGATCATTAGTAAGAATAAAAAGGAGACTAGTAATACAAATAATAATACAATCATTTTGTATGAATTTAAGGTTTTTTTCCTAAAAATAGTTACTAGTAGTAAGAATATGATATAACACTTGTAAACAAATACCTATTAAGCTCAAAATGATAGTAAATAATGGTAGAAAATGAGTGGACTCATCTCATCTCAAATGGGCACAGGGCTCATTGGATAATTTCCCTATATATATATATAGGAAATATTTCAGATGAGGTGCACCTTTCCTTGCTATATGGAAAGCCACTAATATTGGCCGTCTGATCTGCATCTACGGCCATCATCTGTCCATATTCACTCATGCGAAACCACGCTAAACCATCTCAAAAAACCACTCCCGGTTTTCTATATTTAGCAAATCAGTGGCGTTATGACTCAATCACTCTTCCGAATTTCGCTGATTTTTTTATTAACTATCCCTTAAATTACGGAAATTGGTTTTATACTAATTTTAATTCACTTTTCTAACGCATATGCTTTTCCATCCACATTCGATCTTCATCCCATGGACGATTCCTATTCTTCAGCAAGCGATGATTCTGCATCGGAGTTTATGTCTAACTTTTATGAAGAAAGATGCCAGGTTATTATATATATTTATATGTTGTTCTTCAAAAAATATTTCGATTTGATGTATATATTTATTTTTTGTAACAGGAAAATATCACTGAAGATTCAGGTCATCTCAATTCTGATATCGGTTCTCTCTCCTCAGGTGTTTTTTTTATTATACAAATTTTTCATTTTACTAGTATTAATATGATTTTTATCTAATCATTTCATCTGTTCTTCAAATTGTTCTCAAGTTATGCTAAATTGTACTACATTTACAGTTATTGCCAATAAACGTGGTTTCATTTAATTTGTTGTCTTGATATATATTTGACATTATACAATAATACATGCCTATATTTTATTATTATTCGACATATTTTACAATATATTCATTTAATATGTTTTATATAATTTCACGATCCATTGTACAATATTTGATTGTATGATACATTATGTTATTTTATTTTACTATTTCTTAATATAATTTACACAATATTTTCATTCTTTGTATTATACCAGTACATTTTTTACGCAGTAATTAATATCATATTCCATTGTAAAATATTAATCTGAATTGTACATTTTATTGCTCTATATTAATTTTTCTTAGTTTAGTTTACGCAATCTCACTTTCTTTGTATTTTAGCAGGAACTCTATGGGGTGCCATACGTTCCAGAGATATTGCACAAGAATGTCTTCCAAATATTGAGGTAATGAGATTCCACATAATCCTTTTTTTGAGTAAATTTTTTATTGTGTCATTTTTATATTAGGATATTGGAGAAAAAATCACATATACAGAGTGCCTAGCAACTGATGCATCATTTTCAGGTAATATTATTAATATGTGAATTTAATAATTATACAAACAATATATATTCATGGTTCCTGAAGTTATTATTGTTAATATTTTTCAATACTTTTCGATAAATCTGGGAAAAATATCATTAGTTTTAACACGTTTTTCATTTTTATTTAAAATAATGCAGTTGATCCAAGTTCCCCAATCGCAAACTGTTCTAGTTATCAGCATATACCCACTGTTGGTATGGTTTTTGGTTCCATTGAACACGCATATAATTTTTATGAAGCTTATGCTACAAGAGAGGGTTTCAATGTACGCAAAAGTAGCACAAGACATAGAGTTGATAGAGTAACTAGAAACAAGACACTGGTGTTTAAGAGTTTTGTATGTTGGAAAGAAGGAAAATCAAGAGCTTCCTCATCAACAAGAGATGGTTTCTTAGTTGATAGTGATTGTAACGATGAAAGTATGTTTGAAAGATCGGAGAAAGCTGTTGGTGTTGTTCGAACTGGTTGTAAGGCCATGATGTCGGTTAAATATAGGTTTGTTGATCATGACTGGATAGTGGTTTGTTTCAATGAAGAGCACAATCATAACCTTGTATCCCCCAGCAAACGGCTATATCTTCGTGCCAATAGAAAGTTCTCTAAAGCTGCTAAAATGCTTATCAAGTCCATGACTGATGTTAATATTCCTGCCTCAAAACAATCGGCATTTTTGGATAACGGTTTCATTACAAACAACAAAGTGGGTGGCATTGTGCGTGATATATACAACCTTAACAGGGATGAGAGAAGACGTCGTGATGGTTTGGATGCAAAACTTGTGTTAGATCTCTTTGATAACTGTAAAAAGTTGACCCCTGAATTTTTTTACTCTTATCAAACTGACGAGGACAATAGGCTCACACATTTATTCTGGGCTGACAGTGTATCCATCGAAGATTACAAGGTTTTTGGTGATACAATTTCGTTTGATACGACATATAGAACAAATGAATACAAATTAATATTTGCATCTTTCTGTGGAGTTAACCACCATGGTTGTTCAATTTTTTTTGGCAATGCATTTATCAACAGAGAAACAACAGAAAGTTTTACTTGGTTATTTAATCAATTCCTTGATGCTGTTAGAAAACACCCTATTTGATCAATTTGAAGATGGTTGGTCAGCAGCCATTTCTGAGTTTGGATTGAGTGAGAATAAATGGTTAGCAGAGAAGTATGAAATAAGACAGAAATGGATAGATGTATATACAAATGACACATTCTTTGCTGGGATGCGTAGCACTCAAAGGAGTGAAAGTATGAACTCATTTTTACAAAATTCTATTACTAAACAGAACACTCTTTTAGAGTTTGTTTCTAGATTCCAGACAGCCATCCAGAGGTTAAGAGAACGTGAGAATGATATGGACCATGATTCAAAGACTAGAAGGCCTAAGTTAAGAACCAAATGGACTTTGGAAGAACAAATGGTTGATCTTTATTCGAAAAGGATTTTTTACAAGTTTCAGAAAGAGTTGAAGGAGTTAAGGATGTTAAACGTTCGTGTTTCTGAAATAAAAGATGGATCGACATGTTACAATGTTTCATCAATCGATAAGTCTGTTAGAGATAGAATAGTTTCTGAAATTCATCAGACTAATTATCTATCTTGTGAATGCAAAAAAATGAAATTTCAAGGAATACCATGCAGGCATCTACTTGCTGTTATCAAGTTCAGAGGAGATTCATTTCTTTCAAGTTCTTTTATCATGCCCAGATGGACCAGGAATATTAAGAGTTCTGGGAATTATCCAATCTACAACCAAAATCCCCAACATGAAAGGTCTGGACAGTTAAACGATATATGTTCTCAGATTGTTGCTGAAAGTAGCGTAGAATATGATGATATTTTCTTTCTCGTAAAAGCAAAGCTTCTGAAATTGCTCGAAGAAGTTCATAGTTTAAATTCAAAAAAAAGATTAGCAAATGTATCACAGGATCAATCTTATTTGGAAAATCATGATAATAATAACCATATACTTGTCCCTGTTACCGCAAAAACAAAAGGTAGTGGAAGGGGAGGAAGACCAAAAGGCTCAGGCAGTCGCCGAATTTCTCAACAAGAATTAAAAAGGAATAGAGGCAGACAATGCAAAGCTTGCATGAAGTATAATGTTGGTCATGATTCTAGGAATTGTCCTTCAAACAAGGTTCAAGCAACTTCAGACTGGTATGCAGGGTTAAGCTGTTTATTATTTTTGTTTTGTTTTGTTGTTTATATAACCTAATTTTTTTTTCGCAGCGATGATTCAGGACAGGCAGATTCACAATAAATATATTGCAAAGTACTTAAATGCGAGGGGGTATTTTTTTAACTGACATTTTGGTTACTTTATAAATTTTTATTCGTCTCTTTAGATTTAATATTTCGTTATTACAGAGGTTAACCAGTACAACATATTCAGATATGACATACGTAGTTGTTTTTAAAAAATATGTTTGATTTACTGATGTATTCTGCTTTTTCTTTGCAGGATCTTATTGATCAACCTGGAAGAGGTCATAGTTGCAGCTATTTTAGAATATAGACCGATGTTTAAAGACACTTTCTATTTATTTTTTTCCATATAACAGTGTGTTGACTGTTATATATTTATTGCATGATCTGATGTTAATCAAACGATTGGTAGTTATTTTTGTTTTCATGTGATTAGTTTTTCTGGAAACATTTGAATGTAATATATATGACTGAATTAGTCAAACATTGTATGTTCCATATTGGCTATTGTTCAGTATTATTATCTCACAAAAAGTTTTGTGGTTGTCAAATAATACATCGTTTGGATTCAAAAAAAGATTAACAAAATATATATAACTCTTCGAAATATTTGTTGATAATGATTATGTTAGCAAGTTAATGAAAAAGATTGTCTAAGCGACACAACGTTCAAAACTTAATGTAAAATAACTTAATTTATTGTATAATACGATACATTATTGTGCAAAACAAAATATTTATTGTAATATTTAGATAGTTTATTTATGAGGTGTGATTTACGTGGATTTATTTTGTTCAAATTGTAACGCTATCTGATTATTTGATGTTATTTTCAAAATTAAAGGAATATATTATTTTATAAAAGTTCTTCATTCTAATTAACTTAATTCTTCATACCAGATCCATATATCCTTAAGAATGCAAGTCAAAAGATTATACAGATAGCAATATATTTAAGACCATGATAATGCATTCATTGATCTGTATACTTGATATCCCATTTTGAACAAAATCATTTTTTTACATGTTAACACAAGGTTGTTACAATGTAAAAACGACTGTCTTCCATGTAAAAAATATTATCTAAGTGAAACAATGTTCACAATTTATTGTACATTAAATGAACATATTGTGTAACAACTTTCATTATTGTACACAGTAATAAACTTATTGTAATATATAGTTAATATATATGAGGTTATACAGATCCATAACAGTCGAAGTCAGAGGTTTATACAGATATCAATATCTTTAACACCAATATAATGCTTTCATTGATTTGTATATTTAATATGTATAATGATTTACGTATAATGGGTAAATATCAAATATTGGATTTTTACATTGATGTGTTAAACAATCAATATCAGTATTGAAGTCTTGTTTAAGTTATATGCATATTACAATCAGAAGAACATCACAAAATACAATTCATGCATAAAAAACTTAAAAAAAGACGTTATATGGCTGAATTATCTAAGGTAAATAAATTAAACTAAACAAAATTGTTCAGCATTCCATGAAATACCTATAAGTACAACATTGTTCCAGGAAATACTTCTAAACAAAAAAAACTAAATATTGTTTCAGGAAAGTAAATTTCAACACTATTAAACATATATGAAATATGTCTTGACGTTGTTTTGAAAACAACATGCATCATCAGCTCTCAATTAATTTCCAGCTTCATTGTCAACGTGTCCGCATGTCAAAAGAGTACATGCAATTTCGGCCCTGAACCTTGGAATGTCCTCAAAGCTGAAGTCCAAAGCCCTTCCTTCACACAAGTATTCCATTGTCTTCATCACGTAGACTCCGCAATCCAAGCTGTGAGGAGGTTGTTGCGGGCTGTCAACCACATATATTATATCCCAATCATTCATTGTTTCGTCCACCAAGACCATGCCAAAGCATTCGCACATCCATCCATGCTATAAAAAATATTGTTAAATTCCTTCATAACCAAAAGATTGATTTAATGTAAAAATGTAGAAAATACACATACCCATTTTTGTGCATTCTTTTTGTGAATTTTTGATCCTCTCATTGAGTTATATGCATAGAATTTCCTCGCCGTGAAGTCTGCGACCAGGAGATGCCAGTGATTCTTGGTGTGTATAACTGTGAAAACCTTAGATAATCCAACCAGCCTTTCATCTTCAAGTTCATGAAGGCTGTCCAGATGGTTCAACTCCTCCTTTGTAGCTCTATCAACCGTATTTACAAAATATTGCTGCATGATGAAGATTTAAGTATTATGTTATATTAATAGAATTACATGACATTGTAGTGACTAACCATCTTGTAAATAGGTGTGAATAGGAATGGCATTGTGTCTCCGGTACAATATCTATGTCGCAGAACATCCATGTACATTTCCAAAATCTGTATTCAAAGCAAATGTATCATCTTAGTATTTTTCCAATATTTAAAATATGAAATAAAATTATTTGATTACGCTATCTTCAATCATTTTTTCATATAAAAAATGATAAATTTCTTTTCCCTTGCAAAAGATTCCAAGCGGTGTGAAGTATGTGGCGTTAAATCTGCAGGTTTCATAAAGAAAAGATTAAAATGTAATTACATATTTATTTAAAACATACAATTCTATCTTAAATTCTAACTTACTTGTCTGCCGGGTCTCTTAGAAAGTCCTGAATCAATCTCCTTTGTTCCTCGCTTATGTTGTCGTATCCGATGAAGTCAGTTGCCGGATCACATAGATACTGTAAATTGTAGTTACACATAATATTTAAACAAGTATTTATTATATCTGTAATTATTTAATATTTATTCTCAAGAAGATCTATAAATCATTTCATGATAAAGAATTAAGTCCCAATACACACCTCGTGGTCTGCTTCACTGTGAATAATTTCTCTTGTATCACGGACATCTCTTTTTGCTGCATTCCGCTCTTTAACTCTTTTAGTCAATGAGCTAGGATGCACTTCCGATCTCTCCTTTCTTTTCTTCCTCGGTGCTATTTTATTTTTCTCTGTTATAATGGATTCATGCTCCCCAATACCAAGATGAAAACATGGAATAGACTCTCTATTGGTTACATTAATTTCAGCTTCATGTTTTGCATCCATCTTTTGTTCAATTTCAGATATGTTTTCCACCACAAGTGTATTTTTTTGTGCATCAGCTTCAGTCGCATTCTTCTCTCCTTCCATTGTCATGATCTCATTGATTTCTCTGTCAGTTTCAGCTTGGGTCTGTTTTCCCAGTTTGCCTCTCAGTTCTTCATTCTCTTCTTCCAATCTTCTTAATTGAATCTCGTAAGATGCAATTTTTGCATCCTTATCATTGTGCATATCTCTCAATTCATCGACTACCTTCTGCAACCTGTCAATTTCTTTTGAAAAATCGTCACACATGCATTGTTTCTCAGACCCCTTTCCAGCTCGAATGGTAGTCTCTTGATTCAGGCTTTTTACAATTTGAAAATCTCCCCTCTTGTATCTCCCTCTCCTTGCAGGACCATCTTCTGGAACTTTTATTCGGGTGCGGAGGTTTATCTGTGGTCTTCTAACGGAGAACCCGTATTGAATGAACCTTTCATACGGGAAAACATATTCATCTGATCCTATTTTGAATATCTCATTCTTGTGTGGGTTCAAACCTCCTAAAATCTGATATATTTGAAGTATAATAGTTAACTGTCTATACTTTAAACTTATAGTATTTACAACAATACACAATATATAGTTATATCTAGTGTCATATAATATTGCATACCTGTTCATTGTTGAGTGAAGCTATCCTTCTCGACAAACCTTTTATTGAGCCTGCCCATTTCCGTATTCTTGGACGTAGATCTCTGTTGACGACAAGGTCCTTGCAACAGTATTCTAACATCCATACCTGGTATAAATTTAAAAAATCTTGATTAGTTTCAAAATATATTAATAATTATACAAAAACATGTCTACTTACGTAGAGGCATGCTACACATCCTGTGAGATATCCAAGTGTTGTTCTCGAAGATCCTTGCCGCCTTTGATTTATTCTATGACGCACATCTTCCATGTTGAACAAAAGCATTTTTGCTACAACATCTGACCAGTTGAAAAATCGGGTATCTTCCAAAGATTCTACGTAATGGAGTAAGTCTCGTGGGAAAGAGTACCCACAGTCTGGGAACAAGAAGGTCGAGAACATGAACAATATCAAACAAGTGACGTATAGAGCTACCGAATCATCATCATCTCTATCGTAGAAATCCATCAAAATATTGACTAATTTCTTTCGATTGAAAATCATCCCATCATCAAATATCTCTTCTGAGATATAGCTCTTCCACTGTAGGTGTCTTCCTTTAACAGTCACTGTAAATCCAGTGCTTGGAATCCCTAATATTGCTCCAATGTCTTCGTCGGTGAAGTTTAGAACCCTGTTCCCCAATTTGAATTGTCGTCCTCCTTGATATTGCTCTACAATCCATTGAAGAACCCTCCTTTCGATATCAACCTTCCCAATGTTTATTAATTTAGAGAATGCTGTCTTATTGAGAAGACTTTGTTGCTTTGTTGTTGGTCTATGTGCATCTATGTATTGAACAAAATGCTCAATAAAGCATCGGTGCTGGATATATGATGAACAGCTTCACCTGGTCTGCTGTCTTCTCGAATTCCTGCGAAGAAATCAGAGAAAGAAAGATTTTCGGTCGTTGTCGACCAGGTGAGGGTTATCAGAAAAGATTAAGGTGAGTTAATCTCCTTTATTTTATTTATACTCCTAAACTTAATTGTATAGTGGTTAAGCACGGGAGTGTCGAACTCAGGGAGGCAAACTGTATTAAACTAGGGAAATCAATGGAAAACCTAAGGAAAAGTGTTTCCTAATTTTTATTGTATTTTTAGGAATTTTTCTAAATTTTTATTTGATTTTTATGAATTTTATATTGTTTTTGTGATTTTTAATGATTTTATGCCCTTTTTTTATTCTTAGAAAATATTTGAATTTTTTTATTTGATTTTAGTTTTATTTTTTTTATATTTTTAATGTGTTTTACTGTTTTTATTGATTTTTATAAAGTTTTTATGATTTTTATGGTGTTTGGTTCACTTTTAAGGTGAAGAATGTAATTTTTATTGAAAACTGTACTGTTTTTGTAATTTTTAATGATGAAAATGATGCGAAAATGTTTTTATTTTATTTTCTGTAAAAACTAGATAAAATTCCCTTTAAAACGATAGGTTGCACGTTTTTAGGGGATTTTTATTGAGTTAGTTATGATTTTTACAAGTTTTTATGTATTTTTTTGTGTATTTTGTATTTTTTTTATTGATTTTATTATTTAATTTTTATTTTATTTTGGGTCTAATATGTAATATATGGTAATATAGACTAACTACAATTTTTATATGATTTTTAAAAGTATTTTATAATTTTTATGGGGTTTTATATGTGTATATAGGGTATTCTATAGAGATAGGGGTATAAATGTAATGAAACTGTAACAGGCAGGGGCACTTTTGAAATATATGAAACGTTGAGGGCCTGTGTGCAAAAAGTTCAGATCATCATGCGCTTCGCAGCAGCTGCACCTCTGGAAGGACTAAATCGCAAATATGAAAACCTGCGAGGGTGTAACGGCAAAAGTCACAGTGCTCCACGTGATCTGCACGCGCCTCCAACCGACGAGGACCTGTTCGTAATATTTGAAACCTGCAGGGTGTGATATGTAAAGTTCACCGAAGTCACGTGACCTGCACGCGTGCGTCTGTTACGCTAACTGATTGACACCTGGCGCCTGCTGGTCTGTTCGATGGCGGCGATCTGAAGGTGGAGATTTGGGCGTCAATTAACGGTCTGGATCGGATCTGGAGATCGACTCGGCGATCGGACGACGTTGAATATCGCTGGATGAACGGGGTTGAATGTCTGCTCCGGTGGATTTCGATCGTCGAATCGGAGAGCTCCTCGGCTCAATCGTCGCTGCTCACGGCTTGAACTGATTCATCTCAACATTCCGCACCGACTGAGCATAAAAACATCGACTCGATGAACCGATTCGAGGATCTGGAGGTGGATCTGCCTTCGCAGCTTCAGTAACCTCGAGTAGCTCCTGGACCTGCAATGATCGGGCTAGATATATGCTACCTGAAAACGCAACTACTTCCGATCGTAGTTCAGATGCGGATGATGTCTCAGAGATGATGTTAAGGCTCGAGCTCCACTGATGCTTCGTCGGAGATGAAGACCTGCAACCTGTGACCTGCAAACTCGAAGCACGACGGGATCGAGGCTTTGGACCTCGATCCTATGGATCACAGAGCAGGGGAATGAGTGAGCGAGGCTTATGGATGTGATGGAGAGCCTCGAAGCTCCGGCCGTCGGATACGGCCGGAGAGGAACAGATATGATCGGAGAAATGGAGAAGCGAAGGTGAATGATGGTGACGATGGAAAATCGGAGTCGATTGAATCGGATTTTCAACGAGAGATTATAGAATAGAGAGATTGAGAGGAGAAGGGACTGGATTGAGAAGAGAAGGGAGAATCGGAGGGAATAGAGTAGAGATCGGAGACTAACCTGGAGGAGGAAGACGGAGATGGTGAAGGTGCTGCGGAATGTATGCCTGGGAGATGGAGCTCGGAGGAGCTCCTGGATCCTCGCCTCGACGCGTCGGCAGCTCGCAGAGGCTGGGCGTGCGCAATGGCGGAGCGGCAGGGCTTCGCCTGAGGCACGGCGATCTCGCCGATCTGACTCCCTCTCGCTCGGCGGAGTAGGGACGCGGGAGGCTGTCACCCTCGGGCCTCTCTCTCTCTCTCGCTCGAGCTCTGGTGGAA
The DNA here is from genome assembly GCA_037367405.1 of Ottelia alismoides. NCBI lineage: Eukaryota > Viridiplantae > Streptophyta > Magnoliopsida > Alismatales > Hydrocharitaceae > Ottelia > Ottelia alismoides. The sequence goes on from JAZKJV010001307.1 coordinate 544,307, forward strand.
GGAAGTGATGAAATGGCGGGATGGCTCAGCTCGCGGGGGGTTGAAGTCTTTATATAGGCGACGAGGGGAATGAACTTGGACGGAATCAAGGCTAGGGGGTGGTCGTTGACGAACTGATCGGTAGTTGGAGACGGTTAGGGTAGTTGGAGCTCGGAGAAGGAGGTTGACAGCTCGGATGGCGCGAGGAGGAAGAAGGCGGAAGTTCAGAGGGAGGCTGGCGGGGTTTTGAAAGAATGGGGAAGACGATGAACAGTGCTGGGCGGCACTGTTCATCGGTTGAATAGTCAACCCGCCCAATAAATAATTAAATTAAATATATTTTAAATGTAAATTATGTATTAATTAATTAGGTTAGTTAAAGAAATAATAATAATATTTATTAATTAATTTTTTTTTTTATTTATTAAATAATTTTATAAATTATTTTTATAAATATAAATATATTTTTATTTACTTTTTTAGAAGTTTATTTTGTAATTTTTTTAATAGATATGTGTATGTGTATTGACCTATAGGTATCTTACCTATGTATATACAATTTTTTTATTATTTTTATTTTATTTATTTTTATTAATTTATTTTACAACATTTTATTGTTAATTCTTTTATCTATTATAAACAAGTTTTATAGACATTTTTTACAAAAAAATATTAATTTATAAAAATATTGAAGATTGGATAAAATAGGTATTATGTACAAGAAGAGCCAAAAACCTAACTTTTGCATATGGACCCCAAAAATTATGCACCCAATTTTTTAAAATAGTTTAGAAATGCTATATACAATTAAAGGTGAGTTTGGGTGATTTGGAGTTTTTATTTGCAAGTTATGGGTCTGTGAAGTTTAGATTTTGGCTTTTTATTTTGTGTATAATTTGTACATTGATTATTATTTTTATACAAACTCAATTTTGTATTTTTATTTAAATTATTATCTACAACTTTGATGAAGAAAGTATTTAATTTTGGAGTGGTTTTGATGATAAATAAAATAGGTGAAATATTTACATTATGGAGAGTGGATAATTTATATTTTTGGTCTTTGTTGTCTTTGTATTTTTATAGGTTAAGATCCTTATCTCCCCCTACTTATTTCTCTTGTCGACCTGGTCAATATTGACCTGGTCTCGGGGTTAGGATCAGTCTGAATATTTTATATCCAGCCTTCTTTTTATTTTTATTTTCCTTTTTCTCTTTATTCTTTTATTTTGGTGAAAATAGGTGTTAAATATATAATATTAATATTTGTGGTTAGAATGTTAATTACATGGAATTAGTGGCTATTTACATGTATTTTACCAAGGATTTTAGCCAAAATGAAAGAATAAAGGAGATGAATCATGGATTCATCATTCCCCTATACTTTACCTTTGCTAGTCCCTTAGCAAACACTTATTCTATAAATAAGTGCAAGCAAAAGAAAAAGAAAAAGGAAAATAAAAGAACTTAGAACATGATCGTTTCTTTAAACCGAATATCACTTTGTACGAAATCTGGAGCCTGGATTTAGATCTTTGGATTGCTAATGTGTCGGGACTCTATTAGACTTAGGATTTAAGCCTCGACAGCCCTCAAGTTCCACAAATCCTTATCCAGGTTCACCTCAATAGCCAGCTCAGATCCACCTATTCATCACGCAAACTTTTCGGCTTTGAAAGCAATTAGTACTGTGTGTGAAAAGTTTTAGCTCTTCCCGCTTAGACAAGCGAAGAAACCACCCATACAGCTACACACTTCCATTGAGCCCTTATCCAGCAACTCAGTCCTCGAGGAGGGAGGTATTTCCTTCTGAGGTCAGGTCGTGCTGTGTCCACAATCGAATAAGATAGGAAGTAGAAGAAGGAGAAGAGAACTGGAGTGTGATCAGTGTAATCACATCTCCGGTGAAGCCTGGCCAGTTTAGCCAAGTCTCCACAAAGACATGCAGGCTTTTCTGAAGCTCGGACCATTGTGGTCATTTTTGGTATTTGATTTATTTGGCTTCTTTGGTAGTAATGGTTGTTGCACTGCATCGGTCTTTTGTGCCCCCGACGGATATAGCATCTTTTCATTCCGCCCATTTATTGGGGTCTTAGAAAAAAAATTGTGCCAGCAGATCCTTCCCTCATCCGAAGCTTTGTTTCAACCCCAATCTCTCCCGTCGTTAGACATCACCACCACCAGATAAGGATGGAAACGCACCACCGAAATGGATTGCCCTTCGCAACCCCAGGCAGGTCGAGCTAAGTGCAGAGTGCTTGAGTTCAAAATTGATTCAAATGGAGAAGAGTTCAACGGATGACACCAGGTGTCCTACTTAGGCACTTTCAAGTTGAATTCCGAACACGGTCTCATGGAACTCAAAGAATTAAGTCTACAAGACCTGAAGAGTCTCAATTCCCGATCCTAATAAAGTCCCTCTTGAATTAAGTGGATTAAGGCCTAAACCAAGCTCCATCTCTCGGATTTAGATCAATGCGGTTCAAGAATCAAACTTGTTCTGAAAAATGCTAATGAATGCAACAATTTTTTTATGCGGTAGATTTTTCGGCTTGAATGCATTAAATGGATTTTAAAGAATTTTGCAAATTTTTATTGGATTTTAAACTTTTCAATTTTTAGGGGTCTTTTTGTAAAAGTTAGTGGATTAATTCTATTTACAAAAATTTTACACAGATTTTGTGTATTTTACAAAGGATTTTATACAAGTTTTATATACAAGTTATACGGCTTTTATACAAGATTTTTATGAGGATTTTATTTTTTTAATTTTAAGGATTTTATCAAAGAATTTTACAACTTTTTTTTTTATCTACAATTTTTAAGCCATTTTGTATAAAACATTTTTACGGTTTTCTTGCGGCTTTTAAAAAAAACAAAATATAAACCCATACTTTTAAGAAGCCTTATTATTAAAAATACGAGAAAGTACGAGTTATGGCTTCTAAAGTATATATAGCATATATATACGACACCCCCCTATACTTAGCGTGAACTATGTCCTCATAGTGACAAAAGAAGCGGCAAAGGAAGACATAACTCGGGCTAAGTATAGATCGGTGAAAAGAATTCTATACTACAACGACTCAATAACGAATAAAAGAATAGAAGTCGATCATCTCCTCTATACTTAGGATCAAGTGGTCCTAAGGATAGCAGACTCAAAACCGAAGATGATCGAGGTCAAGAGAATGTACACAACTCAACGGCTCAGCTTGTCCCCCCTATACTTAGGGTAAAATATCCCTAAGTATAGAGATGAAAATCAAAAGGTGAGGGACAAGTGAGGGAGCAGACGATACAAAAACGACGACAATCAAAAGGCGAAATGAGCGAGATCACCCCCCCTATACTTAGGGTAAAGCACACCCTAAGTATAAGCAACCACAGAGGTGATCGAACAGAATGACGAACAACACAGTGTCTACACCCCCCTATACTTAGGATAAAGCACATCCTAAGTATAGCAAAATCTAGATCAGCCTAAGGGTGTAAGACAAACGAAAAGAAGAAAGAATGAAATTGAAAGTATATACAAAATGATCGTTGAAAATCAGGTATGAGATGCATAGTGTAAGATTGAAAAGATCATCTCATACAAAATGGATTGGGGCAACTTCAACGGTCTGCGGATCATGATCGAGAAATGGTTTCAATCGCTGACCGTTGACTCGAAAGGTGGACTCAGATGACAACTCAGATATATCGATGCTTCCGTTGTCGTACACCTTTCTGACAATATACGGGCCTTTCCATTTACTCTGAAGTTTCCCTGGAAATAGTTTCAGTCTCGCATCGAATAGCCATACTTTTTGATTCGGCTCAAACTGCTTATGGCTGATGTGAGCATCATGCCACTCTTTCATCCGCTCTTTGTAATGCAGGCTACTCGTGAAGGCTTGATCTCTCAGCTCTTCCAGGGCTGCCAGTTCAGTCTGCCTCTGATCTCCCGAATCATCTAGTCCAAAGATCACTTCTTTCACTGCCCACCAGGATTTGTGCTTGATCTCAACAGGTAAGTGGCATGGCTTGCCATAAACGAGTCGAAAGGGAGATGTGCCTAATGGAGTCTTGAAGGATGTTCGATATGCCCAAAGAACCGAGTCCAAAAGTTGCGACCAATCCTTTCGGTCTGGGCGAACAACCTTCTGCAAGATCGTCTTGATCTCCCTATTCGAAACCTCGGCTAGACCATTCGTCTGAGGATGATACGGAGTAGCAACCCGATGGTCTATGCCGAACTCGTTAGCAAGTGCTCTTACCTTGTCGTTGATGAAGTGGCTACCCCCGTCTGAGATCAGAACACGAGGGATTCCGAACCGCGTAATGATATGCTTTCTCAGGAACTTACAAACCGTGTTCGCATCCGCGGCTCGGGCAGGAATAGCCTCCACCCAACGACTCACATAATCCACAGCTAAAAGGATATACTCGAACCCCTGACTTTTCGGAAATGGGCCCATAAAGTCGATGCCCCATGCATCGAACACTTCACAGAAGTGGATCGGTTGCATCGGCATCATGTCTCTATGTCCACAAGTGCCCATCTTCTGGCAGTCAGTACATCTCTTTACGAACGCATGAGCATCCGCAACGAGAGTAGGCCACCAAAGGCCGGATTGAAGCACCTTTTGTGCTGTCCTCTTCCCTGAATGGTGTCCTCCAGCTTCTAATCGATGACAATACATGAGGACACTCTGGTATTCCTCCTGAGGAATACACCTACGCCAGACGGAATCCGCTCCTTCATGATAAAGGACCGGATCCTCCCAATGGTAAGACTTGGCTTTCGCGAGGAAAGTCTCAAGTCTCTGTCTGGACCAACCTTGCGGAACTTTCTTAGCAACAAGAAAGTTCACAATGTCGGCATACCATGGCAGCGAGGCGACAGCAAGAATCGCCTCGTCGGGGAAGGTCTCGGTGATTGGTGTATCAAAGTCAGAAGTCTCAGGTAGTTCTAGTCGGGAGAGGTGATCCGCCACCACATTCTTGACTCCAGGCTTATCCTTGATAACAATGTCGAACTCCTGGAGTAGAAGGATCCATCTGGTCAGACGTGGCTTCGAATCCTTCTTATCCATTAAGTACTTGATGGCGGTGTGATCAGTAAAGATTGTGACTTTGGATCCTAAGATATGGGACCTAAATTTGTCTAAGGCAAATACTACAGCTAGCATCTCTTTCTCTGTAACTGTGTAATTCCGCTGCGCGGAATCCAAAGTCTTGCTAGCGTAGTGTATGGCGTATGGAAGGCCATCCCTCCTCTGTCCCAACACAGCCCCAACGGCAAAATCGGAGGCGTCCGTCATGATCTCGAAAGGAAGAGACCAATCGGGTGGCTGAAGGACAGGAGCCTCTACAACCATGTTCTTGAGAGTATCGAAAGCTGAAAGACACTTATCATCAACTATAAACTCGGTGTCTTTCGCTAGAAGATCAGACAACGGTCGGGCAATTTTGCTGAAGTCTCGAATGAAACGTCGGTAGAAACCGACATGCCCAAGGAATGACCGAAGCTGTTTCAGATTGGACGGTGGATTGAGTTTCTTTATGATATCCACCTTGGCCGGATCTACCTCCATGCCCCGGTTGGAGATAATGTGACCAAGGACCGTCCCCTGAGTCATCATGAAATGACTCTTCTCCCAAGAAAGCACGAGGTTAACCTTCGTGCACCTCTGAAGCACGCGGTCTAGGCTAGAAAGGCAGGAATCAAAATCATCGCCATAGACCGAAAAATCGTCCATGAAGACCTCCAAGATATCTCCCACCATGTCCGCGAAGATCGAAAGCATGCACCTCTGGAATGTAGCCGGAGCATTACATAATCCAAAGGGCATCCGTTTGAAAGCATACGTTCCGAACGGACAGGTGAATGTCGTCTTTTCTTGGTCTTCTGGAGCAATAGCCACTTGGTTATACCCCGAGTACCCGTCGAGAAAGCAATAATGGCTCTTCCCGGCTAACCGTTCGATGATCTGATCGATGAACGGTAGCGGGAAGTGATCCTTCTTGGTCGCCTGATTCAAGCGTCTGTAGTCCACGCAGACGCGCCAAGAAGTCGGTACTCGGGTCGCAATCTCCTCTCCGTCCTCGTTGATCACTGTGGTGATACCCGTCTTCTTGGGTACCACATGCAAAGGACTAACCCATTTCGAGTCGGAGATGGGATAGATAAAGTCGGCGCTCCACCACTTGGATATTTCCTTCATAACCACTTCTCGAAGATTCGGGTTCAGCCTGCGCTGAAACTCACGAGATGGCTTGGCGTCATCCTCGAGAAAGATGTGGTGGGAGCAGAGAGCCGGACTAATCCCATGGAGATCGGCTACTGACCACCCGATCGCCTTGCGGTTCTTTTCAAGAATCGCCATCAGACGGGATTCTTGATCTTCGGTCAGATTAGAAGAGATGATGACCGGAAACATTTTTGATTCACCCGCAAGGAATCGATACTTCATGCTTTGAGGTAGAGGTTTAAGCTCAGGGGGAGAAGGGGCAGGGAGGGCGGGTTTGATTAGAGCCTGGGTGTAGGCTACTAGATCAGTGTGCGTAAGCTCTACCTGCTCTGACTCAGAAAGATCTGGAGATGGCTTTTCTGATTGCTGACTTTGTTGCGCAGGCTCAGTCTCCAAGTTGGTTGTAGGCTCATTTGAGATTAAACGCGGAACATATTCATCAAAACTTTGCCAATCAAAATCCACGTCTATATCGGAGGGATCAGAATCAGAATAACAAGATTGAAAATCTGAATGATCATCATCAGAATCGTCGGCCTCAGCCTGTGATTGTGTCTGCTCTGAGACTGTGCTATCGAATTCGTCTTCATCTAGTATCTGCAACTCAGACTCATTTGAAGGCGTAATGAAAGAATGGATGCTCGGTTCGGCCCAAACGGCTTCATCGTCTGTCTGCACGAAGTCACAGTCTTGATGACTATCGGGCTCGTCATCAGATGCTCTCTCTGATTCAGGTGCTCTAGATTTCTGATCTTGGATCGTCTCTATATGTATACTCTCGCCTTGGACGCGAAAGTACACCTTCCCAGTACCATAGTCGGAAACGGCCTTTGCTGTTGCCAGAAAAGGTCGTCCTAATATGATTGGGGTATCAGCCACACATTCAGGGACCGCCATGTCCAACACGACGAAGTCCACGGGGAATTGCAAACCCTGAATGGTGACGATAACGTCCTCGATTAAACCCTTAGGCCTCTTGATTGATCTATCAGCAAACTGCAAGACCGTTCGGCTTGGTCGAAGAGGCCCGAACTCGAACTTGTCGAGTAAGGAAGATGGAAGGAGATTAATCGAGGATCCGCTATCTAATAGAGTCCGATCGAAAGTCTGATCGAGGATCTCGCATCTAACATACGGCGCTCCCGTGTCTGATCTTTTGGCTGGGAGACGATTCTGGATGGCGTGACAAGTTTCCTTGGTCAACACATGGATTTCAGAACAATGATTGCGCTTCTTCTTTCTGCGGACGGTGGTTCGTTCTTTTAAGCCTTTCTGCAGAAGAGGAATGTGAGCCAAGGCTTCCGAAAGAGTGAGTTGGATTGTGAACCTTTCGAGCATCTCTTTCGTCAGATCATTCATTTGAATCTTTTTTAGGTTTTCTTTTTTAGCGCCCTTTCCTAAGCAGAGTGCTTTCGGAAAAGGTATCTGTACATCCTCCGGGTTAGTCTGTACAATCGGAGGATCAGAAGAAGTAAAAACAAAGATTTTTGGAGAACGGGGACTTGCTTTCTCTGAGCAAACAGAAAGATCAAGATCTGGATCAACAATCTTTTAATTCCTTTTTTGAGTTCTCCTCTTTTTTACATTTTTTTGTGATTTTCTATCATCATCAGAAATGAAAAATGGTAATGCAGCTATATCGGCGTTCGGCTCTGGCTGCTCTCCAGACTTGGTGGCTTCAGCACCACCTTCTTCATCGTCAAAGGTTGCGGCTTCAGCACCGCCATCAATGTCGTCTACAGGCTCGCTTGCGTGATCTGAGATATTGTCCTCGAGCCTAGTAGAGTCTCCGCCTACTGGAATCCTACCGCTCCTAAGAGAGATGAAGTCAGCGTCATCACAGTAGAGATAGTCATCGGATAATAACTGTGATTGGAGGGTGGGCTCGATCAAATCTACCTGCTCAGCCTTTCGCTTCAGATTGTTGGGGTTGGGTTCTATCTGAGCAGGCAAGGCGGACTTCCCCTTGACGAGGTCGGTGACATGGGTTTTGAACTCATCCATCTCTCGCCTAAAAGAAGCATGCTGATCAGTGATAAGGTTAGCGAGATACTCTAGCGCTGGGTTGTCATGGAAAGGTCCATGAGACCCGGATGAGTCGCCTCGTTGGTACTGAGGTTGCTGCTGAGCTGGCTGCTGCTGTGGAGGATACTGATGCTGCTGCTGAGGCTGGTAAGTGCTCTGCCTCCACTGAGGATTCTGATACTGACGAGGACCATAATGCTGCTGCTGATGATCTCTGTGCTGCCCCATGGAAGTCTGCGGTTGTTGCTGGGAAGAGGTACCTCCTGTAGACCATCGGAAACCAGGGTGATCGCGACGGATCCCTGGTTGCTGCGGCCGATCATACCAGATCCCATTGATCTCAGTCAATGGCTCAGACATCTCAGGATATGCTGGGGGCATAGATGCCAACGGCTGATCACTCTGATAGACCACCATCTGGGTGTCAGATGATGGTGCCTGCGGAAGCTGCGGGTATGCCGAGTGATGATAAGCAGGCTCAGAATGCACATGGTAAATGTGCTGAACTGGAGGCCTAGGAAGTATGCCTCTGTCTCGGCTACCTGAGTCAGCCTGTGACCTTGAAGACCGATTAGAATCTGTATATACTTCTTGAAGGCACATAATCTGTGTCTTCAGATCACTCATGCATCTTTCAAGCTCGTCAAGTTTATCGAGCTTGTCTAAGTTCTGGCACTTTTTCTCGATTATTTCCATGCGATCCATTTTCTGGCAAATGATCCCCATATCAGCTGATGGAGATTCGAGAGCAGTAGAAACAGCAGAAGATGGATTCCCTTCAATTTGTGCCACTCGGGAATGCTGGTGATGAGTAGGTGGCTTCGTCTGGTTGTAGACCCGAGTCTGAGACATCGTGGTGTAATTCTCTGCCATTTTCTCGTAAATGGCCCAGACTCTATCTTCATGCATCGAGAAATACGATCCACCACAGGCGGCATTCACCAGTCCCTGTAATTCCGGTGTCAGCCCACCGAAGAAGCTCTGTACAAGAGTCGGCTTCGAAAGGTCGTGGTGGGGACACCGATCAATCAGATCTCTAAATCTGTCCCATGCCTCGTGGAACTGCTCGTTCCCGATCATGGAGAAATTACTAATCATTGCTCTAGCAGCATTCGTTCGACCTAGAGGATAATACTTGTTTAGATATGCGGTTCTCAGTTCCGCCCAGGTCGAAACATATCTCCCTAAGTGTTTCAGCCAGTAGGCTGCTCGGTCAAAAAGGGAGAAAGGGAACGCGATCAGTTTGATCGTGTCCTCGTTCACTTCTGCATCATGCACCGTGCTGCAGATGAGCTCGAACTCCTGAAGGTGCAAGTGCGGCTCCTCAGTAGATAGCCCATGAAACTTGGGCAACAGCTGGATCGTCTGAGGTCGGAACTCGAAGTTCCCACGGATGACAGGAAGACGGATCCATCGATGAGTCGTAGTAGCTCCAGGGTTGTAGAGTTGTTGCATCGTTCGGTTCGGATTCTCTGGAGGTCTTTCTGGTTCATCTGGCTGCTCCCGATCATCAGGTTCTGGCTGCTCAGCTACAGGCTGATCTCGTTGTGCTCGAATCTGATTCAGCTCAGCTCGGACATCATTCATCATTCTTCCTTGCTCCCTAATCTGATTCTGTATTGCCTCAAGGGAAGCAAGTAAACCGCTGTTGATCGCAGCCTGATCGATCACAACAGAAGTGGTCTGCGGTCCTTTACCAGCCATGTCGTCTGGAAAGGAGAAAGAATCCAAATCAGGCTTTGCTAAATCAATGTGTAGCTGATGCTGATTATCTGGAGATGATGATGGTAGAGAATGATGAGGAGAAGAAATCGACGACGATCTTCCAGGGTTAGGGTCACTCCTGGAAGAAGCAGATCGAATGGGTTTCGGTTTGGGACGAGAGTTATCCCGAACCGATCTAGATGAACGGGTTGGCTCA